>KB665843.1:2212166-2255430 GCA_000349065.1 Anopheles quadriannulatus
AGGCAAACAAACGTGCATCAGCGCGATAAGTAACAAATGAGGTTAACAATCCTTGAAACAGCATCCGCGCCACAGATTAAGCTTAAACGACTGAAAAATCAAATATCTGTGATTTTCGGTAGGTTAAATGAAAAATCGGTAGTTTTAGGAGGCTTATCTGTGAATCGGTTGGCATATGAAAAATCGTTAGGAATACAGATAAATCGGTATTTCTGGTCACTCTGCCATACGCCAAGGAAACGGTCAAACGAACGTGTGTTTACCGGCAGTAAACACGCCAGAAATTCGATCAGAGTAGTCCTGTCCTCGCGCAAGTGACCCGTCTCCGCCCAGTTTCCACAATGAAGATTGAAGAGGTAAAAAGCACGGTGAAAACCCAGCGCATTGCCGCCCACAGCCACGTGAAGGGGCTCGGGCTGGACGAGAATGGGGTGCCGCTCCAGATGGCGGCCGGGCTGGTCGGTCAGAAGGACGCCCGCGAAGCGGCCGGCGTCGTGGTCGATCTGATCAAGTCGAAGAAAATGTCCGGCCGCGCGCTGCTGCTGGCCGGACCGCCCGGCACGGGCAAAACGGCCATCGCCCTAGCGATTGCCCAGGAGCTCGGCAACAAGGTGCCGTTCTGTCCGATGGTCGGCTCGGAAGTGTTTAGCAGCGAAATCAAAAAGACCGAAGTGCTGATGGAAAACTTCCGCCGCTCGATCGGGCTGCGCATCCGCGAAACGAAGGAGGTGTACGAAGGCGAGGTGACCGAGCTGACGCCGGTCGAGACGGAGAACCCGATGGGCGGGTACGGCAAAACGATCAGCAACGTGGTGATCGGGCTGAAGACGGCCAAGGGCACCAAGCAGCTCAAGCTCGATCCCAGCATCTACGAGACGCTGCAGCGCGAAAAGGTCGAGGTCGGTGACGTCATCTACATCGAGGCAAACAGTGGCGCGGTGAAACGCCAGGGCCGCAGCGACAACTTTGCCACCGAGTTCGATCTCGAGACGGAGGAGTACGTGCCGCTGCCGAAGGGTGAGGTGCACAAGAAGAAGGAGGTGGTGCAGGACGTGACGCTGCACGATCTGGACGCGGCGAACGCCCGACCCCAGGGCGGCCAGGACGTGCTGTCGATCGTGGGCCAGATGATGAAGCCGAAAAAGACGGAAATCACAGACAAGCTGCGCACGGAGATTAACAAAATCGTGAACAAATACATCGACCAGGGCATTGCCGAGCTGGTGCCGGGCGTGCTGTTCATCGACGAGGTGCACATGCTCGATCTGGAGTGCTTCACCTATCTGCACAAATCGCTCGAATCGGCCATCGCACCGATTGTCATTTTTGCCACCAACCGCGGCCGGTGTGTGATCCGCGGCACGGACGATATCATCTCCCCGCACGGCATTCCGCTCGATCTGCTGGATCGGTTGCTGATCGTGCGCACCGCCCCGTACAACACGAGCGAAATGGAACAGATCATACGGCTGCGGGCCCAGACGGAGGGGCTGAACGTGGAGGACGCCGCCATCCAGGCGCTGAGCGAGATCGGGTCCAACACGACGCTGCGGTACGCGGTGCAGCTGCTGACGCCGGCCAACCAGACGAGCAAGGTGAATGGGCGCACGCAGATCACCAAGGACGACATAATGGACGTACATTCCCTGTTTTTGGACGCGAAGCGGTCGGCCAAGTTCTTGCAGGAAGAAAACACCAAGTACATGATGTAAAGCGCACCTTTTCTTATCCATCGACTCTAATCGAGCCCCTTTATCAAGATTACTAATTGTAAAGCATCGGACAGGAAATAAAACAACCGAGCGTTCCGTACAGTACTTAAATATGTTTTAATGGTTGATTTTTGTGCAGGGTAGAGGATGTTTCTTTTTGTTTTTTACAGAGAAGACGAGGACCGAAGGAACGCTTTACTCGTAATCCGGCACCATCGGGGGACAGGTGCAGACCAGATGCTTGTCGCCGTACAGATCATCGATGCGTCCCACAGTGGGCCAGATTTTCGTTTCCGGCTTGACGAAGGGCTGCAAAAAAGGGAGAGAGAGAGAGGATAAAGCCACTTGCACTCCAAACACACTGCACCGCCGCCGTTACTTACCGCTGGGAACGCACCGAGCTCCCGCGGATACGGCCGGTTCCACTCCGACGAGATGGTTTGCTTCTGCGTGTGCGGTGCCATCTTGAGCGGGTTCACCCGCACGTCCAGCCGGCCCTCCTCGATGTCCCGGATCTCCTTGCGGATCGAAATCATGGCCTCGCAGAACCGATCCAGCTCCTCCTTGTCCTCCGACTCGGTCGGCTCGACCATGAGCGTACCGGACACCGGCCAGGACATGGTCGGCGCATGGAACCCGTAGTCCATCAGCCGCTTCGCAATGTCGACCGCCTCCACGTTCGCCGTCTTCTTGAAGTCGCGCACATCGATAATGAACTCGTGCGCCACCAGCCCCGTCTTCGGATCGGTGTACAGCGTTTTGTAGTGGTTCTCGAGCCGCTTGGACATGTAGTTCGCGTTCAGGATGGCGACCTGCGTCGCCCGGCGCAGCCCCCGGCCCCCCATCAGCTTGATGTACGACCACGAGATGGGCAGAATGGCCGACGAACCGTACGGCGCGGCACTGACCACACCGAAGCTCTGACCGTCGTTCTCCGGGTGCGGATCGATGACCGGGTGCGTCGGCAGGAACGGCGCCAGGTGAGCTTTCACCCCGATCGGTCCCATGCCGGGACCACCGCCGCCGTGCGGAATGCAGAACGTTTTGTGCAGGTTCAGATGGGACACGTCGCTGCCGAAGTCGCCCGGCCGGCACAGACCCACCTGCGCGTTCATGTTCGCCCCGTCCAGGTACACCTGGCCGCCGTGCCTGTGCACCAGCTCGCACACCTCCACCACGTTGTCCTCGAAGATGCCGTTCGTCGAGGGGTAGGTCAGCATCAGGCAGGAAAGATTGTCCGAGTGCTGCTCCACCTTCTCCTTCAGATGCTCCATGTCCACCACGCCGGTCGCACTGTTCACCCGGATCGCTTCCACCTTCATGCCCGCCATCTGGGCCGAGGCCGGATTCGTGCCGTGCGCACTGACCGGGATCAGACAGATGGTGCGGTTCTGCTCACCGCGCGACTCGTGATAGCTGCGGATCGCGCGCAACCCGGCGTACTCGCCCTGCGCCCCACTGTTCGGCTGGAACGAGATCCGATCGTACCCGGTGATCTCGCACAGGTCCTTCTCCAGCTCGGCAAACATCTGCATGTAGCCGCGGGCCTGTTCGCGCGGCGCAAACGGGTGGATTTCGGTGAACTTCGGGAACGAGCACGGGATCATCTCGGTGGTCGAGTTGAGCTTCATCGTGCACGACCCGAGCGGTATCATCGAGTGGACGAGCGAGATGTCCTTGTTCTCCAGCTGCTTCATGTACCGCACCATGCGCGACTCGCTGTGGTGCTTGTTGAACACCGGGTGCGTCAGGAACGGGGACGTGCGCCGGAACTGCGTGCCGTGGATGGTGCGCCCGGTGGCTTGCGGATCCGCCACCGCACTGTCCAAATCGGGACAGCCAAACACCCACAGCAGATCGGCAATGTCGGACGTTTTGACCGTTTCGTCCATCGACACACCGATCGAACCGTCCTCGAAGTAGCGCAGATTGATCTTCCTCTGCTCGGCCCGGCCCCTAATCTCGGCCGTCGTCGCGCCGCCCACGGGCACCACGTGTAGCGTGTCGAAGAACGCTTTGTTCAGCTGCTGGTGACCCGCCCGCTCGATCCCGGCGTTCAGCGTGAGCGCACAGTTGTGCACCCGGTTGGCAATGTTCTTCAGCCCCTCGGGGCCGTGGTAGATCGCGTACATCGCGGCCATGTTGGCGAGCAGCGCCTGGGCGGTGCAGATGTTGCTCGTCGCCTTATCCCGCCGGATGTGCTGTTCGCGCGTTTGCAGCGCCAACCGGTACGCATCCTCGCCGTCCATGTCGCGCGTCACCCCAATCATGCGGCCCGGTATCAAGCGCGTCAGCTTCTGGCGGCAGGCGAAGAACGCCGCATGCGGACCACCGTACCCGAGCGGTACGCCCAGCCGCTGGGCCGACCCGATCGCAATGTCCGCCCCGAACTCGGCCGGCGGGCGGAGCAGCGTGAGGGCGAGCAGATCGGTCGCCACCACCACGAGCGTGCCGTTCTTCTTGCAGTCCTTCGACACCTGCTCAAAGTCCTGCACGTCCCCGAACGTGTCCGGGTACTGCATCAGCACGCCCGAGATTTCATGGTCGCCGAAGTCGATCTCCTTCACCGAGCCAAAGACGACCTCGATGCCGAACGCTTCCAGCCGCGTCTTTACCACCGCAACCGTCTGCGGGTGGAGCTTGCGCGACAGGAACACCTTGCGGCGCTTGTTGTGGCGGAAGCAGAGACTCATCGCTTCGGCCGCGGCCGTACCCTCGTCGAGCAGGGACGCGTTCGCGATCTCCAGCCCGGTCAGATCGGTGACGAGCGTCTGGAAGTTGAGCAGCGACTCGAGCCGGCCCTGGCTAATCTCCGGCTGGTACGGCGTGTACTGCGTCGTCCAGCCCGGGTTCTCGAACACGTTGCGCAGTATCGGGTGCGGCACCAGGCAGTTGTGGTAGCCCATGCCGATGTACGAGCGCCAGATCTCATTTTGGTCGCTAATTCGCTGGATCCGTTCGATCAGCTCGTGCTCGTCTGGGAGTGGTGGAATGAATACCAAAATAAAAGAGAAAAAAAGAAGATGAAAAATTAGTAGAAAAACAAATACAATCAGTCCAAAAAGTATTCGTCTGACTGAATATTTTACAGGAAAAGACGAATTTTGGTCGCAATAGGCATGTGGCGGTAAAAGTAATGATGAGGTGTGATAAAGGAATCATCAATACACACGTTTTGCTAAAAAAATAATCATTAAAATAGTGCAATAACAACTAAATTATTGAAAAAAATTAAAAACAGTCGTTTGATTGGCGCGCACAAAGTATTCGTCTATCTAACTTTTTACTCATTTACTCTGACCGAATACTACGTAAAAATGAATTAATTTTATTATATCAATTTCACTAGGACTTCATTCTAAAGGTGGGAGATTTAAATGTGTAGTAGGCTATGACTACCAAACAGTGGTTTTACCTCAGCAGAATTTCGCTTCCTAGGCATAGTAGCCTATGCCTTCTTTTGTAATAAATTCGTTCATAGTTAACCACCAAACGAGCAAGTTGGCTTTTATTTGCTCTCCGTTTGAACTATAACAAAATGAATGGAGCATGATCGCGAAGATCGTATCTTAATCCAATGCATAACCTATCCTACTCATTTTTAAAGGTTACAAAACATGTGGGAGGCCTCATTCCTTCATTTGATCAGCGTTTGACTATTTTTCTGCCACTAATTGTGTGACAAACTGTCTACTAAGAAACCATTATTTACTGTTTATCTAACGAAAAAAGTGGTTTAATGTCCATAAAATCAAATATATACCAGTAATCAGAGCATTTTATGATGGGCAATAAGATAAAGAGAAGAGATGGGTCACATTTGGTTGACGGGCCATGCTGCATTTCATTGTAGCTGGTCGTGTTATGGCTTGAATGATTGAGTTGTTACAAAAATGTTTTGTTTGAATAATACCACACGCAGAAAGTGGCCAAAAGTGGGTAAGGAGCATCAAATAATTTAAAAAATCATTTCAAATTAGGCTGAACTAACATATTCAATCGTGAAGGTCATACGGCCGCCGTCTACTATAGCGAAAACAGTTTACTAAGATGCAGCAACAAAATCTCGTGTAACGGTAGCACCATGGTGTCATGATGCTAGGACTCAGTGAGGAAAGGTGAGCGATAAAAATGATTCAAATTGATAGGAAACATGATTGGGGCAATATATTCTTGCAGTTTTTAAGTACTTTGAGTCTCAGATCTAAGAAATTGTACTTAAATAGCGGGAGAACATACAGAGCATTGTCATTTGCCCAAAACACCAAACCAGCTGAAACCTAACTGATGAAAACGATTTAATAGATTCTCAATATGCTATCAGTTGCCAATTCTTCAAAGGAACTTAGCCACGTGGTCCGGAAATGCAATATTTCTACCAGAGATTAATTGGAACAAGTCTTGTAAGATGAGTGGGTCAAAAATACGCCCTTTTTAAGGTTCGAATTAGTTATCGCGTAGGTCAGGTAGTCACTAATAGTCATAAATGCAATCAGAAACAAGATCAAGACACTGACAGGTTTTGATTCCTTTGTTTTTTACACACATTACTCCAAAAGGCTGACAGACGAATACTTTTTGCGCGCCAATCAAACGACTGGTTTCAGTTTTAAAATAATTTAGTTGTTATTTCACTATTTCAATGATCATTTTCTAGCAATATGTGTGTATTACTGGTCCCTTTATCTAACCTTATCATTACCTTCAAAATTCGACTTTTTCTATAAAATATGCAGCTAGACGGATACTTTTTGGACTGACTGTAATTAATACACGGAACCTTCACTGGCTGCAGCTGATAGAGAGAGATAGAGGAGCTTATCGCTCTGCCTCGCCCGCGGTGACCCGAGCCATGCGTAGCGCTTCCGTGGGGGTCAATCGGTTAGCGTTGTTGAGCGGGCGGACGCGAGTGTTTGTGCTACTATCAACGAAACGAAAGGATTCACAAACAACGGAGACCCAAATCGGAAAACGTCATCGTTGCCATAGAGCCCGAAGCACGCTCGTTCGCTTTCGCTTTCAGCCAGTGAGAGGGGCCTTGAGAGCGCCTACTACGTCGAGTCAGCAACGTCGTGCCCGTTGTTTGCGGGTTGATCTTTCGCCTTCACGGGGTTATCAGTGCAGGGAAAACACACACCACACGCCGACACACACACACTACAGCCAATCGATCGATGCCATGACGCGTACCCGACCCGCCTCGCGAAGGAGCCGCATGGTGTCTGAGCCGCGCAAGGAGGCGCGGTTACTAGCGCGTTGCACGACATATCGCTGGAAGTTGTGAAATTCTTCCAAACACCGCTCCCAATACTCACTCAAGGGGTCTTCGATGTTGAGGATGCGCTTGAATTTGATCGTATCCGGGACGGCCTTCTCGGACAGCTCATCCAGCGACTGGCGGTGGCGGCGGTGGCGGGAAAGAGATTAAAAAAGGGAGTTTGTTGTTTTGTTAATCGTTGCCACAATGTAGCATCATTCACAATCCTGTCGGAGGATCACACACACACACACACACGCAACTACACTCATTCACACAAACAAACACACACACACACAGCGCTCATATCAGCGCTTCAAGACACAACCGCGCGCGCGCAATAATCACCTTGAATCCGATCGAGTTCAGCATGGTAACGACGTCAGTTTTGCGCGGCCCAATGTGGCGCGAGGCAAAGTCCGGCTTGTTCGGGAACAGCTCCTCCACCGTGGCAAGATAGCGCTGGAGCTGCAGGCTGGCGGTGGCCAACCGGCGGGGCGCCAGCAGACCGCCGGTGCGGCTGTAGCCCTGCCGCAGCTGCTGCCTGCTCAGAACGATTGTGCGCTGCATTGTGGTTTTTGCGGAGTGGAACGTGCTTTTAGTTCTTGAAGTGGTAGTACCCGTGTTTTAGTGAGATGCTGCTTCCGTTGTGTCTAGAGTGCTTAACGCATTGCACAATAACACCAGCACCTTCCAGTTACAAATGTTGAGGTATAGTCGCACAATTTCTTTCACCCTTTCTTAAAGGAGGCTCGTCTTTTCATCACACCACTGCTGCGTAAGCCAACCACAACGCAAAACGACACCCTGGAGTGCCGGTCCGGACCGCCTAATCGAACGTACTGAGCACGCATCCGGCCATCGGAGGCAGCTTATATACCGGATGCGTGGCTTATCAATGGAGCAGGAAAACACGACCTGACACGATCGCTTCGACCGATCAGCTCCGAATGATTAAAGCCGCTCGAGATGGGGAACGTTCCAGGTCTGCAGGCCGGGTCCGGGTCCGCAGATTGTTGTGACCGCGGGGAGTAACCAAAATTCGGCACGGCCGCGGGACTACGGTACAACTACGGTGTGGCATGATAAGCCAAATCATTCCCTACGCGGATGATAGATGACGTTTCCTCCCGGGGCGTGTTACGGCGTATCACGTGACTTCGCCATCGCCTGGGAAAGGGAAGCTGGATGGGTGGGGAAAGAATTGCCGTGTCGTTTCGGAAAAAGGTCAAATGATTTGGTGTGTCGGGTTATCAGGACAGTTGTTCCGGCCCAACGGCTCAATCACACGTTTGGATGCGAAGAATGTTTCCCTTTTTTTGCTTTCTTTCTTTAGTACACCGAGAGAGAGAGAGAGAGGGAGATGCGAGAAATGCAATAGACTCTCACACACACACACATTTCGTCAGTTTTTCGTGTATATTTTCTCTAGTATTGGTATTCGTTCCCGTCAATGAATGCGTCGTTTTGCCTGTCTGGTTTGTTCTTCTATTCTTCCTTGAGGGGATCCACCTCCAAAGGAAGAACAATCAGACACGCTGACTGACCTCTTCTTACATATTTGTTTGTTTGTTTGTTTCAATTCATATATGCCCGCAAAACCTGCCCTCGTTTCCTTTGCTTAGTGGAAAGGGGGGAAAAGGAGAATGGGGACAATAATACATCCGTTTTGCTTATGCGTTTGCTTTCGCCTCCGGTCCGCCGGTAATATCAAATGTAACCCAATAACTATACAAGTACAATGTCGAATATATGATACAATCAACGTGCGATAAACAACCGATGTGTAGGGTAAGGATGGCGGGAGATGAGCGAACGAGCGATATAGGTAACAACAATGTTGGTGATGGTGATCATGATGGTGGTGCGCACACTGTGCTTATGTCCGCAAGTTTCCGGATGCCGATGCGATCGGGGGAAAAAGCGGAAAAACGGAAAACATTTCAAACGATCGTGGAAAGGTTTTGCGTTTGTTTTTTTTTTTATAGTTAATCTCAATATTTTCTCCCTCTTTCTATTTTTTTGCCCTCAGCGATCTGCTACTGCTAGTTTTACTGAACAAAAAGAGCAACCCTGCAACGTATCTGCCTGCAAAGCCTTTTTTCTCGTTGCATTAGCTGTACTGGATTGGATGTAATCTTTCTGCTAATAATAACGTTCGAAAAGGGGATTTTCCGTTCGTCGTCTGTCGCTCATAAAGCTCACCCAACGCTCTAAGTATCTCCTGTGCTACTTTTAGTGCCTTTCGCGCCCATTACACAACCGTTCATATCTAATGTAGATAGTCAGAGGGTGTAGTTACTAGAAGCATAAGCGCTCACCGCCCCACAAATACGCCCCCTACTTCTGATTGCAGGGGTTTTGGTTAAGGGTGCGGTGCCGTGAGACTTGAGGCCCCGTCCACCACTACGGGGAAACCTTCGGAAGCTATCCCACTAACGATAACACTTTGATTCGTTGACTCCTGCCACTTATACAAGCGCAATGAAGACAGGTGTAATGATCTGGTGACATCTGGGCAAATCTCGTACCTCGCTGCCTCTGAAGAATTGGGTTGTGGACTTTCCGTGCATTTTCTTTTTTTTGTTTCGGTTGGTTTTATACACAATGAGTTATCACAGAAATTGTGGATCAAACAGAGCGAGCGAGAGAAAGAGCGCGAGAGTGATGCTAACGATCGTCGTTGTGTTCAGTCCGCTAGTGTAGGGACTTGTTGTTCGGTGCGGCGGCCAAACTGCCCAGGCTGAGCGCACCGCCACCACCGTCCTGCTTAAAGTCGAGACTGCTGTACTTGGTGGGCGATGGCGAGAGGGCACTGCTGATGGGGAAGCTGGCCGCGATCGCGGAGATCCGCTCGTAGTCGAACCGCATCAGTATGTTCTCGCAGCTCTTGATGTGCGAGTGCGCGTCGGGATCGTGGTAGGCGGTTGCGCTGCGCAGCGCGCCAGCCTGGTAGCGGCCAATCTGCACCGAGCTGGTGGGCGACAGGGCGACCGGTTGGTTCGGATGGTACGGGGGTGAGTTCTCGGCCGAGCGGGTCGTCCGCCCGGACGCTACCGGGGTGGCCGGCTTGAGCGACTCCAGGTAGGCTTTGGTGATGATCGGCGACGATGGCGACTTGTCGAACCGGGAGGGCGACGAGGGATGAGGCCCGAGGGCGAGCGTGTACCGATCGTGCGAGGTGCTCTTGAGCGTGGTCGGCCGCGCGTTCGCCGGTTCCGGGGGCAGCTTGCGGGAGGGCGACACGAGCCGGGGCGTTATCGGCGGCGAGTGGCTGTAGTACGAGGCGTACGTGTACGTTTTGGGCGATTCGCGCTCGACCGACTGATTGTCGGACGAGTAGTCGCTGCTGTGGTCTTTGCGCGCGCGATTGTTGCTGCCGGAGACGCTCTTGCCGTCCGCGTCGCGCTCCTTGTCCTTGCGCCGGCGGGGCGAGTACTCTTTGCGCTTGCGCGGCCGGCTCGGCCGATTGCAGGACGTTGGGCGGCAGGAGCGCGCCTCGTGGTGGGTGGTCGAGTAGTCGTGCACCATGACGAGCGGCGGCTCGGTGCCGAGCGGGCCGGACGAGCGGCGCGTCGGGCTGAGCGGGGGCGCCGGGTGCTGCGCGTCGAACTGTTTGAGCGATTTCTCCAGATTGTCGATCGTGTCGTTGATCCGGTCGGACTGTATGTCCGACTCGTAGTCGCAGTAGTTGTCGATCGTTTTGATCGAGTTCTCGATCGACGACAGCGTCGCGAGCATGTTCGCGTTCGAGCGCTTCAGATAGTCGATCGTCTTGATCGTGGTGATGTAGTCGTCGCCCAGCTTGATCTTCCCGTCCTCGATGCCCCGGATCAGCTCGTCCGTTTTGCAGGTGCGCACCTCGTCCGGCAGCTGGATCGTGCGCAGCATCTGCTCCTGCACCTGGCGCACGATCGCCGTCTCGTCCAGGGACGAGAGGCTCTCGCTGCGGATCGACTCGCACGACCGGCTCAGAATGCGCTCGGTGCAGCCGTTTTCGGGCCGCAGCAGCTCATCGAGCTCGTGGCGGCTTTTGCGCTTTTCCGCCGTGCTCTCGGCCGCCGCCTTGAAGCGGGCCAGCTGCTCGTCCGTCTTCTTGATCAGCTCCTCCGTCTTGAGGCTGATCGTGGGGGCGGGGTCGGTGGCGCTGTGGTCGGTCGCGCTGTCCAGCTTGAAGCGCGTCGGGGACTTGCGGGCCAGTGCGAGGCGCGAAATTTGCTCCTCCGATTTCTTCAACACCTCCTCCGTTTTGCTCGACGCCACCGTGGCGGACAGTGTGGTGGTGGAGGCGGTAGTGGTGGCTAGCGGGGTGCTTTCTCCTAGCTTCATGTCGATCAGCGACAGGCGCTTCTCCAGCTTGTCTATCAGCTTTTTGTCGTGGGTGCGGAAGCGCGCCAACTGTTCCTCCGTTTTCTTGATCAATTCCTCCGTTTTCGACGATACGGCCCTCGTATCGATCGCATTAAAGCTTAGGTTCAGTGGTGCCGTCGGCGAGACGGGATCTACAGGGTCCGGTTGCTTCACGGCCGTCGGTAGCGGTGGTGGTGGCACAATGGCGGCCGGTGTCGACTCAACAATTGCGCCCTTGGCCGGTTCCGCCGTCACTTTCTCCTCTTCCGGCGTTATGATCTCGCGGAAGTTGTCCTTCCGCACGTAGTACGTCGGTTCGGGCGGTGCGAACCGTGCCAGCTGCTCCTCGGTACGCTGGATGAGCAGATCCGTCTTGGATTTGATGTCCTCGCCGGCGAACATCGGTGCCTCGGTCTCCCCCTGAGTGCTGGGAACGGTGGGCTCACACTCAAACTTTAGCCGGAAGGGCGAGAGCAGCGGTTTGTCCGGTTCCGCCCGCTCCAACAGCTCGTCCACCACGCTGTGCGTGAGCTTCAGGTCGGGCGAGTGCTCGCCGTGCTGCAAACTCGGCAGCTGCTCGATCGTGCGGATGAGCATCTCCGTCTCGTCCTCCTTGATCAGCTGATCCGTCCGCTGCTCGTCCTGGTCGCGCGTTTTGCGCACTATTCGGCCCAGGATGAGCGAGTTCTCCTTGATTATCTCCAGCATTTTGTCGCTCTTCAGTGGATTGCTGTCGATCGCTACCAGACCCTCCGAGGCGGACCGTTTCGTGATGTCCTCCGGCGGCAGATCCTCCCCCTTTATCGGGTCGTCCATGGAGAAGGATTTCTCCTTCAGGAACTTGACCCGGTTGGCCAGATAGCGCTCGATGTCTTCCGGGCTTTCGCCGGGCGCCGGGGTTTCGTCCTGCGGCGTCGGTGTGCAGAGCGCATCGGCAATCTGGTACTTGGGCTGCTGTTTCGGCTGGGACGATTCGCGCTCGACGACCGCCGCCAGATCGACGCTAGGCGGCAGAAGCGGACTGTCGTGCTGCAGCGTGCTCTTGATCGGCAGCTCCAGCACAAAGGACGACGACATGGACGAGCGGTTGGAGACGTTGGTGAAGCTGTAGTTGTCCAGCTTGGAGGTAGCGTCGCTCCGATCTAGAACACTCTCCGCGGTGGTGACGAGCGATTCGCTCACCCGCCGCTCCTTGATTACGTGCAGGTCGAGCTTGCTGGGCCGCTCGGCCGCATTGATCCGCTCGAACAGCTCGTTCGTGACGCCCTCGTCGCTGACCTTGAACGCGGCCGGTTCGGCATCGACCCGAGCGACCTCCACCATCGGGGTGGGGCTTTTCGTCACGTCCACGGTGACGGTATTGTCGGTCGGTATGTTGGCCAGATAGTCGGAGTAGTCCATCAGCGAGGAGGGCGTCTTGAGCGGGCTGATGGTGGACATGCTGACGTACTTGGTGATGTCGGGAATGGGCGACAGTTGGCTCGTGCTGGTGATCGCCACCGAGAGCGAATGATCTTCCGGTTCGGGTTGGATCGGTCGGCTAGCAGGGGACAGCTTGTCTGGCGCGGTTCGCGGTGGCGGTTCCACCACCACGTCCGACAGAGGACTTAGCAGCTCACCCACCAGCTGTGGATCGACCTCGGACGCTCGGCTAAGCTCGGCCTCCTCGTCCTCACCGTACGACGACGGTTCCTCCTTGATGTCGGTCAGCTCGCTGTCGCTCGGCACGATCACCACCAGCCGCTCCTCGTCAGGCACTTCCCGGATGATGGACTCGGGCGTGATGCGCCGCTTCATCGGCGAAGCCTCCAGGGAGGACGCACTCAGCGGCTGATTGTCGTCGTCGCACAGGGACGTGCTGGTGCTGGACTCACCGTCCGACTCCTCGCTGTAGGAGGAGGATTCGCTGCGCCGCTTGAGCGCACCGCCGGTTCGCGCACTGGACGAACCGTCGCCCCCGCTGCTGCCCGTTTCCGACAGGTTGCTGATGGCGGAGGACGCACTCGCCGACTTCTTCAGCTTGGGCGAGCTGTCCGGCTTGGAGCATTCGTCCTGGAGCGGCTTTTTGGTGGCCCCGTCTTTCGGGAGATCCTTCCACTTGAGACTGTTGCGGCGCTGCTTCGTCTCGTCCATATCCTTCCAGTGGAGCGTCTCGACCGGTTTCGGCGACCGGGACGGGCCGGTGGACTGCTTGCCGGACTGTTTGGAGGAGGATTTCGAGCCGGAGCGTACGGGCGGCACTGCCCCCTGGGGCGGTCCGAGCCGCTTGCCTTTGGCACTGAGCAGAGCGTTCTTGCCGACGAGCAGCTGGTTCACCTGCAGCGTCCCAGCGTTCGGCGAGGGGTTGGCCGGTTGGCGGGCGACGGCCGCCGTAAGGATGATATGTGCCTGCCGCTGCCGCTCGCGCAACTTGTCGTACTGCTTCTTCAGCAGCGAGATGTCCAGGTTCATCTTTTCCTTACCCTCGGCGCGGGCAAAGTTGGGCGGGATGCCGAGCGAGGCCCGCCGACCGGACCGTAAACCCCAGGCCGTTGCCGTTACCGCCAGCCGGGAGTCTTCGTCCGATTCGCCCTCGTCGTCGGAGTAGAAAATCCTGGGAAATGGTGGGTAAAGTGAGTGTTAGTAACGCGCACATCTAGAGATGTGTTGGGGAGTGCAAACTTACTTCAAGTTGGAAGTGTCCTTCAGCTGGGTAATACTGTTGAGGTGTTTATCCCGCAGCCTCTGCAGGTCCGCTATTGGTCCAATGTCCACGACCCGCTGTATCAGTGCGTTCGAGTCGACCAGACTGCCGTTGACAAGCTCGGACGAGAGGGCACCCATCTTGCAGTAGAAATCGTCCGCCGTTTTGGTGGCGAGGATTTTGCTGCAAAACAAAAGGTTCGATTGTCAAGTAGAGCCTGGGTAGAGCCTTCAATGCACCATCACGCTACCTTTCCAGTATGCCCCAGATCGCTAGGGCCGTGCGCAGCAGCACATCGCTACCCTCGATCAGTATCAGATCCCAGACGCGCAGCACCAGCGGTATCGGCAGGCAGGTGCAGAACAGCGTCAGAAACCATTGCATCGTGAACACATTGGTCAGTGGTGGCTCGAACGCTCCCTCCGGTCCCTGCAGCTTCTGGAGGTGGCGGGCCAGCTTGGGCAGCCGCGTCCCGAGCAGATCGCGAAACACGGCCATGTCCGCCTGCAGCCCACCGAGCGAACCGCAGAAGTAGCCCGCCGGCAGCAGACCCTCGATCAGCAGTATCATCACCTTGATCGAGTCCGATTCGCTCTTGTCCATCACCTGCAGGATCAGTGCGCCGAGCATGTTAAAGCCCTGGCAGTAGCCCACCTCCGGGTTGAAGCGCGAGTAGCCGAGCAGGACGCGCTTCAGCTTGCCCTGGTTGATCGTGCCGGACGGGCCGGAGCAAAGGCTCGACCCGGTCCGGTGCAGATCCTTCACGATCTGTATGCCCAGCTCCTCGTCGTCCTCGTCCGACTGCTCGCTGAGACACCTGGCCGACTCTTCCTCCCAGTTGAGCGAGCGCGTCTTTAGGTACCGGTCGGCTAGCGCCATCCAGAGCTGTTTCGGGATGGGAGGAAATTTGAAGATCAATTGTTACTGGTAAGTACCTCCCAACAAGCAATGCGACCGAAATTACCTTTCGCCGAAATTCCGAGGGCATGCCGCCCGGCAGCCGGGCCACCATCTTCATCGCGTGCAGCCATTGGTTAAAGTCGGACTGCGTGTCCGGGACGCCCATCTTCTTGCTGATGTTGTAGTCGGAGCTCGAGGCCGACGGTGGGGGCGGCGGGGGAGGTGGTGGTGGTGATAAAGCATTGAATCGCATATCTTCCGATTCTGCAAACGAAACGTTAGTGTAAAGCAGGAAATAAGTTTGGAATAGGAAAATAGTTCCAAAAAAACTTCGTGTTTAGGTGCACTAGTGTCAGATTTGGGTTATTAACTGAAGCGAATTGAACGAATGAAACGAACGAACGAGAGTAGAAATATTAAAATGCATGCAATAAACGAACTTCTGGCAACAGGAAAAAACTTCTAATAAATGGACACACTTTTCCTACAAAACAAAAAACAAATAAAATAAATCTGAGATGTAACAGTGATATCATTAACACGAGGGCACTGAAGCTGCGAAATGAAGAATCACAATCATCACTGGAAATTGCTCGCACGAAACAACATTCCCTTCCTGAATGAAGCTAAACTTTTACTCCGAGATTTTTCGGCCGTAAGCTCTCTCTGGTCAGGAGACTTAGCCAATCGGGCTGAATGAAAACGAACAATTTAACCGCTCAACAAGCATAAGCACCTAATCTTTCACCTGTCTGACAGGGCCAGTTTATCTCAACGTTACTGCGAACTGTTAGGGAAATTAGAGTTCGGAGGCGAATATTACTTCTTCACCGCTGATGGAAAGTTGCTTAGAGATGTGGTGAGAAAGTTGTTCATCACATTTTGCTGCATCGTAAGTCGCTGGAAGTCTGTTTACCGAGCCGCTTTAATCCGCCCCGATAATCCGTACCTACCGGATTGAGCTGTAAGCGAGTCAGCAATGATAACAACTCAAACCAAGACACACAAACAAGATGCTAACTGCACTGCAGATATTAACTAGCGCCGATAAACAATCTCTTCCCTCCCTCAATCTTTGCAAAAATCCGCCCAAGAAACCAGCTGGTGGATTAGTGGCTAGGTGGAGGAGAGTAAAAAAAAGTGCGAAACAAGTCACACGATTGCTTCACGATGGATGATAATCGAGCTCGTTTGTCGGAAATCCGGAACGGAATCTGATGTCGGCACAATGGAGAGGGAGGCGAAAGTAAACAACCACAGGCACAGGCAGACACATTTTACACAGGCTCGGGGCACAAACCGTTTCTGGGGAAAGAAAGCAAGAACAACGGGGAGTGGAAAGTGGCGCCGTTTTTCGCGACTTTTGCCTCATTTCCCTTGAACCACCTGTTGTTTGGTGGCCTCTTGGTGGCTGACTGGTGGTCGGTTCGAACGGACGGACGGACTCGAGATTGTGTACGGGTTGGGTTTGCGTTTTTATGTGCGAATGATGGGGAAGTAAAATTTGCCTTCCAAGTGCAAAAATCAACGAACGCGGGGACGGCGCCCAAGGACCGACCAAGGAAGCAAAAGCCAACGGTGCAAATTGAGATTAATGTTGCGCGAGGGAGGGTAGCGAGGGAAAGAGAAGCTGCCCGTTGGAAGCTTCCGAGGGAAGGACAAATTCATTAGAAAGTCGTTCGAGGGCATCGCGGAATGGAAAAGCATTAAAAATAGCGCTATCATGGTTCGCCGCTTCTAAACGAGGAGAAAAGGGCCATGGCCTGTCAACGCTGGACGCCAGACGGCTTAGGGCGCGACGTGCGATTAACATGCTGTACATGCTTCCTGATGAGTTTATTTTAAAACGATGGATTACACGTTTTATTAAGCTTGCTATTTAGTTTGATTCTATTTTCGAGCGCTCCTCGAAGCTCCCGTGCACGGCTGTGGGATTAGGATGCAGCGATTGAATTGCCACCAAACGGAGGATAGGAAAAGCTTCCGATTTTTTCCTCTTCTTTCTTTTGGCGCCCGTCTACCATCAACTATCCCCAAAAAACAGGGCCCTTGAATGACTAATCTCGTATTTCTCCTCGCACGCTTGCCAGGAAAATATTCATTTCCATCCGATTAAGTATTCATTTTCGGCTGCCCCGTTTTGTTGGGCGTTGGGAACCTGTCAATAATGGTGAAGGACGAAAATAGACGTCGTTTCCCCGATACTGTGGCACCGTATGCGGGGGGCCCATTTTCGGTTGTATGGTGAAAGTGTTAAAGATAACGGCAACTGACACGCTGGAAAACTTGAGAGAGAGAGAGAGAGAGAGAGAGAGAGAGAGAGAGAGAGAGAGAGAGAGAGAGAGAGAGAGCGGGATAGCAAGCAGAAAATATTGATACCGACATCACCATCGTCAACCTATCAACAAAAGCTCGAGCTGATAAAGAGCTGGCCCCAGGAGAAGGCAAAGAAGCAGGAAGCGTGTGCCCAACGGAAAAGCGCCCACTCACAAGACGGCAAGCAGGCGGCAAAGTGAAACGGAAGCAACTAGTTCATTTGTTGCACGTTTTGCCGCTTTTCGTAGGCTTTTTTTTTTTTGAATGCCCTTGCAGCCGACGATGAGCCTCCCGTTGGCGGTGCCAAAAGGGCGCAGAGTGCGAAAAAGGGGCCAACGCAAAAGAGAAACCGTGTCTGCACGAGCCTTGTGTGTGAAGTGCACCAGGGGAAGGGCTACTTTTCCGCATCACCACCGCAGACACTGTCCGGTCAAGGTGGGGTGGGTGGATGCGTTTTTTTGTTTGTGTTTGTTTGATTCTGCTTTGTTCACAGGCGCGACCCTACCACGCTTATCCATCTACATGTTTTCTAATTTAGTCGGCTCTCAAGTCTCATAAGCAGCACAAAAGCAGCGGAAAGTAAGTATGGCTGGTGTTGATGTTGTTGTTGTAGCTTTTTTTTGCTGCTGCTGTTTGAACAGCATACAGCAGCAAACAATACACTCGCCCGTGTTGTACTTGAACTCGGAGCAACCTGCATGAACGACCGGGTGAGCTTTTTTATGGTTCGCATTGCGTGAAAAAAAGCATGCTGTGGTTTGGTTGCATGGACTTTTCCGCTTCCGTCGGTGGAAAATTGTTGGATGGATGACGGTCGACGCACAACAAGTCCTGCTGAGTGGGGTGCGGTTTTGTGGTGGCTAGTGTCAGTGAGTAACATTGAAGTAACGTTTCACAATTACTATTATTAGCTTTGATGTGCGCTTACTTTTATATGCAGTTCGAACCGAATACTTTTCAAAATTAATGAATGGCATGATTTAGAGTACGAGTTGGACAGCCGAGACACTTTAAATCGAGATTCTGGACTTACTTGTCAGAGTACTTTGTTGATACATTTACAGGAAAATGTTTTAAACGAACTAATTTAAGCGTAAACCATTAAGAGGCGAAACGATACACTGAAATATCAAAGTCTCTCTTTATATACAAACATATAAACCGGATCGATTAAAAAGATCGATAGAGCTTCCTCCTGATTTGGATGATCTCCTGTTACGATACTTTTAAGTGTAGTCCCCGCTAGTAGCGTTTCCATTGCTCACAGCATCCCTCAAAGGTAGCGGAAGGAGTGAGAGAAAGGATACACACTCCGCTCATCGTCTTTCTTCTCGTATGACACAGGGTTTTCCAAGGCACTTTCGAATGTAACCATTGTTATTCCCCGCATGCAAAATGTTGTCCCACATCGATATGGCATTTCATTTCCATCACAATAGTTTTTAATTTCAACAGCATGATTTTCAACCCAAAATACGTGAATCTGAATAAAAACTAAAATAAATGATTTTCAACACGACTCAAGCTGGATTGAGTTTGACAGTTTCTTTGTTATGTGTTGAAACTGCAATTTCATTTTGAAACAAATAAACCATTTGACAGCTGTTGAAAAACATATTGGAAGCGGTGAATAGCAATGTTTACATTCGAAACTGACTTGGAAAACTCTGTGAGCGCCTAATAAGAGAGTAAGCTATTATATTCCATTGCAAAGCCACACTTTTCATGATAGTGGCACACATGCGATTCGCAGATGATGACACGCGATTCGAAGCAAAAGACGCACGAGATTCTACGCTGGAAACAGGTGTAATACCAATCCAATTCCTTTCAAACAAAATGAATATGGAGTTAATGCAGTAAGCCCTTCTTTCGGCATAGTTGATCTTCTTCTTCTTCTTCTTTGGCACAACAACCGCTGTCGGTCAAGGCCTGCCTTTTGTACCCACTAGTGACGTGAGCTTTGGTTTTCAGTGACTTATTGTTACCATAGCAGGATAGTCAAGTCCTACGTATGGGGGCACGATCTATTCGGGGCTTGAACCCATGACGGGCATGTTGTTAATTCGTACGAGTTGACGACTGTACCACCAGACCGGCTTGATCATTGGTCGTAATTTTATGTATACATGAAAAATGCAGCCGAAACTCCTGCAAATAGTACCGATTTTTTTCGTAATTTAGAAGAAGAGATTCATTGAAATGCACTACAATAAATTTAAATTGTTGATTCAATGGGGGGTAAAGGAAATGGCTAGTACTACGATACTGATAAGTAAAGAATCTTGTAGGACTTTTTTTTAATTGTACAAAAAGCTCTATAAATACGATAAGCTTAGAAAAAAGTGTTGCATATTTCAGAATTATGTGACTTAGCAATAGGTATTTCAACCTGTTGGGCAATCAGAAATTCTGTACATATGATGTGTATTGCAAAGGAAGCATTTTGTTGAAATAAACGAAATTTAACTATAAAAGGGTAAAAGTTACAATATGAAAAGAAATTAGGTAAAAACTATGAACTCGAACAAAGCTAAATAAGCTATCAAGCAAACCTTACTTTACCGGGGGAATCTACGTCAATCGGGATAACCATATGATGTGTCTATTTCTATTATCATCACAGTTTATTATTCACTCCAAAATCACAATGTCTAACACGCTTAACCCTAATACTGTCCATGACAAACTATCTAGCGGAACAAATAATGCTACCAAGCGTGTTAACGCGTGAAAGCTGTGCAACCGGTGTATCTATGTGGAAGCCCTTTGTCACACATGTCGCACGCCCGACGGCACCGATTTGAATAAATTAATTTAGCACGATCGTTCCCAATTGCTCGCACCCGGTGGTGAAATTTATGTATCGTACCAATTCACGATCGATTATGGGAAGTGATAAAAATGCGATTCGACTAAAAAAATAAATAAAATAAAAGCAAAAAGAACGTACATGCTCTCTCTCTCTCTCTTTCTCAAACAATGTAACCGTTCAAACCGCTTATGAATCAATGAACACGACTTCCGCCCTTCGGCGTGTCCTTCGGTGGTTCCGGCACGCCGCTCCATTCAACAACATCCTGCCGACCACCGATCTCCCTCGACGTCCGTCGCCGTGCTATTGATTAATAAAAAACTAAACTCATGCAATAAAACCACCACCAGAAGCGCCCGGGTAGGTGGATGAAGAAGGCAAGCAGAACCGGGAAGCACTAAAGTAGTAACAAGCAAACCGGAGTGTGTGTGTGCGAAGGGGCCAACGGTGAAGGGCGCAGCCTTCGGACACCAGAGCGAATGTGTGGGGAGTCCAGCACACACCCAAACACGGTGGGTGGACAGCGTTTGGGGCCTCTGTAGCGTTTGGAATGTACCTTGATAGCAGCTGACGATCGGGCCAGTGCTGGCGGCGGTCAGGGTAGTTGTCGCCGGAGCCGCACTGCTGCCGACCGCTGAGGAAGCCCCCGTACCGCCGACGGTAAGGTTCTTAATCGAGCTGAAGAGAAAACTCATGTCAAGAGGCTAGCCCGAACCGGGCTGGGGCAAGCTGCGGCGGAAGACCTCGGTACGGGGCGCGTGGCACTCGGTGGCACTGGCGGTACGGGTGGTCGCTGACGGTGCGGCTCCGTTCGGCTGTTGCGTGGGTATGGCAATTGGTCCTTAGCTGCGGAGCACCATCATAAATCATGGCGCTCGTAAATTCCATGCTACACCATCGGGCGGCAGGGAGCGGTGGAATTTGCACTACCCTCTCAGTACACACACGGGAGACACAGCACAAACGCACGTAGCACGCACAATCGTCTAGGGTCAGTCCTTGATTTTGTGGCTGGTCGTGCTGATGACGACGACCACGACGACGACGATGACGCTCTCCGCTGCTAGGCCACTAGAAATTCGACCGAACGTGCTCGGTAGCTAAGGTTGGTATTAAAAGCAAAGTGGTTAATGAACGACGGTCAGTCAAGACACCGGAGCTGCCAAGTAACGCTTTATCAGGAGCAAAGTTTGGAGCTTGCACGGAGACCGGCACAGGCAGGATCGATTCCTGTCGTCGTAAAAAGCTCATCAAGCATAAATGCAAGCAGCAGGAGGAGCCCCATCTTGCCGGGTGGGACGAAGATGATGACGATGATGCTGATGATGATGAGCTGAATGACGATCGAACGCTTGACTGTGATGGGTTTGATATGGAGTTACGGCTATGGGATTGATATGTGTGGATTCGGTGAAGCGGTAATTTAATTTTCGTTTATGATCCATCGATTGACGCAATACCGAGTGCGTTCGAGCTAGGAGTCTCCCTCGTTTCACCGGAAAAAACTGGATTGTAATGTACGTTTATAAATGGATTACAGAAAACCATATACCTTCCGAGATTGGGAAAATTTTAATCATGCTCCTCTTAGTGCGCAAGTGGAAAGTGTGCGAAATTTATTGTTTTTCGATGATATCTCACAAAACACCCATCAACATATAAAAATGGTTAGTTACCAAACGAGTTTGCGTAAAAATTTGCGAGGAGCAAAATGTACGATAATTATAATAGCTGTTTTGTTTCTAATTTGGTGTGAATAGTTGAGGAATTAACAATTCTTCTTGCTCGTAAATATAACGTTATATTGCGATAAAATTTTGTCCTATTTAGTAAAGAACCGGGCTGAGTTTAGATATCTGCCTGAAATAAGTAACTCCACCAGTTAGCTATTCCACCAGCTATGAAAAATCTTTTTGATGATCATCATTAAAGTGCCATATCACTTAGAAATTAGTATTACATGATTTTAGATGATAACTCCAGCACATTCTTCCAAATAGGAAACCAACATCTTGCTTTCATATTTAATACCCGTGTGCATGTGTTTGACGACTAACAATGACTGGTTAATTTGATTTTCATACAATATTACTGATATTGTCTCAGCTTGGAGCTTGAGATGTTGTTGGTTTTATTTGTTCGTTGAAAGAATTCAGTTAAAAAAAACAAGCTGAAATATTATCCAGAAACTGTAAAACGAAGGTGGACGTTTAAAGGTATGATATAAAGCTCTCTCTCTCCCTTATCACTCTTTCTCGTTCACAGTAGCTCACTCGTCTGCATTAAAAATAATCAAAATTGGTTATTCTCAGAAGGACCATCCACACGGTCCCAGCACATAGCGAACTAAAACCTTTCAGCGAGAGATTTTTGTTAGCTTAAAACATTAAGCAGCGGGTGGCTTTTGACCCAACGAAGGTTGAAATGGTGGGACAACTTCAAAAGGCGTCCTACAACACTTGTGCGAAACCTATTCGCTAATGAATACCTTGTTAGTATGGGCGTTGATGATGTCAAAATCACTTGGAGGCTATTTTACTCGGTCCAGTACTATACACTGGGTGCGAGTGGTCGGTTTATCTCGTTTGCGCAAGGTTTCAATGTACAAGAAAGTCTCAAAACAATGCCTGTAGGGTTGTCCACGAATCTAGGTTTGTCTTTTCGATGGTGGGATGGTATGGTATGGGTCTCGAAAAGCATTCCAAACCGGGATAGCATACCGGAATGGTTGTCATACTTCAGGGCTAACCTGTCTTGCCTAATCCAACTTCTTGGAACAAAACACTTAAAGGCAAATTAAAGTAAAGTAAACCCTAGAATCATTGAAATTACAATTTAACTTAATGATCTAAATATTCAGGAGCGTTCAATTGAAAACTCATTGCTTATCTCATGACTGTACAATCAATTCAAGCCTCTATTACGGTGCACAGACGCCTTTTTCCCAAGTCTTTGTCCTTTTTCCGTCGAAAGGTATGATAGAAACACATGCGCACCATCCATCACAAAGGACTCCGTGGCCTTTGCATACACGATCAAAGCAAACAAGCGAAGGTTACTTTCACCTTTTCACAATATTACGTTTCACAAATCATGCCCCTCGCTCTCCCCTTTCCGCATTATACTCCCTTTCCATCAGTGGACTTTGTTAGCCAGCTTGCCAGCTCTAGTGCTTCCTTCATCATATCATCTTCGTCCTCGTGCTGTGCCATTGTAAAATTTCAACTTGTTCCACCACAAAAAACGGAACCACACTCAAAAAAACAACAGCTTGGAAGCGGATCGTTTGCTTGTTATTTGAGTTGGTTAGTGTTTGGATTTGTGTTGCTGTATTTTTCTCCGTATATTGTTAGACGTCACCGAACCTAAAACCACAATGCAGCGGCATCAGGTAGACTCCACTCGTTGCCTGTTTCCCTTGCACTCCTGCTGACAAGGCGTGCCATTTACATGCCAACGACCGAAAGATGATGAACCGCAACAACAACGACGACGACGAGGAGGCCGAGGACGGGGCCAGTGAGACTGTATGTTGGCCAGTTGGTATTACCACCGGTCTGCAAAAGACATCCTTTCCGGTGGTGGTTACTGTGTAGGCTGGTTCGCTGTAGTGTAGTTAGGTCGTTATTTTCCTTATCATAGTTACGCCATCCGGTGCGCGTCGCATTTACGCCCACTTCGCCGTTGGACGCTCGAGTCGGGGCGACGACACGAAGGGCAATTTTGATCATGATGGAAAACATAATTTCTCTCCCAGGACCCATTCCGTGCCGGCTAGGCAAGGTTTGGCTGGAATTTCTTTTCTTTCTCTGCAATCGAACCACAGAAAAACATTTCTCCTCTGATACGAGACGAGAGACACGAGCTAGCGCCTCCATTTCCTACGCATCCATACGTTCGATGTAAAATTCCTAAACCCACACGATTGATGACGTCGTAGCGACTCGCTTCCCATGCTCATGCTCAACCATATGCTCTGGTTTGGTCCGTTATTTGCTTCCTGCTGCAGGTGGCGTGTACATGGCCGCCTAACAATCTGTTAATGGCAACTAGGGCGGGGATAAGCTCAGCTTTCGTTGGAAAACAACAGCGAAAAAAGCGAAGAAAATCACACATTCGTTTGTAAGTGAGGTAAAACCACAACACGATAAGAGGTGGGAGTACAAATCGCACGAAGGATGGTAGGAAAATGGCTGACTGCTGGAACACAATGCTTTTTAAAGGATGCTTTGAAAGGGCATTCGGCTTTCAATTGATTCGTCGAATACACTTGCGTGTGTCAAAAACATTGATTTGATGCCATGGCTACGGGCCCACACATGGGCATAATTAGTAGATGTGTGTGTGTGTGTGTTGGCTGAGATTGTTGGTTTCAAAGAACTGTGCATTAATTTCCTTTTGTTGCGCTTATAATAAATTCCAATTGCATGAGCCGGTTTGTTCATATGACGGAAGGGAACGCCTTCCGTGAAAGATTCAAAATTTTCTTCAGTTGTTTGTTTTACAATATGATGACTGATTGTATGGGATTTGTTTAAAAATGGTGTTAATAAAACTTTTGGTACAAATAGATTGTGCATAAAACGACACGTAAAAGTGCATATGCAGAATTCTGATATATTAATCAAATAAGGTGTGAAATGACTTCACGAAGTTTATTTAGGTCAGCTCACGAATTAATTTAAATTAAAATTGACTACCGATTAGTTAATGATATATTAGATTAAATTTATTCAATGCTTTTGTACAATAAAAAGCCAATATATTGGAAACGGGTGATATTGAATGGCAAATTCCTCAGATATCTTGCAAATATCTGCCTTAGAATCAGCTGGAGAGCGCGGAACAGATCGATAAACTGCCAACCGTAGAACAAGCTATGGGATGATAGCAAATTTCCAGAGTTGAAATGAAGACGCTCGGTCAATTGCTCTCGCACAAACAAGACAAATAACGTCCGTTTTTATTGCGTTTTATACAATTGCGATGAATACAAAAAGACAATATTTCAAATCAAGTAATGTGACAATTTTAGAATGACTGTGACCAACGTCACATGCCAGCTGAGGGTGGATGGAAAACTCTCAGGACCTTTTGCTACCACCAAAGGTCTGTGCCAGGGGGACGGGCTTGCTTTTCTCTTATTCAACCTGGCGCTAGAGAGGGCCATCCGTGACTCGAGGGTGGAGACTACGGGAACCATCTTCTATAAGTCAACCCAGATCCTGGTGATGATATATGTTGTTGTTTGAATAGTTTAAAGAGGCTTTGGCTCCAACGGAGTTCTTTCGCCTCTAAGCTGATGATATAGACATCATTGGTCTGCGGCTCTCCTATGTAGCAGAAGCCTACCAAGAGATCGAGCAGACGGCAGAAAACTGAAAACTGATGGTGGCAACATCAGTGTACCTACCAATAAATAATCCAAACCTACGTAGGCATGACGTACAAATAGGTGAACGCACTTTTGAAGTCGCTCCAGAATTCACCTATCTCGGGTCAAAGGTCAGCAACGATAATAGCATGGAAGCTGAGTTGCGCGCAAGGATGCTGGCTGCCAACCGGTCATTCTACAGCCTGAAAAAGCAGTTCACCTCAAAGAACCTGTCGCGACGGACGAAGCTGGGACTTTATAGTACCTATATAGTTCCGGTACTCACATATGCCTCTGAGAGATGGACACTGTCCAAATCTGACGAAACCCTCTTGGCCGCGTTCGAGAGGAAGATGCTCATAAGGATTCTTGGCCCTGTATGTGTAGAAGGATAATGGAGGAGTCGTTATAACGACGAGCTATACGAGATGTACGACGACCTCACTGTCGTACAGTGTATCAAGCTCGCCAGGCTCCGGTGGGCTGGCCATGTTGTACGCATGGAAACGGACGACACGGCCCGTAAAGTCTTTTTAGGCCGTCCACAAGGACAGAGAAGGCGTGGTAGGCCCAAGTTGAGGTGACAAGATGGGGTGGAGGCGTCCGCCATTAAGGCCGGGATAACGGACTGGCAGACGAAGGCGCGAGACCGTGAGCGGTTTCGGACACTCCTGAGGCAGGCAAAGACTGCAAAGCCGTTGTAGCGCCGGATAAGTAAGTAAGTAAGAATGCGACAATTTATTAAATTGTTAAGGCCGGGGAACATTGCCCGTACTAGCTAGTATAATTTCGATTTTCACTAGCGCATCTGGTAGCGACCGACCGAAGCATTTTGCCAAACAATTTGAAGCCGCTTTAGAAAATATGTTATTTTTACATGTTTTTTACTTAATCTAAAAGTTTTGTAGTGTTTTAAACGCATTTCATTGATTTTTGCGTCAAAAGTAGATAAAACCCCATTTAATCTTGCGATCCGACACGACCATTACCCTCGATCTGGTAAGTCGCAGCCAGATGCGCTAGTGAAAATCCAAATTACACTAACGAGTAAGGACAATGTCCCCCGGCTTTTATAGTTTAATTGTTCAATTGTTAAACTATTGATTCAATTCTTATCAAATGTGTATTAATAATCGACAAGCATTATTAAATGTGTATTAATAATCGACAAGCATTATTCTTAATCAGAAAATGTAAGATGTATAATTGAACCATCTAAACCATCTAAGCGTGGCTCATAATGATCTCAGCCGTATCACATCAAACACGTGACCAATTGAACGTCGATAATCCGGTGTCATTTCACCAGTTTTTGTTGAATTTCCTCGACTCTCTCCACAACGCGCTAGCTCGCGTGCCGTTGTGGATCAATAGTTTGCTTTCGATTAACGAAGGTTTTTTCCCCTAATCAGATTGCGATTGTTGAACCAGTGCATGCGAACCATTAGACGCACCAGGGGGTCAAACAAAAACTCTGAGCATAGATATCGGAGGGAAGATAGAATACAAAATTAATGTGCTTGGAAGTTTATCGCGCATGTTGTTTATATTACCCGTCCTCCCCGTGGCTGATAGGCTGAAAGAAATCAACAACATTAAGGGAGAAAGGAAAGGTCAGACCGGGTCAGGTCGGGTGAAGTATTTTCATGTGGATGAATATTTAACGTGTGGAAAGGTCACGTCCGTGAGCAAGTAAGCCCGTGCTTGAGAGCTGCCGGGTTTAACGTAACATTTCCCCGCTGACGCGCGCTGGTCGGGGCGGAAAATCAACAGCTTCATCCAAGTGGAAAGGTGGCGAAACACGTGGGCGGTTAAACTGTCGTTCCATTACGCGTTGATCGGAGAATGAGTCCGACCGAAGAAGAAGCAGAAGAAGACAAAAAGGGAAGGCAGACGGTAATTAAACATCCTCTGAGGCGACAGCCGCATCGAGCGAACGTTTTTATCGAGAATTGCGTTGCTCAGCCAGTACGTTTGTCAGGTATACCATAGCATACCGTTTCGAGGAAAGCTTCTGGCCGGTGGAGACGCGCGAGCAATGCGAGTCTATGTTAATGTCAATACCACAGCACTAGGTGTAACAGCACTTGGAAAAATAATCCCCGAACAGAGACGGTACAACAGAAAACACAACCCATTAGCAATAGCCTACGCTTTCTATTCCATGCATTTCAGTGCCTCGCTATGCGCCGTGTTCGGATTTTCCGGTTCCGGGTAGATTTTCCCCATCCTTCATGCGAATTCTATTTCGGTGCGAGATCACACATACACACACACTGTGTGCTCTCGCGATCTGTAATCGATGCGGTGAATTCAATTAAAAACGATACCACACTCATACAGGTGCAAACCGGAGGCAGTACGGTGATTGCGTCTGTGCGGCAATTCGTTGCACAGGTCGGTGTAGTCTGTGGGCGGCGCATTTAGCGTAAGCGAAAGGGAGCTGAGGATCGTGGTGCCACGGGTGCCAAATGGAAACTAGGGCGAATGATAGCAGAAAGGATATTGGCACTGGAAATTAGAATTCATTGAAAGTGGTGACTGCAGCAATGTGCTAATCGTGTACCTGTATTGGCGGGCGTGTTGGAAAGTTGTACGGAATCGGCCCTTTCAATCAGTTACGGTTGAATTTGTTTGTATGTTTTGTATGGAGAAAATTTTACGGATCGAGTTCGTAGAAATGGAACTGTTATTAAATTAATTGTCTGTATAATACCAATCAGCTAATGAAACCCTTTTCGATGAAACGGGGTTTGAAGTATTATAAAAGTGACAATACATTATGTTTTGTTAAAACCAACAAAAGATGAAATTCGTATTAAATCGTTTGTAGAAACTAAGAATTCAGAAAAATTTAGAGAAGATCAAAGCTTAAGTATGCTTTTAAGTAGGGAGTCCAAACCACAAAGGCTTTTGTAATGTGCCAGTTTCCTTAGTTATAAAATGATCTTTACATCCAAAGATAAAGCTGCTTATTTAGATGAGATGGGATACACATAGATTTTTGATAATTTAGCCTTACTTTTTCTCTCAACCGTTTCTTTACCACATCAATTTCAATGTATGGAGCGTAGTATTTGGGATGAGAATTTCGTGTTATAATCGGGCACTTCTTCTATTTAGCGTAACAACCTACACGAACATGCTTGGCCTATGCCTTTCGAGACTTGTTCGTTAAAACGTAGCCGGATTGCTACGTCAATCCTTGCTACGTGGGGACGGTCCACATTAGGCTTGAACCTATTACGGGCATAAGACATACGAGTCGACAACTGTACTATGGGACCTCCCCTATACCCTATACTGCCCCTATATTGCTCCTATCCCCGACACTATACCCTGTTAAACGTGGTGAATTGTTTCCAACAACATCCCGCCTCATTTTAGTTTGTGCTGCTCCGGCTACATGATATGCATTAAATATCGATTTTTTCCAGCAGTTATTTAGTTCAGTTTTTCCACTCAATTATTGCGTTCTGTTCATAAATTACGCACACACTGTGTAAAATGTGATTTTCAAAACCATTTAAACTGTAAATTTTGACTGCAATCTAGAAAACATAGATTAGCTCTCACGCCTTATTGTAAAGAAATGCCTATTTTAATCAACTGTTCAATGATTATATTAAAGAAAGTGCTTCGATCCTATTGCATTGTACACCCCAAGGAGCCTTATTTAATCTGACAAGATTTTTTTGTTTATCATTATCGTTTTCAATTTGTTTTGATGAATTTAAGATAGATTTAAGATAGTTTCTATCGTACATCTAACTCACTTATAACGTTCCGAATGAACCATCCTTGAGTGCTAAAATATCTAAAATATATCTTAAAATATACAATAGTTTCGTTGAATTCTCTTGGTACCGTATTGTCTAATATGAACGTACTGATCAACTTGAAAAAGCCTAAGAATCCATCAATTATATGAGTGGAACGTTAAAAGAGCGTTCGCAATAATGTATTCATAGGATTACTCCTAATATTAACTCTGAATCACGAATAACTTCTCAATCAGTTCTGAAATCTTTAGTGTGCTTTTTCAAAGCGTGTTATCTACTTTATCACTTTCGGCATGTATCTTCTATTAGCACCCAATATCTAACATGATCCTGTCGGTTCATCAAAAGTGTGATGCGCAACACGCGTCATACGAATTCAATGTACCTATCGTACCAGTACACCATTCCCATGTATCACAGGAAGTACGATATGAACACCGAACAGCTCGACAAAGCCGGGCCAATGCTGGGATCCTGACCTGGAGCGGGGTATAGTGCACCAGAGACACGTTCTCAATTTTCCACCGATGGCAAAACATTCTATCACTGCCGGTCAATAAAGCGAAGGTGCCACGCTTTACGAGCCGATCGGAAAGTCAGGCACAGGTCAGACAAGGGTCAGCAAGCATTATAACAGAATGAGAGAAAGAGAGAAAGAGAGGAAGAGAGAGTAAGAGAGAGAAAGAAACCAAAAAAAAAACACTAACCACCCGTCACCCGTAGGCCACGGCGCACAAAACCACTGCAACGGGCAGCTGCAGTTGGCACGTTTGGTTTTTATCGCTCGGTGTGCGCTTTGACGCTTCCGTTTTGGAAAGCGGACTGCGGTGGAGAGGGAAATAATTGCAACTAGCGGGACGAGAGTTTGTTCCGCGTACCGTCGCCCGACCCCGTGGTGGACAATCCGGTGAATCATCTGGGTCATCGTTTCGAGCGCCAATGGTAGACAATGAGGCAGACACACGGTATGCCATGTTGTCTAGGCTGCTGCTGCTGGCGGATACGAAGCCTGTTTCGCCGTTCCGGGGTAGAGAGTATCGATTTTTTCTCCCTAGCGATGCCGCATTCTAGGCTCTCCGTCTCGAGGATTTTGGCTTTTCCGAGTGGTGGTGATCTCTCAAGATGCGGCAGAACAGACCCGAGCTAGCAGGGTGTATGTTCAGCTGCTGGTAGATCGGGAAAACCCGGGAAGGGGGTTCATTTTTCGCAGTCGTTTACAGGAAAGATAACTGCCAACGGGCAAGCAATTTACTCAAGCCTCAAGGACATTGTTGTCCAACGGAGGCTTGGCCTGCAACGAATTGTGTGGTATCACCGGTTGGAAAAGTGAGCAACTGTTATTAATTGTGTGGTGCTGCACGATTACCCCTTTAATTTAACGCCATCGTTACGTGCTTGATAAGAAAGGCACAGGTGGATCAAACGCTTTTCCTCGAAACATGGAAAGTAATGAGCTGTTGAAGGTGCTCAGAAGGATTGTGTTACAATCTTTGCAATGTAACTGTACACCCAATTTACGAACGTAGAAGATACGTATTAGGGGGACGCACAAATCCTGGTTCCGAAACCAGGAAGAGATGAGGTAACAAAATTCACGTGTAAAAAAAATAAAATATGGGGTTTCAACCCAATCTACTCGATGCATAAGAGATTTTTTTTAACTCTCCGATTATTATTAATTATAAAGTCTCAAATAATTATCTTTTATATTCATATTTCAGTTCGTTTTGTATGATCAATATTTTCAGTTTCACTCTACCACCAAACAATGAATACATTGGGTCCATATGAAAAACGTATTTGTTCAAATATGGCTATATATTAGTAATAATGATCTTAATTTTTTATCGTTTTAATATTATTTTTTTCTAGCAAAACTTCTTTAGAAATAAGAAAACATACAAACATTGACTTGAGGGTAATAATAATAATAATACAACCGAGTATGACCGGTATAAGGCACAATAGCAAGGGGAAGAGAATCATACCAATTGTAAGCACAATAAGTTTCAACAATACGGCTTACAAAACAAAAAACAAATAAATAAATTAATAATTAATAATACTGATTACAATATGATGCATCAAATAATAAAGGTTTTTTTTCAATTCCACCAACAGTCACACTAGTAAACAGCGATAACGTTACCGCATTTACCCAAAGCCCTTGAAACACAGATAGGGAAACCATAAATAGTACTGGTTGTACCGAAAAAGTACCCTACAATCGCTGGCAGCGTAGGCTCGAGCGGACCAAATGAACGAAACATGAGTTGGCAAACGAATCGAAATGTGTGTGCATGAGTGAAAATGTGCGGTGGGTAGTAAAGTACGTGCGTCTGTGCAAATGAGTACAAACCAAAAAATACTACTACCATTCATAATCGTTGCCCGTGTGTCCGATTTCGCCCACGTTTACGTATTAACTGCGCCGTTTTCAGCTGCCCGTGTCCAGGAGTTCGGCAATTCGTAGGGACGATGGTGCGACCCAAAAGCGACCACCACCACTACCGATAGAGGCGGGCCGGATCACCCTGACAAACGACGTAGATGACGAAGGGCTGATGATGATGATGATGAGTCTTGATGATGAACTTATTTCTGGACGAAGATGAATGCTTGCTGCATGCGACGCGACCGTGCAACAAATCCGGAAACCCCGTACTTTTGCTCTCTGCCGCTCACGACGGAAGCGGACTTGGAACGCACAACACTTCTAAGATCGGTAACGGTGGTGTGTGGTTAGCGCACGGTAACATCATAACTGCAAAGCAGAGCGGCACCTTCTACTGCTGGCAGGATGCTGCATAACGCTCACCACGCTGTTTCGTTGCACAGGAAACACACTCTCCAAGCACACCGCACGCTTTTGCATCGACATCCGATTGCCAGTGCGTTCATCATGGAATCAAAGCAGGCGGAGGAGGCTCCATTTGCTTCCTTCCTTCATTGTCGCTCCTTCTCGCTCACACACTCGCACAAACTTTAACTTCCGCTGCACTCAAAAGCAAAAACGCAAAGCAAAAGTATGCCACTTTACCCAAAAACAAAAAAGCCACACTGCACACTGGACTGGACGGAGATGTGTGTCGTCGCTTTTCCTTAACGTTTTTCACTGCGATGTCAACCCATCTTGCGGTATGATTCACTGCTCACTTACATCGGCTCACTGGTACCACTGCACTGTACGGCTCCGCTGTGTTGGTTGTGTTCTCCTCCCCCCACTCATCACTGTGGCGAATGGGCCATCGCAACAAAGGCGATTTTCGATTCGATTTTAAGGTACAAACGGCTCTACTTACAGCACCACAGAAGCACACAGGAAAGCAGCGTTCACAGTTACGTACACACAAGTTCTAATTAGCAACAAACAGTAAGTATTCCTCAGCAGCAAGCAGCACCAACACGCACGGCTCAGGCAGTGGAAAGCGTTTCGATCAACTTCGAAATAATTTTGACAACACACCGCCGTTTAAGAATGTTTTCGTGTTTTCTCACCCTCGTTTCTCTTGAACGGTGGCAAAGAGAGGGAGAGAGACACACACAGTCGAGAGAGAGAGACACCGCAAAAGAGCGAAAGTGTTCTGTTTATCACTAACACACGCGCAAACACACACAAACACAGGAGGCTCTGATGTTCTGTATCTTGATAGGTAGCGTACTTCTACGCGATGGCTGGAAAGTGACCACGTTGCCTGCCGATGGAGACGCCCCGTCGTTGGTTTGTGGTGGAGTTTTCTCGGTGAGGCACCACTCAAGCCCACCCGTGCGGAGTGGGACCCTCTCCAAGCTCGGCTTCCTCACGGGGAGTTTTAAAGGATTAGAGGGGTTTCTATTTTCCTTCCCTTGCCTTCAAAGGAACTGGATATTGCTGCTGGAGGTTTCCCATTCGTTCTTTGTACAAGTTTGTACAATTCATTGGTAGTAACTGTGTTTGGCAGTTTGATTACGACTGCACGCCACCTCACGGTTTCTACAATCTGCGGCGCGCACGATCGATAAACCTTCTCGCTGTTAAGTTAAGGCTCCACTTGAACACTTCCCGATGAGGGGACTGCACTAATTGTTAGTAAGTAAGAACACACAGCTTTAGCGCTTTATTTCACTCTCAATTCCACCTGCTCCGAATGACGCTGCAGGAAAACTCACGATATGTGTGTGCGTGTGTGCGTGTGTGCACTAGTTATGTAGCGTATAATTGAACGAATTGTTGCCCTTTTTCTTCCAACTCCACAGGCACACAAAGAGGGATTGCCGCCGTGTCGCACTCCACCTGTAACGTTTAGAGCACTTCGATCTGCTTCGATGTGATTACGTGCTGCCTTCCCAATTTCTTCAGAAACGGGAACTCCTTTTGCTGTCCGTAAGAGGGGAGGGGGCGGCGAGATATGGTCAGCGAACGACCACCGTTTTTTTTGCGTAAGCTCCGCTACGCTCGACGCATCTGCGCGACCAACAAAAACGACACTGACTGGGAATGCTGGCTTTGAGGTGAGGTCGTGAAAATTCGTTTGCCCTTTTGCCGAGTGTGTGTGCGTGTGTTGCTTTTTTCTCACGCACCATGAGGGACGACGATGTTCTCACTGACAGCACTGCGAGCCCGTACATAGAACCAATGGTTCGCACGCTGCTCGCTATCATATGGTACCCGTTCGGGTCGGTTGAAGTTGCTCAGGAGAGTGGTTCGGCATTTTCACCACCGCTTTCGGAATGCATGTGGTAGGCTCATGCGCACTTCTGCCACTGGTGGGAATGTAATGTTTGTATGGGAATTGATAAGACTCTCTCCCCGACACTCGGAGCAGTTACGGTATCGTGATAAGTTGTGGGGATTTTTTTCTTCTTCTATTCTCGTCTGCTTGTGTGGTTGTGAGCCCAATCTGACAGCTTGTCATATGATTGCCGTATTGTATCCATCATGGTGGGGAGGACAAAGCGGGACCTCGTAAATCGTTTGCTGGCCTTGTTTCGCCTGCAGAGCGTGGAAAATGTGTCACGAAGCGAACGCAAATAGTGTACGGTTCGTCCTGCGAAACGGAAGACGGAGAAAATGAAGCATTGAATCGGTTTCACAGGGTGTCGCGTGAAAGATGCATTTGAGAATGAATTTTGGGGTAGTAAAATAATTTTTGAAATTAAAATTTCAAAAATTACTACTTACAAATGTTTTGAACGATGTTTTTTGCATTTACAATGAGCTCAATTTTTGGATGATTGATTTAAAAAAGTAATTATTTAACTTAAAAAGCTTTCAATTATGACTAAAATTGAATTAATATCGCTCAAAACTGGAACGGACTCATTAGAACTCTGTTCGTCCCTTTAATTAATTCACAAGAAACGGTCTAGCTACATGATAAAACCTAAGCGAGCATTAATGAAAAAAAGTGTACGTTGTTTTTTTAATTGCTTTTTCCCACTTTGAAAGTTAGGCAAGTTTCACGAAATTTCCAAACGACCGTTTGCGTACACTCGAACTGCTTGGTAGTCCCAATTCAAACTTTCCCCCCTGATATCTATATACACCGCCCGGCTGCCGTTGCTATGCAGCAGCGGCCCACTTGTTATTGTTTTATCAAACCTCAGTAAACAGTGTGCCGTTGGACGGATACGAAGCGGTAGCAAAATCTAAACCTTTGTCAACAAAACGCGTCACGCGCCCGCAGCCTATAAAAAAGCCGTGCACGGGCAGTGTTGCAGTTCAGTTAATTATTCAAATTTCCATACAGTGCAGCGAGTTTGCTGTGGGGGCAGCTTGTGTTGAATGTGGTGGGAAATGGATAGCGAAAACCAGAAGATCAGCGAGCAAGCGCTCAATACGGCTGATATCTACAAGGGACTGTCCCTGCCGAAGCGTATCGATAGTCCCTGTAAGTGGTTGGGACGGTGTGTGCTTGTGCAAGTTACTAAAAACGGTGTGCCTTTATCCATATTTCGTTTACAGATCAATTCACTGGTTACGGTTCGCAGCAGGAGGGGCGCAATCCCATCTATCGCACCTCGAACGCTGACTACGGGTACTATCCACCGTGTCCCCATACTGTGCCGCATAAGTAAGCATCGAGCAAGCTTGTAGCGAGTTTATGAGCATCCTTAGAAGCATGTTTTTAATTTTTCTTTCCATAGATATTTTCCCAAGTCGCACAAATTCACCGGCCATCTTTATCAGTGCGGTATGTTCCGCAACTATTCGCTCAATACTGCCGTGGATCGTCCGTATTGTAAGTTCAACGAATAGTGCGGGGAAGCGTTAGCACCAGCACTAGAGGGCTTTTGCTTATACCTTCCCGTTTTGATACCATCTACTACTTATCAACTGAGTTCAGAGTGCAACAAACATGTGAACCTAGCATCAGTAACTTTCACTTCAATCGATTGCATCGAATATTAACCTATACGCTTCGTGAACTTTGTATTAATGTGTTCTTAACTGAAAGGAATTTGCACGTTAATAAATTATTCACCTCTCTATCAAAAGTTTTGTTTTGTATAAAAATACTTTATCCGATAAGAGAATAATTTATAATTTATTATATTTTGAAACTGTTGTTTGAATGAGTAGCCTCAAAAGAGGATTTGTTTTATTTGCAAACAAACAAAAAAAGCTGAAAAACTCAAATGTTAGTTTAAAAAAAAAATTGATCAGGAAATTAACAATATTAAGCATGATTTAACATTATTAGTTAAATATAAGTAAAACAAGCTACAAGTAATTGTACGGCAGATTAAAACTGAAAAGTGTATCTAGTTCCGAAATTGTCGTAGAGTAACTAGTTACTTTCAGCAGGTACGGTGAGAACATCTCTAGCCAGCGCGCCACCTACATGTCAGACGTGAAATCTCTTTTTATGCTGCAAAGCAGACTTGCATGCAATAATACAACTTTGAATCAAATTAATGCATTTTGGAAACAAAGATTCAACGGAGATCCCAAAAAGAAACGAATTAAGCTAATCAATAGCTCTCTCTTTCTCTCTCTCTTGTTGGCCTGCTCACGATAGAGCACGTCGTTGTGATATGACCCGGTCAACAATCATTCTCCAGGATGCTCGGTCCCTGGCTGTAGCATCCCATCCATGTAGACACCCGATCTCCGACAGGTTTCGCTTCACCTGAAGCAGTCACCGAGTTCGCTGTGCTCCCCTGTGCCTTATGCCAAACTAGGGATGGCTGTCAAACACCTTCTTGGTGGGGCATATGATCGGCATCCTCATAACGTGCCCCAGCCATCGTACCCTGCCAGCTTTCGCCACCGTCAGGATGCTCGGTTCGCCGTACAGCTCACCAAGCTCGTGGTTCATCCTTCTCCTCCACGCTACATGCTCGAACACACCGCCAAAGATGGTCCGGAGGATGCGTCGCTCAAACACGCCCAGAGCATTTGCATCCTCCGCTCGGATGGTCCAGGACTCGTGACTATAGAGGATTAGTCGAAGACTTCTGGCTCTCAGCAGTCGGTGCAGCCCATAGTATGCACGATTCCCCTGCACAATGCGTCTCCGGATTTCGCTGCTGACGTCGTTGTCCGAAGTAACAACCGTCCCGAGATAGCAGAATTCCTTTACTACCTCGAGATTGTCGCCGTCAACTAATGCTCTGCTTCCCCCGCTAATCAATAGCATATACTTTTGAATGGTTTTGCATTCAGTCCCCTAATAGATTGTCTTTAAGACTACGGACTGGATTTTTAACCGCATTGGAAACACATGCATAGAACATCGCCATCATTCAATGGGGCAAATAAAAATCAACGATTGTCCTCTCCGTTGAAGGTCGATCATTACCAATGACACTTACAGTGTCTAAGAAGAAAACCTATTTTAAATCCATTACTTCATTGTAACCTTATTGTACAGTGTTGTATACCTTCCTGCGTAACACTTACCGTTTTGAATCCTTCGACTGGCTCACGACAGTCCGATTCCATTTCTTACCTTACACAAAAGCAAACGCAACAACACACTTGCACGTTTTGTTTACTTTATTTTCGTAACTTCCATTTCAGTATTTGCTTGGTTTGGTTTTAGCTAGGATAATTAATATTACTTCCATTGTATTTTACGGTTATCGGTTGCCTAACGACACTAACGTATCCCTTTTCCCAAACGGAGTCATGGTTTATGGCTGTGTGTCTATGTGTTTGTGCCAGATGATCAGTTAAATTATGCATTATGCTGCTGCTGCTGATGCTGCTGCTAATATGGTATTGGTTTTGGGTAAATTTTCCTCCGTTGTTATTGTGGTAGCTTTCGCAAGGTTTTGAGTGGTACCGGTTACTCTAATATCTTATGTTCAACATTGATTCTGTAGCTAGTGTAAGTTTATACTTCTAGAAACATTGTCGCATCTACTGTAAGTCTCGTATTCCATTGTGTTGGTTTTGCTTTGCTGCAATTGTAATTGATTACGTGTTGGTTGTATGCTGTTTCACCACTCAGTTTGTATAGTATATATCCAGTAATAATAGTATTATCTTTCCTGTCTGTATCGCATCGAGCCATCGGCAAACGAAAATGTTCCTTAACACACGCACATTAAATGGTTGGCTGTTGGGAAGGATTTGCTCGGAGTTGTTGCGGGGTTGCACATGAGTATGGTTGCATTGTGTATTAACAGTAACATTTTAAATTACATCCTCATAGTACATCAATGAATGTAGCTTTCTGTTTGTATGTGTTTGTCTGCTGCATGTAGCGTTTGTTTGCCGTAACATAGACACACACACAACTGCAGTGCAAGCAAAACGAGAGTTGATGGCGTTGTTTGAAAGTTGATGATACAATCGCTGTGAAGCGAAGAGTGGAATGGTTTTTTTGAATACAGCATCACTCGCCATGACATTTAGGTGTTAGTGATCATTTTTAACTTCGGGGTTTTGCTCACACACACAAGCAAACAAACACATACCGACAGACACATTACACACGAAAACGTACCGTCCTGTTGACTAACAAACTGTAACACATCATATTTGCTTTTAATTTCGTTGTCTCTATTTGCATAATTCTAACACAGACGCAACACGCAAACACATACGTACACGCAATCGCGGCACGGATCGTCACTGACGATCGGTCGCGCCGCGTAATGCGATCGGAGTGGAATGGCGGTTTTTGGGGGGTTTTGTTGGGTTTTGGGGCGAGGGGTTGCATAGCGCCAGCAGCAAAAAGAGAGAAAGATTATTTGTTTAACGATTGAAACAACAACACTATTACATTGATATTCTTTGACATGCTTCGCTTACAGTGCTAGTTTTGCCTATATATATATACGATAATATCATCAACCATGCCCCTCCTCCTGCGCGCTCTGCTCGTACATAATAAATGCATTATTCGGTTCGGTTTCGTAACTGCAAAAACATGAACACACTGATTGCATTCTTTGGTGCTATTGTAGTTGTTTTGTGGTGACGGTAACGATTGCACGGAGAAACAATAAAAAAAAAAACATTTTTTTAAATAAAAAAGGGTAGTAAGGGTGTTGTATTTGATGGCCAGTGCACGAAGCGTAGGTTTCATTTCGAACACAACACAACAATAACGCACTTCCATGGGGAGAGAAGAGTGTACGGGTAGAAGACTATGTTCCAAACTTCCCACCCAATCATAGCATTAACAGTAAGACAACAAAAGAACAACAAAAGGTTATTTGTGTATTTGCTTCTTTGTTTTTTGGGAGGATTTTGGGAATGATTGCAATAAACAGTGGCAAACATTCGAATCATTTGCTCAAACGGGGATATTTAAGTTGATAGATACTCTCTTTCTCTCTTCTTACGCAGGATTATCAATTGATGGCAGCAATTATAGTTAACCATTTCCAATTACAGCTTGGGGATTATGTATGAGATGAGTAAATAGCACTTTTCCTACTCTCATAGCCTCTTCCATTCTTCAGTTTCCATTTTGTCACTCGCAATTCAGTTCGCGCCTTTCTGCACACCTTCCTTTCAGTGGGTTTTTTTACTCTTCTCTACCTTGCCTCTCCCCGTCCAGGCTGTCTGTTGTAGTGTAGAATTTGTGTAAATATCAACTAGTCATATCTTAATAATATATTGTCCTCATATGATATATGTAATGTACTGGCGATCTGACCACCCTGATCCAGTACCCGCCCGCCCGTACGCACCTGTGCGAATCGGTACACGTGATCGTAGCGACATCGATCTTGGCCCGCTCGTCAAAACGGCTCGACCGGACGGGCGGGATGGAATGGTGGAGAGCAGCATTTTAAATTGTAATTATTATTAATCTAACAACATTCATTCATGCCGCACGCTGGGAGAAAAGTGGATTCGAAGGAAAGTGGCTACGCTTGCCCAGCTTAGCCGCTGTGCATTTCTCCACAGGTGGCGCCTTTCCCTTCGCTAGCCTTTCATGCTGTATTCATGCTTTTCGTGTATACGGGTAAGGAAGATAGAGAGAGAAAGATAGGGAGAGAGTTTGTGTATAATTTGCGTGTGTTTTAGCTTCCCTTACACGCAAGTACTTTTTAGCCAAGAGCATAGTAAACGATTAGCGTTAGTTGAGTAGTTAAGGTCTTACGAATTAAAATCAATACTGACATGTTTGTTTGTTTGTTTGTTTTTTAATGTTTTTTAGAGAAACGCAACGCAACTGTGCTTGCGCATCGGTGTAGAACTAGCTAGGCGAGCCGGAAGGGAGCATTTCTACCGTGTGCGCGCAATGGTGCCAGCTAACGACCAATTCGAACGTCTAAATGTAACTGTTTTGCTAGTGGTGCAACGGAGACGGCAACTGTGCCGGTTCGCTAGTGTCGTGCTCTAGAGGGTGCTCCTTCCGGCTGGCAAACAAAAACAAAAAAAAAACAAACCAGTACGTCTAATCAGTCGTAGTAAGCTAATTTCAGAAGTGCGGCAAATCAACGCGCCACAAACAAGCACAAATAGCGTTTGAATGGATTACCAAGCAAAAGGGGGTGACACAATGATATGCATAGGACATTTAAGTATAGCAAACACATTGGCTTGTCTTCACCGATCGTACATCGATTGCTTGCAGCACTTAGCTTAACACTCCACCACGGAGCACTCGTACTTGTGTCGATAATGTTGATCGATCATTTTGATCATTCTCATTGTGAATCCTTCAATGGAACATTATTTGTTTTTTTTTTTTTAGGAGAATATAATGGTACCCACTAGTAGGCGAGGAAAAAGGACAAAACGAAAACTGCCCCCTCGTCCTGTGGCTCGCTCAATGCTTACTTTGTTTTGCCTTCGGAATACCTCTTTCGGATCTGTTTGTGCCCAAAACTGAGTCACCTCGGTTTGCAACAAGCTGCTCGATAAATGGCCGCCGTAAGGGCATTCGGCATTGTGTGGCTGAGCCAGAATTTGTTTTTAGAAGTTATGTCGATATCGCTTATAATTTACAGTTGTTTTGCCCCTTTCTTTCGGTCCTGTGCTGTACTGTCCAATGCTTTCCAACCGATGGTACCGAAATACCCTTCACGTTGGCATTCCCATCGACGGTCCCCTGTCGGTTTGTCCGTTCGCAATTCTTCGTTCGGCCTGTTTGAAACCAGGAAACGTCAGAGGCAAATTTGGCAGATCTCTCGCGCCCGGCGCAGTGCCCGGAAGAGACCCCCATCTGCATGTGTCGTGTCTCTGTAGGTGTGTGTGTGTGTGTGTTTGTGTACTCGGGTATGTGTCCTGTGTGTGACTGTGTGTCTGGTTATCGATATTACATTTAAAAGCTTATCAGATAACATTGCCATCCCCCCCGCGAGACAGCGAACGGGCGAACGGGTTATGTGGGTACCCCGGCATACAACAGGAAGGGGAAAGCCGCCGCGCGGAACAAGAACATCAAAGGGGAGGCGAAACAGAAACAGGAACGGGCCGCCTCGGGACAAACGTCCCGCGCATTTACTTTAAATCCAGCTCTTCCTCGTCCTCGTGCACCGCGGGGCGGGCCCAGGGCCGGCCCGCGCTTGCCGATCGATCGGACGCGACGGACATGCTCTTGGTCAGCATGCTCGGGTCCTTCCGGCCGTACACAAACTCCGTGTCGGAGGTGGTGGTGCTGCTGAAGCTGGCACTGTCCCGGCTGCCGTACGTGCCGTACCGTCCCGCCGCCGATCCGGTGCTGCTTGCGGCGGGCGAAAACGGAGCCGCACTGTTGGGTGGGGTGGGGGCCGCCGGCCCCGTCACCGCGCTCGTGCCGAAGATGAGCTCCGCATCCGTGAGCGACTCGGTGCGCTGGCGGAACTCTCCGCCGGCTCGCTCGTAGCGCTTGGCGAAAAAGTCGGGCCCACGGTCGCCGAAGATGATTTCCGCGTCGGACGACGCACGCTTGGTGCGGCCAAACTCTTGCTTCCGCTGCTCGCTGGTCGGTACGGTGGCGGAGGCGCCGGCAGCGGCCGAAACCGGGGCCGAAGCCGCCGGCAGGCCGCCGCTGGTGACGCTCGAGTAGCCGGACGAGCCCGACGCGGAGAACGACGAAACGGTGGAGGATGAGAAGGCAGAGGAGGAGGAGGTGGCGGAGAAGGAGGTGGCTGAGGAAGCGGTCGTTGCGCCTGTAGCGCCAGTGGCGGGCAGGGTGACCGGCGGTGGGACGACGGCTGCACCGAGACCGGCGTTGGCGGCGGGTGCCTGGAAGCGCCCGGTTAGCGATGGTTGTTCCCTGATACCTTGCTGTATAGTGTAACGAGCGGTGTCGTCGTTGGTTGTGATCTTACTGCTAGTGGGGTGGCCGGTCGCGCCGCTCACACTGGCGCTGCGCCCGGGCGTCCCAGCGATCCGGGCCTCCTTGTCGAAGGGGTTGATGCGCTCGCTGAGCGCCGGATCGTACGCCGGGCGCTTCGGTTCCGCGGAGGTGCTTTGGCCGCTGCTGTTGCTGCTGCCGCTGCTGATGCTGATGCTGGTGGATGCGCTGGTACCATCCAAAGAAGAAACATTGACTTTATGTACACTGCTGCTGATGCTGCCGGCGGTGGTGCTGGTGACTGACGGCGCACTGGCGGTGATAGCACTGCCACTGCCAGCCGCACCGATGTACGGCTGGCCGGGCGCACCGTTGCACTGCTGGTGGACCGGTGGTGGCCGGTCGTTGGGCGGCTTCTCGGTCGGCTCGGCGGCCGGTCGCACCAGCACGCTGTCGATCGAGCTTTCGCGCGTGCTCAGCACGCTGCCGGTGGCGCTGCCGGCCGTGCTGCTGCTGCTGATGTCGTTGCCTCCGCGGGTCTGTTTCTTCTTCTTAGCCAAATCCTACATGTCGCCAAATATGCCGGCGAACGTTTTGCGCAGGTTTTTCATCGTGTCCTCCGCGTCCTCCACGACCGAGGGACCGCCAGGGCCGGCACCGGCGGCTGGCGGCACCTTGCCGACACCGGAACGGGCGGCCGACGCGGACGATACGCCCGACACGCTGCTCGACTGGGAGGCTGTGAGGGAGAAAACAGGTGATTATTGTCTCTGGTTATCACACAAAAATATAAAAAAGATGGATGTGTAATTGGCGATCGTCACAGTTCAATTAGAACAATTTGTAATTTGACTGAACTTAAAGTGCGACAGGATGGGAACTTTTATTGCATTTATTCAAATTTTAATCTCAAAAATGGAAAATAATTAAAAAATATACCGAATTAATGAATGGCAATTATTTATCAGTTTACTTCAGGATATTCGATGTTCAAACGCGTTCAGAGAACTTTTTGCTCTATAGTTTTCTTTTGAAGTTAAAAAAATAAAGAAACAAATTATTAAATAAACTATACAGCTCAAAGTCAGACACAGTTTTTATGACCTTTTGGATAGTTCCTGGAACCAATTATCGGGTTATAATCTTCCCACATGAATAAGGAATTATTTACCAACATTCTTGCAACATATGATGCTGATATCTGAAATTTATATTCTATAGAAATCCAAAATAATTTAAACTATAAAATATTTCTTTAAAGATCTGGCTCAGTACATCAACAATTCAATTCATCAATTTGATCAATATAATCTAAGTTTGCTGATTCCTGATTTGTTTATTTGTTTATTTGTAAATGTTAAGTGATTGGCCATCTTTGGCCTTATCACTGATCTTATAAACTAA
>KB665843.1:2255878-2272654 GCA_000349065.1 Anopheles quadriannulatus
GCAGGTACGTGGAAATTAACTCTAGCTTAAAAGTCCGGTGACTCTATCTCTCCTAGGATGATTTTTTCATGAACAAGATTTGCGCCGTTTCGCGACGAGAAGCGAAAGACTCGAGTCCACAAATTAAACACCGGGCATGATAACTAGGTCTGATGAAAATAATGTTTCGCAAATAGAAGGACCTGTATATTGTAGTTTATGTCTATGTTAACCTTCTATCTATGTTCAATGTTTATGTTTATGTTAATGTGATAATTGAATATCCTTCAGCAATTGACTACCTACCTTGCGAGTCGCGCCGTCCCACCGAGTTCAGGGTTGGTGCCCGCTCGGACGGTTGCTCCGGTGGTTCGCCGGACTGGCTGCTGAAGCTACCGTGGCGTCCGATCGAGCCAACGCCCGGCGTAGTACGCTCCGGGATCGGTGGCGGACCGCCACCAACCGGGACCGGGCGCGTACCGATCGGTACCGGCGGCGCATCTTCCGTCGGGCTAGTGCCGCGCGACGAGATCGAACTGCGCGAGACGGCCTTGGTCATCATCGAAGGACGGCAGACGTTCTAGATGGCGGACAGATAGAGTGGCGAGAGTAGCAAGAGATTCACCCATAAAGGCATTCCAAACGCGTGCCAACACTTACCTGCATGCGTCCGACGACCAGATCCGCAATCTGGCGACGATCCTCTTCCTGGGTGTCGCCCATGAGCGGGAACGTCGAGTCGGCCGCGCTGATGATAAACTCTTTGCCCTCCTTGGAGACGATGACGGCAACACCGCACACCTCCATGCCACCGAACAGCTCGGACACCTGTGGCACAACGAGAGCGGAAGCGATTAATCAGCGTGCGCGTTGGTGCGTCGTGATTTGCTTACGGTAAGCAGCCCCGGAGAAGGAAGGAGTGGGCGCCCAATTCGTGGGAACGGTGGGAGACATATACACAATTAATTGATGCGCCATTTAATCAAAAGCATCAACCAAAACAAAACACACATACGTTGGAATTAGTCAGCCATTGGGCCGCGTGAGTGGATCCATCCTCCGTCGCTTTGTGGTTTAATCGCCACGTTCTAGTACTTGCGGCATTCCTTAGTCATAATGTACATCCGGTTTCGAAGCATTCGAAGCAGTTTATACTCTCAAATTAAACCCACTCGTTTCGGTTGTTCTCGGATCCAGATTGCCCGTATCATACCCGCTGACCCGCGCAGGCTAGCTCATCAACCCCGCTACTACACTCGGACGACCGAAAACGTCATTGATTGAGTCATTTAACTTCCCTCGCTGTTTCGCTCGCAACGTTCGCAGGCCTCACAGAATCGCAAAATACTGGCCGCATTAGGAATTTGTGCACGCACGTGCCGCCGGCGCTTGACATCTGGTGCGTTTGCGGGTGAGGTTCGAGCTGAGATCATCGCCTCGCGATTCCTCGCCATTAGTGTGCACGAATCTGATCGCCCTTCAGGCCAACCGCACCGCGGCTGTGGTTGATGGGTTGATTTAATTATAGAGTATTGTACTCATCGCGCCAAGAGGGAATTCGTCGTACAGCGGAGTCAGATTGTGATCGATGTGTAGGAAACCAGTGGCAGCTGGAAAAGGTCTTCCTCGTCCATTCATCCATCCATCCATCGGTTGCACGCGCTCGCCTACGCAACGAATCGAATTCCTTCGTCTTTGCGTGTACGAGGGAGTAGTGATGGTTGGGGGAATCAAACCCCAACCAAAGTGGATGGGTCTGGCGTTATGTCGCATTGTCTGGACACGCCAATGACATGGATCATCTTTTGCATGAAGGAATGTACATTCGTAATTGATTTTGTGTGGTAAAAAAAACAAGGAAAGTCTTCTTCTACAACAACCAAATGTCAGTTTGCAATGTCTTTGGAGATACGTGATGCAATAGGGTTTTATCCATGCAGGTGCTTCAACACTTGAAAAGACTATAAGGTGCTTACTAACTGTTCAATTGAGTTGCCCGCACCTTTAACGTACGTAAGTGTTTTGATTGTCCGCAACATCAAAACGCTCCGTTCGTGCTGGTACTGGAATGCAAAATTCGCACACTTTGCCACACACGAAAACCCGAAATGTACTTTTCATGTAGCCGATCTGGGTAGCCGGTGTACGGTCGCGTGTCTGCCTGCGTCCCGATAGTGCCCTTAAAAGGACACCTTTACCGCTGGTCCAGTCCACGGAACGAGCATTATCTCGACGTCCCTTGACTGGCGGATTCGAGGTCGTGGCGCGGGGTTTCACGCATGCAACCATTTTCAGAACTGGATTCGGTTATGTCGTACGGTGCACGACGATGATGATGGTGACGATGATGTCGATAAATCATTTCAGACGATCGGCGACAAACGCAACGTTTAATGCCGTCAAGATTAGGCGCAATAAATAATTCCCGGATACGCGCGAGGTTCAAAGAAGGCCGCACCACCATTCGGGCGGATTGGAATTGAGCGACGAATGCAAAAAATGCAAAACATGGAGGATCATGAAGAGCAGCCCAAGCACATCGGGCAAGGTGCAAGGTAGGAGCAGGGTGTTGTTTTTCCCACCGTACATATATCCACGACGCGATCGTGCCAGAAATGTCTCAATCGTTTGGGATTGGGAAAGGAATACACCGTAGTCGTATGTGTGTGTGTGTGCACTTACCTCGTCGACCCAGGTTTTGTACTTCTCCGTCATCGGGATCTGCTCGAGCATGGCCGAGCCCTGGTTCGTTTTCCAATTGCCGGAAATGGATTTTCTCCTGCGGGGCGAGAAACGGAAACGGAGCAGTTAGTAGTGTCGCTTGTTGGCGGAGTAATGCTCGTCGCGGACAGCTGCCGAAACGTACATGAACGCCTTGTAGCTGGTGCCGATCTTCTGGATGTGCACGTCAAACTTAGCGTCGATGTACGGCTCGAGGCTGCAGTAGGAGCCGTTGTCGGAGAGTCCGGTGCCGCACAGCAGGCCCGCCGCATCCTGGAGCGCCCCGGGGTTGTCTAGCTTGGCGGTTGCTTTGCCACCGTGACAGTGACCCGCCTTCAGCACGCACGGGAACCGGGTCCAGGTGAACTGAAATGATGGATCAGAGCGAAGAGATCGTTACAGAAGTATGCAAGAAGCTGGTGAATGAAATGATTTAATGTTGTGAGTTTGTGTGTGAAAATATTTAAAATGGAATATGATAACTTTTTGTAAAAAAAATGTTCAATTTAAGATGCGTTTTTGGATTAATCATCTTCCCCTTGAGTCTATTATTTTAACACCTTTTCTTTACCACTGAAATCTAGCGTTTTCATTCGCACAAACCACCAGTTTAATGATCATAACACGTGCCGCTTTGCACGCCGTTGGGACAGCGTTATACTACCTCTAACCACACCGGCCTAAGGCATTCATGGTCGTCGTTGTCGTCGTCGTCGTCGGCATGATCACACCGTTGTAACCATTCGTAGCAGTAGTCGTAGTCGTCGTCGTCGTCTGGTGAAAATTAATTACGCCTAGCGGTCTGATGCGTCTGTACGGACACGGCCATTGCGGCCAAGTGCATCATTCCATGCGTCCGGGTCGTCCGGGTTGATCGACCACTGGACGGGTTGGGCTGGACCGGCGAGCATTGGGCACTGGGCCAAGTAGGAAATCCGGCTGTTGGGCGGTATTGGGCGATCACGTGGTTCCGGATTCTAGCGATCGGTAGTTGGCGGTGGTACACAGACGGTGTTGGCTGTGGCCCGAGGGCAATAATGGGAATATTTCTTATTTTTAACCCAAAGCGAGATAAGCATCCGGGATGGGGTACACGTTACTGGTGTGATCTTTGACGCTTACGTACTGTAATGTAGCCAATTGAGTGCAATCGATTGATAAATGGCACGAGTGCATTTACGCCTTTGTTCGAACATTAGCAATGGTTTTGGGGTGTGAATTATTTGCTCACGATGTGGAATGTTTGCTTTTCAATTTAAGCAAGACAAACATTTTCATTGGCCCAAAACAGGGCATTTATTTTAAGCCGTTTCTTTCCCTTGGGGACGTAGTATATTGACTATGTTGATTAGTGGTGATGCATTTTCGAGTAGGTTCTTGTGTGTTGTAAACAATTTTTTTTTATTTGAATTGAAAATTCAATATCCAATCCAACATAAAAAGGAGCTTGGTTTGTGGAGAATAATACACTGTTTATTCATAACCTAAATAACACTTTTTATTATTGCTATCCAATAATGACTATAACAATACAATCAATGATTATTGCTGAAGGCTTCAATTGAATTTAGAGCGAAAAAATATTGTAGAACATACGAGCTACTTTCGAATTAAGTATAACTTTACATTGTTAATTTGAAGCATGATCAGATTAAATAATATGTCATTAATGTAACATGAATTTCATGGCTCAATTTCATAACATGTTTATTATAAATAATTAAACTAATTTGAATGAATTTCGATACAATAATGCAAAATGTTTATTCCAATCCCAGTATTATTGAATAGCAAATCGACAAAAAGTCATTGTTGATTGTATACTGTGATTTCCGAAATTCTGCTCATAACATTTGAGCGTGACATGTGATAGATGTACACACCCTAAAAATTACAAAATTTTGGCTGTAGTTTGTTTCTGCCGTAAATGCTCACTTCACCCGTTCGCGCGATGTGAGTAATCAACCCCTAAAACAACCCGACGCACAACCACGTCCTGCACGCGTGAAGTGTAAGCCATTGCGCACACCCCAAGAGAGAAATGCACGCTAGAGAGAGAAAGAGAGTTCGTAAGAGAGAAAAATGTAGCCCACCCTCACCGGTTCGCGCTCACGAGCACAGCGCGAGCAGGCGCACATTTATTAAAGACCGCGGTGCATCGCCACCGATCTCAGAACGCGATCGCAGAAGGTATCGAACTAGCGACCGTGCTAGACGTGAGCCGTGTGCGTGTCCCGGACGACTTTCGCGAACATATCCGTACCGTGAGCGAGAAGGGTGGTGGTGGTGTTGTTTTGATGTGTTTAATTCCTGTCTATTTTTTGCAACCCGCATCCGCAAACCGCGACTCGAAGCAGCAAACTGTAACGCAGTGAAAGAGTGTATCTGGCATCTTGTTGGTGTGCGATTGTTACTACTTTTCTCGGCGAGCGGCAGGCAGCGATCACGAGTTAAGATTGTGTGTAGTGTGTGTGTTGTAGTAGGCAGTGCGAAACAACAAAAAATCCAAACTTTAGGGGGAGAGAAATTTACGCCGTTCGGGTTGTACGTGACGAAAGATCAAGGACGATCCTGTTGGCAGCCGACCGGGAGGAAGAAAGCGCACGTGTGTCCTGCAGTTTTGGAGGCGAACAAATTCAAGCTAAAGCGTTGTAAGTGTTTAGAAAACATTATGAAAACCCTCCCACAAATAGCAATGATTACTCCCAAGGGAAAATGGAGCAGTAGTGGTGCAGTGTATGTTTAGCACAATAAATCTCGAGCCAGAGTGCGATCGGCACTCGGCACACTATAACACTCCTGGGGATTAGCTAGATGAATCATGATAATTTGTTTGACCGCAAGCGATCCATATTAAGCCACACCATATCGGTGGGACTCGAACCCACCCACTCTCAGCTGACTGAAAAGTGTCGACACTGTTTTTTTTTCTCCCCTTTTTATTTTGATTTGCCAATGACCGACTGCATTCTGTCGCTTGTTTTCGACCCTCCCTCACGGGTTCCTTTATTAGTATGGCTGAACGACAAGTGTGCGTGTGTGTGTGTCGGGCAGTGCAAATTTATGGGTGAAAATTATGGACGACCGGAATCTCCTGTTCCGCTGGCTGTACACACACGGGGCCCCGGGATGTTGCTGTCGACCAGGGCGGAGGGAGCGAAATGTTTCTCCACAAAGTTCACCCACACCCGCCTGCTGTTTTGTGACGCACCAGAGAGGGTGAAATCTCAAGAAAGAGGGATTGTTGCTTACACACTCCGTACTTTATTAATGGGTTTTCGGTTTGTGAGCATTTAGAGTTTGTGAAAAAAAGGGGAGGAAGGCACAAAAAATTGACTAAGCTACACACGAACGAGACCTGACGCCAACCGTGAGGCCGGAGGCTGCGGCCGTGTTGTGCAAGAAGCAGGGAAAATTGAGAAAGGGAGATATCGGAAACGATAAAGGCAGGTTGTAAAGTAGGGAAAGGAAGGGAGAGTGGGTTGTATAAAACAAGGAAAACAACGTTAAACGTTTAAACAATCACCAATCCGGGTGGACACCAGTGTAACCACCGGTCAGCAGCAGCAGCAGCACTTGCTGCTTCGCTGTTGATTATCGTTGATGAGGTTGTTGAGCGTGTGCATTCACTCGACGAGGGCGCGCATACACACGCTCCACAACCTTAAACGTATCATCTTTCGCCGTGCGCTTTAGCCAAGAGTTATGAGTAAAGTGAGTCGTTTGGATGAACTTTTGTTTCGTTTCACGTTGTTTTTTTTTATTCGTCTGTGTCACCTCATCCTCCGATTACATGTGATCGGTGTGAGATGGGGGACGTGGTCGCTATTACCTCCCGTTAGTAGATTGAAGGTATGGTTTTGGGTGCATCTGTGCACCTGTGAAGACACAACTCATCGTTGAGCTGGTGTCCAGTGGGGCTGTGCACGACGTACATTTTCAGTAGCGCAGCGAGCGGAAACAGCTTTTTATTCCATTTCTCAGCCACTTGTGGTTACTGTTTGCCAATACACTCTTAACAGCATTTGATGCTAAATATATCGACACAGCACTTGTGGTTCCTTTACGCTTGTACAATGTATAGAGTGGAGTGTGATTCATTTGTGTTTCACAACTGCATAATGCATAATTGAACACATTCGTTAAGGTGATTTGAATGTTGTACCTTATCTCATTTGATAAAGCGACTCTATTAAGCTGTCTGTCAGAAAATAAATTGACATGACTCATAGTAAGGATTTTATAAAGTTTTTATATTGGATATTGGAAATCAAGACTCTTAATAAGACTCTTATAAGTGCGTCAACTTTTCTTGAAGATGTAAGTCTTCCAGCATCAGTACGCCCTAGGTTTAGATCGGTTGATGACTTAAATAGAACATCTTTTGGTTAAAAATACACTATTAGTGTTTTGTCGAGGGTTTTTGTGTTAGGCTTATATGCCAATGACATGTTCACTATCAACCGTGAAAGCTCGAACGATTGTGAACTCCTGCACATCTGTACTTGTTTGATTCACATTCAATTCTTTTAGTTTGATGAGTAGATTAACAAAACGAAAATAAGATTCAAATGAAACCATGAGCATGTGTGCTGTACTTGGCACTAGCCACGTCGCTTTTAGATCATCCACAAGTAGCAAAGACAAGTTGTAAAGAGCATTAAACACAAAATCAACAAAGATATCTTTGCTTCTGGGGCTTTTAAGGTATAACGTATTATGAAACGAAATACTCATTAATATCTCCCCCCCCCCCCCTTTTTAATAGGCTACAGCAATCAAACCCGCCGTCTTATTTATGTGTGATAAATTTGCAAATTTCTACATACTCTACCCACCCACCGTCCACGATTACCAGCCCTTTTCCAAGAAACCGATGCGCTAAAAAACAAAAACCTGACGCAATGTAAGCACATCGTTTACCCTTCGCGCAAATAAAGATAACGTATCGCCAAGATAATGCCAACAAACTGGCCGTGCACGGTGATCGCAAGCACAGAAACACACGCACACACCAACCCCCCGACGGTACGTAATGGCAATGCCAAACGGTTTCAGTTATTAGTTGTCGAGTTTATGGTCCCATCAGTGTGCCCGGGATGAATACAAGCACCACCACCACCCGTAGCGGCTTTTAACGCTTTTGGGGTGAATAAAACTCCTCTCTCTGTGTTCTTTTGCAGCAGCAGAACAAGTGTTCCAGACGGGGCTTACAGAGATATGTGTCGCCTCCGCCGCCCCTTGCTGTAAGACACTGTAAGAAAGAGGAGCAAAAAAATCAACCAATCCATGTAAATGAGGTTTAAAATTTGCATAATAGTTTCCGAACCGAGTGCTCCACTCCGTCGGTGCCGTTTGGAAGCACACACTTCTGGTAATGTTGCAGCGGCATCCCTCTCTTCCAGCGTGTGGGAAATAGCACACATTCCATACGAGTGGTTTGACCCGGGCACGCACGCACGCACGCACGCATCTGACCGAAGACGTTGTAACAGTGAGTAATCCACTCGAGTGGAGAAGAACAGTGAAGCAAAACACACAAATTTGCCTTCGCCAGCGCTACTTCAAATCCGGTCGGCTTACGCCACACACGCTCCTGCTCTCCGGTTGCAACACGGTTGCGTACTTGGAAAGTAGAGCACACACGCTTGAAATCCGGTACGCCGGGTTTCCGAAACCCGAGACTGATCATGCTGATCGGTGCTGTGTGGCAGCAGTCGTCGGTGTGGCTGGTGACCTTGGGAGGGCTGCAGAAGATCAGTTCTAGCCGCTGGTTTCCTTTGAATTTTGCACAAGTGTCCCAGCTCAAGGCACGACCACGACACAAACCTCGACCATGCGGTGGAGCCTTCGGGGGATTTATGGTCGAGAAAGGGAAACACGCACACACGCGGGAACAATGTTATCGATTGTCTTATTGTGATGTCATACCGTCTGCTCTGTCCTGCCGCGAAAGGCTTTAGATATTAATAATAAAATCCCGATGGTGAATAATGCCTAGGCCATAGACCACCCAGTACCCACTGCGTCAACCACTGTGTCCGGATGAGATATCGTTTTTAAGTATGCGGTTACTGTGGCCAATCGATGGCCCTTTGGGTAAGGTCATGGTAATCGGGCACCACAGAGTGTGGCGATGATGTGTTCGAAGACACCCTCGAGGCATTTTTCCACCCGGTCGGACGTGATGCAGGCACATCCGCACCGCCCAAAACTCACTGCATACCGTCGGCCTTGGCCGGCGGGCGACAGTCGAGACGCTCCATAAAGCGACCATTGCCCCGAACGGGGTCCAAACAGCTGGATAGGGTTAACGAAAAAGCCATAACGTTTGCCCGGGCGAAACCAGCAGCAGAAACAGCCGTATCAGCGTGCGATCGTGCGATACTTGCCTTGCGGTGTGACATTCCAAGATGCTGGCCGCAACAATAACCGTGTTGGTCATGAGCTCGAGCACTGGAGGGCAACAAGCAAATCAAAGGGATTAACAACCGCACGAAAATTGCTGATCACGTAAAGCCTTCGCCACGGTTGAAGGTTGATCGAAAGAGAGTGAGTATGTTGGCGCTTCTCGGAACCGTACTCCAGATAGAGTTGGTGAAGTGCCCGTCATCATGCCCTCCTTCCCAATGAGCGTGATCTGGTTAATGTTACGTACACAGTATTCCGCACCGCCGAGATAGATCACTCTGGTGCGTCCCGGAGGGCGAAGCGAACCATTTCGGGCCTACGCTGGCCTGCTTAGCGCTACTACAGCGTGTTATTAACCATGATGCGATCGCAAACATCCCGGGAGTTTCCGTTGTTTATTTTTGCAAAATGCAGAGGGGAGGGAGGAGAGCGTACTCTATTGCAAAACAGCCAGATGGTAAACGATAATCCGGAAAGCATCTTCGAGCAGCTCCAATTGCCCCAATCCATCAACAGGTGCCGTGATATTTTATGATCCTGTCCGTCATAAACATACGGGTCCGGCGGTCCACAAGAAAGTGGGAAAGGCCCACCATATTGTTTTAACTCTCTGTCCATCACGATCATCTCCTTGACCAACCCTTGATAGGTGGAGCTCGCTTGCAAGACCACCACCATTGCTGGCGGTGCGGTTTTCGAGTGTTTACAAAACAAAATGCTCCAGATCGATCGGAGTTCCCCAAAAGGGCTGACCGTTAGAAGCGAAGCACACCGACGGGGAGAAAGAGAAAGAAAGAGCAAATACACTGTGTGACGTTGTTTTGCTATTTAAAGTAGTTCACAATCAAGCTGTAGTGTATCGTGTCGATGTATACTGCCACACGCGCCCACCAGGTCGGATGGGGTTCTTGGCATGGGTTTTTAACCGAATTCCAGCGGCGACTGCCTGTCCAACGCCTGGAACCATACTTTCTGGAAGGTTGCGTGTGTCCGTCCGCCCATGGTTACTGGTTTGCATGTAGTGCATGTTAGCTAAATGATGTGTTTGATATTTCAAACCCTCCCTCAGCTTCTGGCAATGCAACGAGTGTAGTGGGCACAAGAAGAAAAAACAAACTTCTGTATGCACTTTGACGTGCGTGCGATAATTAGCCAGCAAATGTGTTGCAACGCTGGCGAAACGATACAGGAAGCTTGGCCGTAGTTTAGAATGCAGCACTCGGTGCCACTTTCCACATGTCGAGGGAGTTTAATTTTCTTGAGGTACAAACAATCAACAGCACGGCATGGCACGTTTTGCGATATGAAACGGTACCAAATGACTTCCTCTAAAACAAACGGGGTCTACACGGCGCTAAGAACTCGTCTAAAGAGCGACGAGAGCGATGTTCAGTTTTCTGCGTCCCATTCGTCTTATGTTTGGAATAGCTGCGCTTCATCGTGCTGTCAGGCGCAACAGAGGAACAGCCTGAAGATCGTCATTAATTTAACCGAAAATCCGCGCAATCAATATGCGCTCAGTAGAGTAGGGACAGCATTGGTTGAGATGCAGACGTTCTGTTGCCCTTTCCTTCGGTGTCATTCCAACCCGACCCAAATCAACCCCCAATCCCAATCGGATGTTGTACATTTTCCGAATTCCTTGGCCACTTTGGGAACAACTGTGCACCGTCCTCGCGGGGCTTTGTTTTTACGTTTTGCGTCACCCTGCCATCGCCGGGGCAGGCGGTCTTCTTTTGTGGGGAGTAGACAACTGAAGATAAACTTCCTGCACGAGGCGTATTTCTTTTCGATTTGGTTTTTTTCTTGGTTCACCCATCTGGCGTGGCGTGTGCATCAAATCGTTTGATTTCTTTTCGTTCGCTCGTTTGCTTGGAACGATTTCGTCCCTCTTGCTGTGACAGCCGTACGCAAACATCAAACGCGAACCTCAGCGCCGATTTGATGCTCCAATTCTTTAAAAAAAACACTGCCAAGAGACCCCCATCATGCTGCTGTTTGCTTTCCTGTTTATTTGTTGCAGTTGTCTTCGTGTGTGTGCGCGCTGCTCGACAAATAAATCAGCTGGTCGGCGGGCGAAATTCTGGCCCAGGATGCCATATGTTCGACAATGGTTGGTGTGTGTTTTCTCTCCCTCCCTGGTGTGGTGTTTTGCTTTACTGGCGTCAGCGTTCCGTCTTGACGAAGTACCAGTGCTCCGGTCTTTATTTGAATGCGAATTGTAATGGGAAAAATCAACAACCATCCAACGCTCCCCTTACCCCGTTTTCGGACAGGTAAAAGAGGCTTTTTGCTCCATTTGATCGATTGAAGTTGTCTCGAGAGGGTTGGTGAATTTCGTGATCAAGAAATTGCAACTGCACTATGTGCATTATGTGCACTATGTGCAACTTGGCCGCATGTGTTGGAGTTAAGACACGGTGGAGAGATACAAGGAAGCAAACAAATCGCAAAATTGTTTCTGCATGTCACCCAGCGAGTGTGAACGTGTTATCGTTCAGGGTGTGGGTGTGGGTCAAAACAATTCGCCAACCGAAGGGACTTTACACAGCCACAGCCCGGGCTAGTGCCGGCAACCGTACGGCAAACCGCCCAACGAGACCCGGGGGGTGAGTTGCTCACACACACACCGTTCGTTTAGCTTGTTATCACCTTCCATCTAGCGTGTGTCTTTCAACGTTTGGCAGGGCGTTTTGCCAGCGAAAGTGCATGTATTTTCACCAGTATCCCCTAGAAGGGTTGAGGTTGGTGGGTGTAGTTTGGCAGCACACCGCAATCACTGACAATCTCTTTGCCCCCTTTCCATGGGCGGGTGAGGTAAAAGGGTGTCTTTCTACTGTACCGACCAGACCCTAGGCTATCATTCCTCGGGCACGGTGTGTGTGTTCCATTTCTGCACGGGAGCGGGTCACGCGCGAAAACTCCCCCAGCAAAAGAGACGCCGTTTCCTGTCCATCTCGAGGAATGGGGTGAGAGGGGGGGGGAGAGGAAGGGAATCAGGGGTTATACTGTCAGGGTGCTGGAAAATGGAAAGTTTTGGTAAGCGGAGCACATGCATGCAATGCGACCCATTGAGAGAGGTTTACATTGTTCGCGCTTCCCTCGGTGAAGGCAGCGACTGGCCATGACGATGGAAAACGAACGGCTGGTGCATGCATTATACCGCCAGGTGTGGTAGAAGGGATGGCCCAGTATATGTGTGTGTGTGTGTGAGGGCAACTTTATGATAATATGCATCTATCCAGTGAAGGTTCCCATCGAGCGCCGCATTTTGCGTGCAAAGTAAAAGGGGGAAGACGGTACTGGATGGTGTAACTTGGCAAGTACATAGTATTTGCAAACAATTTATATCACTATTCTAACAATGTTTGGCGTGTTATGTGTTATAAATTTTTTTTAAAATAATGATAAGTACGCAAAGGTTATGTCAATGATGAATTGCGAACGATTTTGGCTGCGCGTTTCGAACAGTAATTTAACTAGTTCAACATTTCAACACACAAAAAACGAAATAAACAACGCTTCACTCCATATTTATTTAAACTAAAATACCCCTGGAACAGAAAAATATGTACAATTTACACATAGAAAATAATCAATCTACTAATTTGCTTTGTTTTGAGTACATATCGGTTAGAAAATCCCTAGTGTTTGAATATTGTTTTGAATATGTTCATTTTGTTTGCAGTCATCTTGCCCATGCCCTTCAATTATCTTCCCGCAATTTACACCAAACCGTTGCGCATGTTGCATAATGACGCGCGCTTAAAGGATTGATCAAGTTTCGCATCCCCTCCAACCCGCTCCCGGAAGTGGCCATTGGGTCTGGGTGGGTTTTGTAACAAAATAGCGCAACCACATCATCCATTGCACCTGACCCGGGCCGGCAAAGCGAGCGTCGGTTTTCCGGCGATACTCCAAATCATTTATCACACACGATCACACAGCACCAGCACCAGCAGCAACACATGTTTGCGTAACGAGGGCCAAGGGAATTGGCAGCAATTCTGACCCACCACCCTGAAGTGGGATGCTTACCCGCGGGTGGCCAACTTGTTATTGCCGTTCCGACGATAAACGATCCGACCGTATCATGGTGTGTGGGTCGTGCTGTGCTACTGTGCGCACAGCATATCACCCGTACCACCCCGCGGTCGGTTTGGTGCGCAGTGGGAGTGAGGATGAAAGCTGGCTGACTAGTGACCGAGCCACGGAATGGGTGGGATGTGAAGCACTAGGGGTTGGAAACTTTTAAGCATACTCACAACCGAAAAGGAGAACCGGTGACGATGGGAAATGCTTGAAATCGGTTTACCAACTTTATCGTGCACGCTTCACACTAGGATATTGAACTTTTAAGTACTTATTCGAATGTTTTTTGTTTGTTTGTGTGTCTGCGTCTTTATCTCGCTTCCATTCATTTCGTAAGATAACCATTTTGTTCCGTGTTCAGTACAAAAAACTAAAATACGACAAAGGGCGTTGATGCTTTTGACGTGCAGTCGACCCTAGCAGGACAACATTGCCGTTGCGGTTCGTAGCAAAACAATCAACCGTGACAGATGCGATTTAATTTTTTATTCCACCCTACATCGCACCAACACTGATCACACTGATTGTAGACGCTGATTTATGAACACGCGGGACCGGATTTTGCTGATCGGGAGCGAGCGCGAGCGCTCGAAACATTCCAATTATCTTATCGCAGAGGCGCTGTTTTGGGTTTCAGCGTTGAGGTAGAGATGTAAGCGAATCTTGAATCATCCGACTTGTGCACGTCCACAAATCATCGCGAGCTCAATAGTGCTCTGTTCCGCCTTAGTTTTGCTCACCGATCTGGAGAAGCTGATTAGCGTGCGGAAGAAACTGCTTGCTGCGGTGCATCGTGCATGTGGAATGCAAATCGCATCGAGGAAGTGATCGCGCTCCGGCGCGCTGCTATGTATCGATGATCGAATCAGATCGCGCAAAACACTGCCGATATGCAGCCCCGAGCACTGCTGAGTAATCGATCGCCAGTCAGCCGTGAATGCTGCTTACCCGGAGTGACGAACCGTGCGGGGCCCGATTGACGATGTTCCTCGTTGGCGCCGCGGCCCTTTTGAAGCATGCAGCTGGGTATGGATGCGCATGTGTTTGATAATTTTAACTTGCAGTAAAACTTCCCACCGTAAAAACACGGCCCCAATACGATGACAAGATATGGCCGTTTAATATCGCTGCACAGCTTGCTCTTGTTGCATCGTGGCGGACGGTGCATCTTTGGCTCGCGTGTCAATTAGCATAAATTAGTCGTAAAAGTTAGTGTCCGCTACGTGTCCCCTCGTCGGCAGCCGGATACCACGTGGAAGTACGTGTCTGCCCTTCGCGCTCCGTCTCTCTTTTTCGCTCTCCTTGGTGACGAAAAATGTAGCCCTCCCCTGTCACGACAGCTTGAGCGATCGAGCCGGTTCGATTCTGGGTTCGTTTCGTTCGAGGGCCTCAAAAGATTTACTACCGTTTGATGGGCTTTAGCGACCGAATGGCTTGTGTGGTGGTGTGCTGAACAACAATAGCTACCGATCAGATCAGAAGCAAAGAATCTGAAAGCGGAGGAACGAAACCATCCCATCACGAATTGAGGCGGAAGAATGGAATGGATGGAATCAGATGCTTTTTAATCTGCTCCATCTTGCACCTGGAGCGGTGAAGATCGATCGGACGTTTGGTTTTGGGTGCTTGGGGCATGGCACGCAGCATGAGATTTTTATCGATCACACACACCAACAAATAGTGCCGCTACTCCATGACGTTCGTACCGCGTCGGTGTGGCCCTGTCTGCTTGCTTCCAAATTCCCGACAAGATCTTGAGTGTGTAAGCCGCCGCCATATGTAGCGAAGTCCACAAGGTGAGACTTTCGATTTCATGCTGGGCCGCTAATGACACATTCGCCGCATGCGGCTCATGCTGCCGTCCTCATCTGGGGCGAGCGATCGGGACTTTTAAAGGGCGTAAAGTAATTTAAACGCCGAGCCGAAGTGAATGGAGCCGTAAATGAGATCATTATTCCGGTATCGCATGAGAGCGACGAGTGAACCGTACTGTGCCGATTACTTTGCGGAAAGTGTGGCCGATGAGAATGTCCCCCCCGAACGCCGCAAGATGCTGAACCTGTTGTGGGTTTCTTTCCCGCTCTCTCGTAAGTTTACACACATGAACAAACAACGGCCGGCTCGGATTTGTCCTTGTACTTGTGGAAATGTGTGCGGTAAATTGAGTTTGGCTCTTCCCTCAGGCAGCGTGTGATTCAAGCGTTTCGAAAAGATTCTCTGTAATAAAAAGGTCCCAAGCACACTTAAACGAACCTTTATTTATTTTACCGATCGTTCCGCTTGCTGGTTAGTGGATTGGCCCCAGACATTGTGCAATTGATTGTGGTGTGGCGGTAAAGAGGTAATTAGGCACGGTACTACTACTACTCCACCTTGTTTGGTTTTATAAGCTTCACTATAATTAAATTATCGTTTGGACCTGTTTTAACAGCCCACAGCAACTGCTGCTAAGGACGACTTGAACTATTAGACCACGCGACTCCGACCACAGAAACAATGTCCGTTCGGTTGCGTATCCTATGCGCTGACGTTGGCGGCGTATCAATGAAAACCTGTTATTTGCAAATGAGTGGCTCTCTGTCCGGGCCGTTCGCGCTAAAAGCTAGCGTCTCTTCTGGCGGTAATTATTGAAATCAATTACAATCCTTCGGTCGTGCCCGTTGCCGTGAATGGAGGGGATCCATCAAGCGATGAAGCATGGGGGTTGGTCGTACTTTTAAATGGGGAATTCACGATGTACTAATTTATGTGACAGCTTACCGACTTCTTGCTGCTTCTTGCTGTACTGGCCTGTGGTATCAATATGGGGAGCACGATTATTTTCCCGCTGATTGACAAATACAGTACAATTACGACGAACGTAGCTGGGAAGGTACATGGCCCCATCGATGGAGGGAAATTTATTGCCCGCCCGGTGCATATGCTAATACATTGATCGAGGCTACTGGACGGCACAAATGACTGATATCGACCAGCCGAGCAGTGCTCGTTGCTACAAATCAGGAGCAACCGGTTCACGGCACCCCTGTTGACCTACAAAAAGGAGACAACTCGAAGAAGCGGGAGGGTAAGGACGAGAAGGAACTTGTCCACGCACAGAGGTGCGTTCACACATTGCGTCATCTGTACGGGCCGTTCAACAGCACCAAAAAGAAAGAAAGTAAAGAAGCAATGCATCATCACGACGAGACAAAAGTAAACAAACCATTAGCACCCATCGTAGTGTTGTCGCGTACGCATCTTCGTGCAACCTTTTTTTTTGTTTCGTACCCTTCCTCGGTTGTTGGAATTGCACTCTTTAGCCGCGGCAATAGTGCCGGCCCGGTTGCGACCGTCGATGGAGCGAATCCAGCGAAGATCAAGGCTGCACTCAAGGCGTAACATACCGAGGCCGAGTTCTCCGTTTTCGCATGCTCCGGATGCCAGAGCGGTGCGGGGCGGTAACCAGTACCCCGTTCGCCCTGCGACTACTTTTATGATAGTGCCGCTAGTTGGTGTGTGTGTGTGTGTGTGTGTGTGTGTGTGTGTGTGTGTGTGTGTGTGTGTGTGTGTGTGTGTGTGTGTGTGTGTGTG
>KB665843.1:2272733-2363063 GCA_000349065.1 Anopheles quadriannulatus
GTGTGTGTGTGTGTGTGTGTGTGTGTGTGTGTGTGTGTGTGTGTGTGTGTGTGTGTGTGTGTGTGTGTGTGTGTGTATGCTCAGGCCGGCAACGCCGTGTTGGTGCGGTGTCAAAACAAAACCACCGAGAAATATGACTCAATTAGAGCTATTTTTACCCGATGCCGGTCCGATAGAAGCGCGGTTTGTTTGAAAATTCTAGGACACACACTCTGGGGAAGAATGAGTGATACAAGCACACACACACACTCGTCCACACACGGTAGCGTATTTAAAGCAGTACCGCAGCCCAGCACTACCCTCCGCGCACCAATAAACTAGGTGCGTTTGCTGACAGCTGTCACTTTTGCATCTTCGCCCCGTTCTCGAGCGGCTGCTCCTATCGTATGCCGATCTCGTTTGCCCGAATGATGATCGCGATGATGCGCTTTGGTGCAATCATTGAATGCACGAACGCGATTCAGGATTGTTTAAAAAAAAAGCGAATCAAAACAAAACTTAGATCAGCTGCAGCCGTCAGGGTGACGAGCGGTGGGTGACACAAAAAAAGAGTGTAAAATTCCGATTTCGATCGCACGAAAACTTTTGTCAGCGTCGGTATTCCCACAGCCCCCAGCCATTCAGTAGGAAAGAAATTGTCAAACACCTTTGGCATATAATCCTATCAAACACACATCTATGTTGCTGTTTGGTTTCAGCCGCATCCCTTGCATCGGACCGCTGCGCCAAGCTGACAAATACACTCCGGTTAAACTACTGCGGCGGCTGCCGTGCCTGCTAATAGGGGTTAACTGATTTTCTTCTTTCCCACAATCACACTCTCAGGGACGGGGGAGGACAGTTCCTTCACATCCTACGCATTCGTACGGCATAGCCGATGCGTGCGCGTGTGTGTCCCCGTATGCTCAACCCTTTCGTGCGGGTGCTAAATGGTGGTGAGATGACGATCTTTTTTTCGTTTCTGTTATGTTGTTTAATATCTCTGTCACATGAGTCGCACCTTGTCTAAAGGCGGAGAAAAGGTAGGGAGGGAAAAAAAATGAAAGAATGCACCCCTTTTGTTAATCTTCCGGGTGAGATGTTTAGGGCTAGCAGTATTCGATGGAACTCTGCAGCATCGAATCGGGTGTTCGAATTGCCTGCTAGCAAGTGCTGCCGTCAGCTCTCTATCGAGCGGCAGTTTTGCCTCATAGTCTACGCCCAGACCAGACGGGACCGAATGAATCACTACTGAGGCGGCCTGAGGTTGTGATATATGAGGAACACAGCAAGAAGCGAAGTGGACCCGAGTTCTACACCGACCGTAGCAATCACTGGAACTCGGTGGGCGATTAGGAAAGCGGCTGTAGTAAAGAAAAAAAAAAGCTCCAATAAAGAACAAACACCGCTGCTCTCTCATGTCGGAAGAAGGAACTTTCTCATGCCTCACGGCCTAATCGGTACCGATTGGTACAGTGTCACGCACGGCTTAGTACGCACGTTTGCGGGATGTTAATGGAGCGGCTTTGCTTTTGCTTTTGACTTTTAGCACGAACCAAAACGGTAGCTCTCCAATCTTAAGGATGCTCTCGGCACCGCATTGTGAATGTTTCATGAGCCGAACGCACTTCGGGAGCACTTCGACGGGAACTTGGTTAAGTAATTAGCTGCTCTGCTGTGTTTGGGTGTATTATGGGGTTGTCATTAGTGCAATTCTCTGGATCACTTTCGGCTCGACAATCGATCCTGAATGGCCCAGTGAGACACGGTCATGTGAAGTCGTCGCTATGATCCTTGGAAATGGAACCAGTCTAATGGAAGGAGCGATATTCTTTGCGATTGTTTGCATGCTGTGTTTCTGTTGTCGCCCAACATTTATCGCTCCACAGGATCGACACCATTTGAATGACAGGGTCGTTCTTCCCCACTTTAAGACTGTTGGCAATTATTATTAATTATGTACCACCGCACTCCTTCCACCCTCCATTGCACAGCCATGCCATTCCGTTTGCGTAATGGAACGAAATGGTAATTGAAGCATGGGCTTGCCACTACAAACAGCTTACACTGCCATTTCCCCAGCGCCAGCGCCTGTTGTGCCTGTCCCTGTAGTACTGTTCCGTTAGCGCCTCCAAATATGGGGTGAAGCGTACCGAACTGACCAGTGATTTCAATTAGTAGCACGATAAGTGAATGCCACCATGTTAACCACCAACCGGGACCGGGAGTGACTGAAATTCCGAGTGCCTGAGGCATACTACAACAACCCACTGAATGGCCGGCTAAAAGGTGTTAAGTGAAGTGATGTGACAGTGAACAGGTACACAATCGAACCGTTACATCGATTAAGCTTTAAAAACGAATCATAATGGATTACACCCGGTACCAATTGACAGGAGCATGAAAAGTGCCTCCGGTTTGGAGGTGTGAGTGTTGGAGTGTAACGCGATTCGGGTTACTTGAGGAATTCAACAAGCAAAGCGGCATGTGTTTTGCTTCTGTCAAGGTTGTTCCGATTTGGCAAGTGCATGCCATATAGAAGCGGCCCCAAGTGTTGGGGTAGGCAAAAAACGTCTCCACCAAACGAGCCGACCATGGCGGCGTGTGTGTTCGGAGAATTTTCGGTACACTTTACATTAAAAATTTGCCCTTTGGGGCGCGCACACACACACACACATACACACACGTCAAAAAGCATCTCCTCCCCTTGTTGAAGGCCGGCAACATTGAACGTGGTGAGCACAGGAGTGTATTTTTAGCCGATGACATCGAGAGTACGAGCCAAGAGAGCGATAGGAAGTGGCGGTGTACGGCGGGCTGGCAACCGGGGCTAGATCCGGTTGTTCGGGATCGGGATGATGAAAATACATGTTTATCAAGAATTTTATTTATTCCCGGTCGTGGCGCACGTCTCCACATCGCCAGATTGCTCCACAAATCCCAAGTCCTCAAGTCGGTATGATTTATTTCAAGTCAAACTCCAATCGGCAAAGTGTCAATATCTGGTATCGTGGTTGTCGTCGTATTCGTTGCGGTCCCGGCCATCGCCGGCAGCTCATAACGCGAATGGCCAACTTTTTTGTACCGTACGCGAAGTTATTCCGCGTCCCATCAATAATGCATACCCGATTGGGGAGGAAGGTTCCTTTCCTTTGCCGCGCAGAACCTTCCTTTGCGCAAATAGCAAATGTTTACTGATTGTGCATGTGAGCGATGTGAAGCGAGTAAAACAAAACTGTGTACGAATGTACGAAAAATAAAGACATACAACCCGTGCACACGGGACAGTGATTGGATAATTTATCGCTGGAGTATCGAAACAATCAGACAGCTTAGCTTGGTGGTTAAATGGATGATTGTTTTCTCCCAGCGCGCTGTCTCGTGCACTGGCAGATGGGGATGATTTGTTGCCCGAAGATGCGCGATCGGGATCGATGGGCCGAAGATTAACTACCGTGCGCGATGAATGTTAAATGCAGCACAAATAAACACACGTACGATCGTGTGTGGCGCATGGCGTATAAATTACATCTTTTGCCTTTTTTCCAGATACCTGGAAAATACTTCAAAGAGGCACGAAACAAGAAAAAAAGGCTAGGGTTGTTTAAAAAATCATTTCCGTTCGATGGCAATGTGTGCTATCATGTATGTGTGCAAGTGTGTGTGCTCTCTGTCAAGAGGTGACCTTTTCCACATTCTTGCCCCGTCAACACTTCGTGCCGATTCAGGGATTATGAGATTTTAATTTCAACCGCTTCAAAGCACTTTGAGAGCGACGCACAGACACCATTGTGCGTGGCATGATTTGCCGAGGCATTGATCGTGTACCTCATTCTTCCCATGCTAACTGTTCTTCTCTCTCTATCTCTTGATTTCGTTTCAGTTGAAAAATCGGACCAAAAATGAAGACGAACCGTGTGCTACCGCTGGTGTTGACGATTATCGGACTGGCGATGGTGATGCTTCCCACGGCCGAAACCTGCAGCTGCCTCCCGCAGCATCCCCAGACGGCTTTCTGCGACTCGCAGTACGGTAAGTTATTAATGTGAAAGGTTACACGAGCGATTACTGACCCAATCCAGTCATCCTCCGGTCACGGCGGCATCCATCAGTTGTGTCTGCTGACGGTGCAGCCGGTGTGTACCTCATTTCGTTTGCCATAAAATCGGTTTATTACTGTAGGCTCGGAGCAAACGAGACGGGGTTGCCTTCACCTTCGGAGTAGAGTTAAATCATTTTTGCGCCCTTGCTGGATCAATGCGAGATGGTTAATAATTCCGGAGTGTACTTCCCTGGAAATTGTCATGTATTATAACATTATTCGCCATAATCATCAACCCTGTTTAATGGCGCTTTCTATCGTTAATGGAGTTTGTGGAATGAATAGCCCATGACATCATCGTGCTAGGTGTCACCGCGATCGCTAAGCAAGTGTTTCACGTTATTCGTCGCCCGTTGAGCATTGGTGAAAGATTACAAAAAAGAGGGACAAAAATTAACGTCTTCTGTCGCTTGTTTTGTCTCCCACTTTTTTTTTAGTAATCGTTGCACAAGTGCTGCGCAAAACGGCATCAAAGAACGAGGCCATGGATGCGTACAAGATTGCAATCAAGAAAGAGTACAAGGTAGGGTCGCGTGCAATGTTGAGTACGATCCTGCACGCAACAGCATACAAATTGTAGCGCCTGCAGGGGAGATCGTACCAGGATTTCTAACTCATTGCTAATTTCTGTCCCTTTTTTTCCTCCTTCCCAACCTCCTCCTTCCCAACAGATGAGCGACGAGGCACGGCAGCTCCTCAACCACGGAAAGCTGTACACATCCAAGATGGATTCGACGTGTGGCATCAAGCTGAAACCGTCCACGCTGTACGCGATTGCGGCCAACAGCGAACAGGTTGGCCTGTGCGACTTTATCCGACCGTACGACGAGCTGTCGCTGGTGGAGAAGCGCGGCCTGGCCGGCGTCTATCGCAAGGGCTGCAAGTGCAAGATCAATCACTGCTGGGACGACAAGTGCCACCAGCGGCTCGGCTCCTGCAACTGGACCCCGTTCGCGCCGAAGGGTATCTGCGAAACGAGCTACGGCTCGTGCGTACCGGCCGGTGTGACGAAGAAGAACGGAGCACCGATCAAGTGCCACTGGCGCCGATCGCCCCGCTTCGGGCAGTGTGTCGCCGAGAATAGTCCCAAGTACCCGTGAAACCCTATGGAAAGCCTGGCAGCCTGAATTGTTGTTATAAACCGTTTACAAGCATATTTTAACTTTGTTCCGGACATTATTCTCTGGGTACGTCGGTCGGTATCCAAAACAAATGGAAACTAGCGAATGCCCCCTGAAAATGTCCTTTATTTATCAAGCGCGATCGATGGTGTAGAAGAAGGTTGTATTGGGCGGCGACGACCAAGCAGAAAGAGAGGTCGACCGGCCAAAGCAGTGTGCCAGAGTAGAGTACTGTGAAGGGAATGGCAAATCTTACTTTCGTTAAGTACAAATTACAATAAGCCACAACGCGGACAGGGAAGCCGATGAGTGTCGTAGCGAATGGTACACGCGTGTTGTGGATATGAGAGAGGGTATGATATTTTCATGAATAAATTATTGGATTATACTTAGTGTAACTGTAGCATGGGTGTGGTTTTTGTTCTATTGTTCGCCTGCGCGTTCGGCACTTACCATGTCCTTCGGGTTCGGGAAGAACGTCTGCTCAACCAGCGGGAATGCATCGCGACCGAGACGACGCTGCAGCTGCAGCAGATGGGCAAACACCCACGGTTTGTCCTGCCGGGGCGTAGGAAGATTGAAAACGAAAGCGAATTAAGTAAGTATATTACAAACAATCTTGCGATATGCAGTAGGCAACATTTGACAAGCCACCGTTGTTTACAGCAAACATACATAAAGAAGCGCAACACACAGTCAGCCCAGTTGGGGTTGCATTGGAATGGGAAGCACTGGACTGGAGGTTAGGATGTTTTTCTTTCCAGGAGGGAGTGGTGCTGACGTCGCAAAAGCAATCGGGAAATTGGTGCTGAAGGTTATTTAAAAGCCTGAGGCTACCAAGCAAAAGCCAATCGTTGTATAGCACTTGGACAATTGTTCGGTTGCTTTAGAATTTTAAACTAGGCGTGATTTTGTCCTTTGCGTGTTTGTGTGTCTGTGTGCGACTAGAAGCAAATAAGGACAGTGCAGAGAAAATGGCGAAGGGAAATGCAAAGCATTGCGTGTTTAGCTAGAGATCCGTATCAAACGTAATGTTGATCATTCTTTAAAAGCTTTATGGTTTTAAAATGCAACGATGGCACCCGTTTTTGAATCGTATTGATGTGATGGTGCCAAAAGATATCACCAACAGAAAATGAACTAACAAAAAATGAACTAACAAAAAATGAACCAACAAAAAATATTCAAAAACATATGTTTATACGAAATATACATAGAAAAGATGCCCACCAACGCTAGAATAAAAGATTCACCTCAAAATAAATTACAAAACCAAACAAATACAAATCGTATATCCACTCTTAATGTGACACAAATCTTATAAAAGCTAATTTATTGGAGGCATCTAGATGCTAGTGACGTTAAATTAATTATAATTTTACAAAAGAAAGTCATGAAACTGCCCTTTGAAAAAAAAAACTCAAATTAACAAATTTTCCCACAAGCAGATGATAACGGCACGAGGATAGGAAAGCTTAAGGACAACAGTACACTATATCACACACCTTTGCTAGTAAAAAGCATCCTTAATGACTTACCTGGAACTGGTACAGTGAGTGCAGCGAGTTAATGCTCGGCACACCGCCATACTTCAACCCGAGCAGCGTCGAACGATAGTCCTTCGAGCCGTCGCGCGGTGGTTGGCGCACCAGGATAAAGTCCGGGCGGAACGGCTTCACCTGCTTCGAACCGGCCCGGTTGCAGCCCACCATCGGTCCCGAGTCGGCACTGGCCGTCAGCATGATCTCGCGGAACTCGGCCTGCTCGACGCGGATGTCGTAGTCGCTGTGCAGCCGCTTGCCGCGGAAGTACTTCGACCAGTCCGTGTTCTGATCGTCCACGACCAGCAGCGTGAAGCACTTGTCCCGATTGAACGGCTGCACCCGGCTGGCAGTGGACACGGCCGCACCTGCGGGTAGGAAACGGTGCACCAGAAAAGCGAACCTTTAAATCTGGCCAGGCAGTGCAGGCAGGGCAGGCGGAAAAGCGTCCTAGCGGCGGTAGCTTACCAATGATGGAGGCACCCTGGTCCCGGGCCGCTCCGGTCAAGCTTTGCACGCGCTGCAGCAAGCTTTCGCGCGACTTGGCCGGGCTGGAGGGTGCGCTGGTACCGCGCTGGGCCGGCCCCTTGCCAAAGCTTAGCGACAGCTCCGGGCCACCGGTGGGCGGTGCGGAGCCGGGCGGTACCGGCCCGCCCGGCGACACGGACCCGGCCGTACCGGGGGCCGGCGGGGGCGGAATGTTGGGCGGACCGCCCGGCATCGGTTGCTGCTGAAGCGGGGGCTGTGGGCGAGCTGCGGGCGGCAGGTCTTTCGGATCGACATCCTCGCACTCGGAAGACAGGTCTCCCGAGCTGAATCTGCCAATGAAATCACTAAATCAGCACAGCGACAGATCATGCAGGAGGCAAAACCAATGAGACAAAAAAAAACAAAGAAAGACAAGAGAGAAAGAGAGAGAGAGAAGGAACACACAACGTAGACAGTGGAAAACGGTGCAAATAGGATGCGGAAGGAACAGGATGAAAAGAGATTGATTGTTTGTTTCGCATCAACAAGAAACCAGATAAATATTTGTATAAAAAGATATCAAAAGGCATGAATTTAGGAAGGTAGAACATTTTTCAGTCAAATACGTCCACGAGAACAACAGAAAACCCAAAAACATTCAACAAATAAAGTGTAGAAAACGAAACAATCGAACGGGAAACGGATATCAGGTGAAAGGGACATGTACAGTTGAGAACATTAGCATCGAGAATGAGTAGTCGAAACAGCAAAATGGAAATAGACATAGCAAAAGTTTGAGCGAGAGAGAGATGTCATGGCATAAAGATAATAAACGGTAGAATCAAGTTTAAACATGTTTGCACAAAATATACAGTTTGGACACAAGCATACCGTCGGGTGTGGTTTATTTGGTGCGTTTCACATTTTGACATTTTGGCGAGCACGGGGACAGGTGTGTGTGAGAAGAAAAGAAGAAAAAAAAACAAGATAACAACACATCAAAGCAGAGAAGAGAAGAGAGAGAGAGAGAGAGAGATAAAGAGAAAGAATGAAAAAGAGAGGGAGAGAAAGAACAGGATTACAACATTAGTACAACACACACACACGCACACACAATTTGGGGTGTCAATCTCCCACTGGGGGAAAATCGGGGAGTAAATGAATTTCCCCCGATTTGTGCTACTTCATCGATCACTCCATTTCCATTAGTGTGGGTGGGTGTTGAGTAGTGCCGCCCTGCTAGTCGCTAGACATGGCGTTATGTGTGCGCTTGGTGTATCTATCAATCCACGTCGCTTGGTGAGGCACGTGTAGTGGTATGTGTTAAGTAGTTTGTGCGTGTACTTTTTTTCAAACTGTTTAATTTGACAAGTGAAAGATCGTGTCAAACGAAGGCATAGTATGATTAAGACGAATGTCTTTAAAGCATGATTTCGGGAAGGGGTAGAATGTGTGTGTTTTTTTTTTGTACTGCAATCAAGAAATGGAAACCGTACGTAGCTTGTCCAGAGTATAGTGCAACATTTTTTTTCTTCTTTCCAAAACGAATCTAATTGGCCAATGTCCGGAAGCAACAACTGGACAAACGACGATTCGCCGGTTAGATCAGTACCAACGTAAATCGCATTCTAATGCCATATGATCGTGACTGCAGGAGATGATCTAAATGAGAGCCAACATAATTTCGATGCAATGCAATTTGGGATGAGTGAAGGAAAGGGAAGACATGGTTCGAATAGCGTTTTGAATCTAGGAGAGACTAAGCTTGATGAAAACGACGAAACGAAAGAAAAGGGGGCTCGGGAAGATGTAGATGGATAAGAGTGAACTAGCATGAGCTACGGGGAAAAGCAGCGAATCGAGTGGTACTGGTACAGGTGGCCGCAACCGCGACGCTACTTACCGGCGCTTCAGGAAATTAACATTGCTGGTGAAGCTACTCTTGAAACTTGCGAAAGACAGTGTGCCGGCTTGTGGATCCTGCGTTTGAACAATCCAACGGTGGGAGTGGATCCGAAGAATGAAACATAAAGAAACACAGGTTAGAATATATTGATGCAGCGGCGTGAGAGAGGGATTAAAATGAATGGTACGTTGATGAAACAGGTGAGTAAAGCGCGAGGAAGTTGCTAAAGGTAGCTGGGCAGATTTGTTGCTATTCAGAGCAGAGTGCTTGCTGTGTTTTAGCCGCGAAAAAGCCAACCCGTGAGGCGAGAACGTAACGAAAAAAACCGGAACGGCTATACGCAGTAGAGGCGAGCTAACTTTGCTAACGTGCTGCCATCGGGGTTCGGTAAGGGCAAAGTTTAATGCATTTTTCTGCGGTGCTTTGGTTAAATGTTGGAGCATGTTCAAAGAGTGTGCTGTGTGCACAGGATGAAGTTTTAATGTAAGCTTTTGCAGGCGACAGGAACAGAGTGCATAATGTGGCTGTGGAGATTATACTACACAAGAAGCTAAAAGAATGATCGAGAGAGAGAGAGAGAGAGAGAGAGAGAGAGAGAGAGAGAGAGAGAGAGAGCTGCGCCAAGAAGGGAAAATTCAAAGGTTGAAAAAGATTCTTTGCCCCTGATAAAAGCAAAAGGTTGATGCAAGATTTCCATAAAAGGCAACTTTTAAATTGTTCATTTCAAGCGAGTAGCAGCGCTGTTTAGCTTTAATTTTGTTTGCTCCAACTATAACGACGTAAATACTTGGAATTCCGTCGAAAATATTTAATCAACATGCCATGTTTCAATGGCTTTATTGCTTCCGTTTGACATACAATTTGACGGAATGCATGTTTATTTTTTCGTGCGATTTAGGCTTCAATTCCATATAAAAAATGATCATGTAAATATTGTGCCACTAGTAAAACTTTCCACTATTCTTAAGTAACATAATGGTTACGGTTAAAATGTACGTAATCGATCAAACAAGGGGAAATTACTAGTAGAAAAGCAAAAGAAGTAATTGTGAGACTATATTGCAAAATACAAAACGGAATATAATCAAGTCTTATAGGAAGCCGGTCTCGTGGTACAGTCGTCAACTCGTATGACTTAACAACCATGGCTCCATGGGTTCAAGCCCCAAATGGATCGTGCTGCTATGCGTAGAGCAGACTATCCTGCTATGGGGAGTAATCCATAAGTCACTGAAAGCCAACACGATCTCATGAATACACGATGTTTGATTTAGTATGACAACATGACGTAAACATTATTCCAAACAGTGTAATGACTAACAGAGATAAATAGTTCAAAATTTATTAGGACACTGGACACTAAAATAAAGAGTAAGAGCAAAAAGCGTTATATAGCTGACAATATAAGAGATATTTATGAATACTTAATGCACACGAAGGCATCGAGGTAAATGACCTACGTTGCTAAAGTCACCTTTTGACGGGCTCATGCCAACATGCTGTGACAGTGTATCTGATATAAATCCTTTACATTTGGACCATCCATCCTTTGCTTTTGAAAAGTCATTTATCAAGAACCAACCATCATCTTATTATTCGTCTCTTCGTTTACGTAAGTCGTTTCGAAAAATCGAGAAACCATTTGGAAGCAAAACTATCCCCACCATGATATAGATACGAGTTTTCAAAGAGAAACAAAAATACGGCCCGAGTTTATCCATCACTAACAAAATGTGCTAAAAAGTTTCTCTACCCTCCCAAACAAGCGCAATCCATTCGCATGTGAAATGGGCATCGAGAGTGGAAACCTTTTGCACACTGATTCATACCGCACTTCGGTGCTTCATGACATTCAATCGCGACCGTCTGCTGCTTGATTTGAGGCGAACGAGCGAACGAAAAATGCACAAACAAAAAACTTTACCGTACCGCCGCTGCCAGAAAGTTTTAGAGGTTTCATTATTGAATCATCACAAGTATTTGCGAGCATGCATGCGTGCCGTATGGGCGCGCGCGTGTGTGTGTATTTATGGTTGGTTAAGTGTGTGGGTAGTTTACGGTGGTTTTACCAGCTCGGTTGGCAGTTTGCCCGAAAAAAAACATAAACTTTCGCAAGGAAGGAGCAACATTAAGGATGAAGCAGTTGTGATGATGCTCCATTTCGTTCGTCCGGAAACTAAACCCCGTTTCGCTAGAAACGGAAATAAAGCACACAAACGGACGGTGTGATTCCTGTTGTTAAAGCTAGCACAAGTTTTACTCAAAAAAAGGAGGATATGAATGTTAAAAGCTAGGATGAATGGAGTCCCATCTTTCATGTGATGATGAAGATGATTATTGTGGAATGATGTAATACATGATAATTGTGAGAATGAAACATGATATCATAGAACATCGTTTGGCTAATTATAGAAAACTGGCAGCGCTCGGAAGCAAATAAAATAAAGAAGGCGAAGCAGGAAAAGCTCCGTTCACAGCCCAATGGAGAAGCCCGGTACTTCACGGGTGTCGATGATGTTACTCAACAAAGTTGCACTAGTTAGCCGCTTGTGGGCACCCGGCAATACATCCAACGACTGATGATCATAAACCAGACGAGCAAACTGTTACTATCAAGCAGCAGGGATAGTTTGTACACATCTAAAGCATCAAAGTAATGGCTCACGCTCTCGCTTGCACATGATTTTACCCTTCCCGAGGCACCAAGCACGCGGCAGTAAGCCGGATGGTAGGATGGGAGTGTGTATGGGAGGCCAGCGTAAACCAAGCATGAGAGAAAGAGACAGTCTGTGTGTTCGTGTGTTTGTGGATGAAGATGCAAAGCTGATACGATGTACGATGGAAAACAATTATTACCTTTGGCGGGGCGCAGATTCGCCCGCACCCAGCGTCAGATATGGCGCTAATATTGAACGGAACGGAACGAAAGTGAAGACAACTACGCTACGCACCCGAGTGGCGGCTTAGTCGAGATTTCCGGCGTGGGTTGCTTGTTTGGTTTTCGTTTGGTGTTTGGTGTAGAGTGGCAACGAGAGAACGACCGCTTATATGTTGCTAGTAACGCACGAGCTGTTACTTGGGCGCTGCCCGACTAGCTGCTGAAGATGGCGGATGAAGAATGTCGTGGTTGGTCGCTTTGTCGTTGGTGGTTTGATAGTTTTCTAAGCACCGAGTAGTACTCTGACGGCTACGGCTGATGGTGATGGTGATAACGATGGCAATGGAGTCTCTACCGAGATGCAGTTATAAAGGCTGGGGCGGAGGTTTGATGATGGGTAGCTAAAGTATTAGCCGCAACCGTACCGCAATCGAGGAAGATGAAAGGGACGATAGGAAATGGGTTGTGAAAATTCACGAATAAATCCAAGAGAAAAGGTTTTGTTACAAATGATGCACGTGTGGTACGTGTTGTTATGGATGAATAGGTGAGCGGTTTCATAGAAATAAGGTAATTAAGTTGAAATACATACCTTGCTGTATACTAGCTACCTTTAGTGAAGTGCAAGTTATTCGCTCTTTCTGGAAACGATGACGGTGGCGAAGATACTCGGTCTTGGGGAAATCTGAAATGTAAGTTAAACAGAGGAAAAAAGTCAATAAAAAAAGAAGCACCACACGTCTTAAAGATGGAACATTTATTTTCCTTTTTATGTAAGGAAACTAAATGTTTTTTACATATTTAGCTTTGATCAACGAACCGTGAAAGAAAAGGGAAACCGTTCCTTAAGTCTTTGCTTGCGAAAAATGCTCTATTATCTTGTTTCCTCTCAGCAAACACAAACACACATACATTCCTCATGCCCTTAAGATATTTCTTCCTCATGTTTATGTTTTTGGTGTGTTTTGTTTTCTTTGTCACTACGAGTTTTTCATTTCCGTCTCGAGCTCTCGGCGTTTTTCCTTTTTTTTTCACCGTCTCCCAAAGCTTCTAATGTAGCTGCAAACATTGAAACAGGCAACCGGCAATACCCCGTGCGCCCAGCCCTGATCGGGAGCCCACGTGTGAGGAGGCAATGAAAAATTCATTAGCTTCAGAGTTTGCTCCAAAGTGCCTCCGGGGTGGAGGGGTGCGAGTCTTTGGCGCAAGCCTTGTCCCGGATTTACGATGAAGCGACGCCCGGATGTTGTGCCCGGTTGTCATCGGAAATGTGTTCATCGACTCGGGGAAGGTTCTTTCCATTTGCACATTTTCAATGCCGGCACTACTGACCTATGCCTTTGGGTGAGCGAAATTTTAGCACAGGCGTTTCTAGATTGATTAAAATAGGATTGATTGAGCAGTGGCACAATCAACGGCACTGAACCGGACGGAGGATTGTTTGTGCTTTGTTCCGGCTTTGAAAACAGACGCTGAAATACTGGTTTATTAAATTGTATAGGAAGCATCTCATCAACGTCTGTTTTATGTGGTGCTGGAAAAGCGAACAGCTAGAAAGAGGTTGTAAACGTTTATTTGATTTAGAGCAATAAAGCTGCTTTAGATGTAATACAGTTCAAAATGAAACAGAAAATAAATTGTGAGCTGCTTTGAAAAGTGTAAGACTACATTGAAAAGATGCACATCCTTAGACGTACTTAAGGTGCATATGTTTCAAACGGAACATCTTGAGAGGATAAGTGTAGCCATCTCAACGTGAAGGACGCTTCCTGAAGAACCCTAGAGGGTATGCTTTAAAGCGGTTGTCGGACGCTGTAAAGCAGAAAGACAGCCAGCATTCTTTATGTTAAAGTTGCTAAAGTATTGTAGATCACTGCAGTTTCTTTTTCCACCACAAGCCCGACGGAACAGAAACGCTTACTAATGAACAAGGGAAACGCATTTACGGTGTCCTCAATTCTGTAGAACAGCGCTGCGAAAGGTAATCCATCAGCGCCGTAATTCGTCAATAGCCCAGGGGATAATTCAATTCCAATTTCGAATTCGGATTCATTCGTGAAGAAAAATCAAGCCTCCAATTCTGTATTCACACTGTGTTAGTACGTAAGGAAAGATGGCGTGCTACGTGCTTACTAGCCGCTGCAAAGGGTCAGCACGGCTTCCTACTGTGAGCTAACCGTTATCGTGCGGCAAAGGATGATGCATGCCCTAGTGAGTCAATCTAGGACACAGCGGGACAGTGAGTGATTCTATTTAATTCCCTGTTTGCGGGTTCCGTTTACAACAAGGTCGAACAAGCAGTGCTAAAATAGGAAACAGAACTGTGTGGACTGTGTTTATGCATGTATAATTAAGTCTCGTGTTTAATGGTGCCGACTGTATTTGCGCCCAACCGATAGAAACGTTCTTTTGCACACAATATCAACTGCTGGGAAATAGTGTAGCAATTTTTATTTGTATTGCAGAGATTTTTACCGAAAAGAAGCGTGGAGTCATAAGCACTATCATTCCAGCACAGTATTCTATCATACTACTTACTTACATTACCAGTATATAAAGATAGTAATTTTAACATTTTCATTTCCATGTTTAAATAACAATAAACACAATATCCCTTTGATGAGTAAGTCACCGGTGTTATCGCTAAAAACCCACTAAAAGCACAGTAGAGTATACATTTAATCAATATCATTTAATTTCTCCATCATTGTCAGATGATTTTCACGGATTAACATGGATTTGCAATAGCTCACTTCATTGAGACCATAAATATTTGAAAATCGATAAAAAATGTTCATCCTTCTCAGAAAGCTCGCTAAGCATGGGATATGCTTCACACATCATGAATAGGTACCGGATGGAGATGGTACAACATTTATTGGCTCAACATTAACGGACAATAACTCGTAAATCTGGTTATCGCTCTTGGTACTTTTCGTTGGGGGTAGGATTTAATAACTGTTCAAGAAAATGAAGGTTAAAAGCTAAAGCTAACTGCCTATTTATTGTTCAGCTTTATTTAGTTGCGTTTTGAAGAAACAGCATTACAAAACAAGCTTATGATTATATCGTCAGGCCTTTCGGCATTTGCCACCACTTGATGGAGCTCTTTAAAAGTCATCATTTCCAAGCCAACATTTCCCAGATCTTCCTAACTTTGCTCTAGGATTTAATCTAGCAAAGCGCTACAGGTACAGCTACTCCACGCAGGCAAATAGCTTCCAACAAAGTTTGTTCACCGAGTCTGAAATCGCAGCTCCCGTTCGCACCATCTATCCTTGCTGACATTCATTCCCTCTGAACGGTAGTCACTTTCAATTAGATTTTAGTGCCAGCGGCTTGAGGCAGATAAATCTCAAGGCGCGATTCGGAGACAAACGGCTGGCGGAAAAAAAAGATGAACGAGACACGGTAACAAACCATTCAATTTCGTACATTTATTTCCCTGCGGACCGCTTGGACGCACGCAGCTGGGGCTCTTCTTTGCTTTGGATTTGACCGAAAACTTTCGCAATAAGAAAAGTAATATCAATGCGGGAGAGTGATCGAGAGTGACTGGCGGGGTAAGGTGCCACCGGGTTACGTTATCTGGTGTAATGGTGCGAACATCACAACCCCGGAGCGGCTTATCGCGTTTTGCACGACAGGTGACGGAATCCTTTCGCCGTGGAGAGGTGCGTTTTCGTGGAACGATTGAATGAAGCTGGTAGCGAAAGATGAATCAAAGATACGAAGCATCAACAAGGTGAACGCAACCCAGCGCTAAAAGGGCATCAGAATAATGTTTGTTTATTATTTTTCCTTTATAATACTGATGGCCTGCAGGGTAAGATTTGAGTTGTTTTTAATTCATTAGTTAAGCAGCTGTTTAGCAAGGATAAACGACACATACCACTTACAGTTAAACAGATACTAGCTTTACATCCTAAATGATGTTATGTGTGACTCAAGCAGTAATCGATTGATGGTTACCCGTCCTGTGATCCTATGAATTGTTTTACTACTTCCAGTAGATCCTTTTGCGTAAAGAAAAGTCCTTATCGATTTTCTGCAACCCGTTCACAGTTTCTTTGAAATATCATCCCCCACTGGCTGAAACTGAAAGCCAGCACTGGGTCTGCTGCTGGCGCCCACGATGTAGCGAGGCGCCGGAAAGTCTGTGTAGTAGCAAGAAAGCAACCAACCGTTGCCGTCTTTCAACAGCACAAGCACGCAGCAAAAAGGGACACATCAAGGGTACTACCATCTACCCGAGTGACGGTATAAGTGACACAATTCACACGCCCACAGGAGCTTCGATGGGAATAGCAGCAATCGGACGGTAGCAATCGGTTTGAAGTTTCGGGATGGAGAAGAAAAATTACATCACGCGACACACATGCTACGTGTCTCAGTGGTACACTGTTAAATCGTGAGATTTACATCCAACCGTGTAAAATTGAGCCAATGTTACAGTGTGAACATTTTCTACGCCCTGTGTGCCGGAGCGTTTATATATTTTTGGATGCCATTTATTCACTGCTCATGCTCACGCGCACATGTCAGCGAGCGCCTCTTACTAGTCTGGCTTACAAACGCTTGCTGTCAGATCGCTTTGGTTTGATAAATTTTTGATGTCAAGACAGTGGCAGAATGGAATGTGTGTGCCATCGTACGTTCATTCGGCGCTAACGAGAGCTGGCGCAATGTCGTATCAGGTTCTAGTGCCATGAAGCCGATGGCTAACAAATCGATCGTTTGATGGGTCGGTCTTCTCTTCGGGCGCCAGGGGACGAAAGAGTGGACGAAAGAGGCTGGTTCGTTATAATGTTTCGTTTTGTAATGTTTGATATAATGGGCCATGAATCAATAAGGGCCACCATTGCGACAGACAGGCAGACAGACCGGTGGAATTCATTTATCTTTCTTGATTTTTGCCTTTTATCCGGTAGTTGTTTTTATCGATTTAGGGGACGTTAAAGAAGCTGTCTCAATGTTCAGGCTGCTTCAATCTATGCTCAATGGTTTGTTAACGCGAACACAAATAGAAAGAACAGTTGTAGCGCTCAAAATGGATAACCGACTTTCAAAGGGCATAATGCGATCTGTAAATCAGAAATTATTGCAGACACTTCTGGAAAAAAGAAGATGAGTAACCATTTCTTTGCGGTTTACAGGAGCCGACACAAGCCGCATTGTTTGCGAGATTCTGATATTAGCTTTCACGCCAACGGCACACCCCGCTCGTACCGGCCTGAAAACAAAAACAAGGAAAACTCTTTCGCAACAATGAATGCGCCAACAAGAATGTAACCTTTCTTTTTCAACGCGCATGTGTGCGTGTGTGTGTATATATGCTTCTCTATATGTAGAGTGTTCTGCGTTGCTATGGTGCAGACAGACAGAAAATATGCTCTGGGGCTTATGTTTTTTTCTTCCTCTGTTTGTTTGCCAGCTCTTTCGACCAAGTTTCGAGACAGCAATAAGCGATGTTACGGGTTTGCTGCGGGTTTCCTTCGGGTTTCGGTTCGCTCCAATGCTAAACCACAAATTGCCGTTTTATTGCGGTTGATGTGTGTGTATGGCTGTGTGTATTTCAGATTTTATTTTTCACAAACCCCTTTTTCTATTGACTCATTGTTTGCGTTCGAACGGGACGGAGGAGCGTCTGTTTTGTTCGTTTCTTTGCAAGCTAATTGGAAAAGCTTAAGCAGGAGAAAAGTATTTAGCTCAACTTAGCGCAATAATTGTTTCCCACCCCCTGCGGGACCCACGTACGGGTGAAAGATGATAGGCTTAACACGAAACGCCGTGTTCCATTACGCCATACACTTGGTTTAACACTGTTGCGATGCGATAAATTTGTTATGAAGGTTTCTGTTGCCGCATAATGTTTATCCTGTCACGATGACAAATGAATCAAATTGTACTGATTGATGAAAGAGAAAAGGGATGCTAGAGAAGGTGGCAGTGTCAACCAATCAGGCAAGAAATGTCCACATCGCTGTCGTTTTTTTTTTTTGGTTTTGGTAAAAATCACTCTTTATCCGCCTGTCATATTACCAGCGTGCAGCTTTTAAATAATTTATGTCACAACTCAGATAGAAGTAATGTTTTATTACAAAGCCAATATTGGTTTAGTAATTAAACGGTGTGAAGGTGTTATGAATCATTACCAAGCATCAATAGCAGCGTGCTGTAGTGTTTGAAGGTATTCATTGCATTTGTAGGGCTTCTTTTCGGTAACGGGCATGGTTAGCCTGTTTCCGCTTGACATGATTCTTCATCCACATGATTCCACAAAATGTATAAGGATATATTGTTGGGACATTCAAAAAACAAAATACCATCTCAACCGATGTGGCTAGGCATGTACCATGAAAATGGCTCGCGAGAGCACAAATATTTGTGATCTTGAAATTCCATTTGCGGTATTTCACCGCCAGACATATTTCATTCGGAAACGCAAATATGAGTGGAGTGTTTTTTTTTTTTGCTTCCTATTCCAACAGATTGCTTCCTAGCTTCCTGCATAAAATGGATCCATCGTGACTGGAAGCAAAAACTGAATAAGCAAATACAACTTCATTCCGAATGGTTGAAATTGTAAAAGACAATAAACAAGTTAGGTCTTAACTACAGTTTGCTTTCAATCTTATAATTTAAGAATTCTGTTTTTGGAGACATCAATGGACTAAAAACACTCAATTGAATCTTCAGCACCCAAATGATGCGCAAAAGGACAGTAAAAGGAGAAACTTGATAAAGTTTATCTACAGTTTATCTACATATTTATAGCATCAAGCCAGAGAGCAAGTTCGTCAAAGATTTACGACATAATTTACGATCCACCGTTAAGCCAAATCCATCGCCTCGCAAAACTACGCCCAATATTCACAAATTAACGATGATTTACAGCACTTTTTGCTCGATTCGCACATTCCATCACCGACGCCAGATGAAAGCATGCTCCCGTCCTCCTTCTGCATTCTTTTGCAAAACCATTGCAACAGTATATTCTAGATCCTGTTTCAGCTGCTCTGTGCACACCGAGAGAAAACTCAATCATAAAGCTTACACACATTTACACCGTACAGCGCAGTTCGATCGCCACAAGACACAGCCGGGATACAGAAGGGTGTTGTTTTTTCAAGCGCAACAAAAAGAGAAATCCGAGCCTTCGTCCTTTTTCCCACCCCGCCCCATCCGGAGACTCCCATCAGCTACCCAAGCTACCCACTGAGGGTGTTACGTAAGTGTCGGCATTTTGCCGTACACGTGAGGACGTTTTCCCAGTTCGGCGAGGATGCGAGAACGTGTTGTCACAGGCGGGACACTTTGCTGGTGTGAGTGTGTTGGATTGCCTCGGGGCCAGGATATATACTTGATCCAGTTAGCACCCTTGTGCGCTGTGCTGTGCTTAGCGTCTCGGGATGTTTTATTTTTTGCTCTGCAAAAGTTCCCGTTCCCTGTCGGGATGGCTGTATTAGGTACCAGTAGGGCGTTTTTTGAACGAATTAAAATCCAACCGTACAGCTCCGGGTTGTGGGAAGAAATAATTTTGGTGCGCTTCTACAACACCTTTCTGCGTTTCCATCGACGTCGCCGTTGGCAGCCTATAATCCCATTTTCCCATGCAAACATCCGAGAGAAACTGAGATGCGGTCTCATTAGCAGGAGAGAACTGTAGCGTTTGTTGGGCTGTACGATGGAAAGAGAAAGTGAGTGGTACAAAGCGATCCCTCTCTCGTTCGAAAAAGAAAGAAAAAAAGGTTGAGGGTTGTGGTTGTGGGTGGATGAATTCTGGACGCCAAAGAACTTTGAGTGCCGTTCCGCTAGGCGTTACAACCGATTAGAGTTTCAACCAGTGGGTTTAACCCCATGCCAGGGGAAGGAAAGCTTTCTTTTACCCAAACCGTAAAATAATCAATGTTGTGAAATAAATGTAATAGATAAATTATCTCCACAAAGGATAATTTTCATCGATAGCTTTAGTTATTACGGTCATCTTCGATTGCCCTTAGCAGAAAGCTACGAATCTGTGAAGCTCATTGCACTGTTACACCCTCTAGGAAAAGCGTGAACCCTCTCTTTCAAACCATTCCCGGTCGGGAAAAGCAGTGGAAAACGGAAGGAAACAGCTCCCCGTTTCGTTTGTTGCTCGAGACAAACACACCGCACGACCGAAGGAAAAAAAATCAGGTCATCAACGGGCTAGCTTTTCCGGCATGCGAGAACAAAGTTTTCTGCTCCCGCCACTCCCGCAGGAAAAGTTGCTGCTCAAGCTAAATGTGCGCAAAAGGGACGGCAAACCGGGACGCCCAGGATCCGGGACGGATGCATGACCGCAAAAAGCGAGACAGGGAAGCCATAAGCCTCCCTCCTTTCACTGAAGCGAACGTGCCCCCGGAAAACGCAGCGTTACTTGCTGAATGGAAACGCTATTCAATGGGAAATTTGAATGAAAAATTACGCTACTTCCTGTTACGCCAGTAGCACACGCACGTAGTTTTTCATGCATGTATTTTTTTGTTCCTTACTTATTCCAAAAGTACAAAGGAAAACGGGTTTTTTTTCTAGTTTTCAATACCGATACATAGAACACAATTCTGCCCTAAGCAGGGACTCATCGGGGCTGGTACACTAATTTCACATAACGAACTTTTCACATGGGTCACATGGGTCCGTCGGTCGGGGTTGTTGGTCGAAGAGATGTACGCGTACATACACACACACACACTCTCACGCATGCTTATACACTCCTACACACACTTACCTGCGTTTGTGGTTGGAATAGAATGGGGGGGTTTGCTTGGGCTTTCCTCACGTTTCACCCGCTTCTCGTCAAGTCGACTCGGTGGATGAAGTCGCTTATCGTCGCTTTTTTCCTGATGCTGGAATCGAGTTAAATCGATTACCAAACTCGCTAGCTCGCTAGCTCAACTTTATTTGCACGTATTTTCACTGCACAGCCACACTGAACGAATTTTTCACACCTGCAACGGAAAAGCGCACAAGCAAAGATTGGACAGACTTTCACTGATAGTTGAGATTGAGCGCACACATGAACGGAGCCGACGAACGCGCGTGAGGTACGTTTTTCTCCGACACTGAACGGTACGAGAATGAAAATCTCCTATTCACGCTCCTGACAGCTATCCTTCCAATTTCGTGAAGGAAAGGGACAATTTCGGTCGCTTGTACTAGTCGTCGGCTCCACACATACACACACTATACACATACACTCACACAAATTGAAAAATACAAGCACCCGACACACAATACAAGCACCCGATGCACGATGGAAATACTACCACACTGCAGACGGTTATCAATGTATACACGTACGCTTTCTACGCCTACTATCGTTGAGACACCCTTGAAGAGAGCACAATTCGTCGGGCAGAGCGATGTGTTTCGGAGAGGAAAAGCTATCCAGCGGACGCTTTATAGGACGTGCACGTTGCCGAGCGGTAGCTTTTCAGTGGAAGCTTTCTGCAATTATTTCTATACGCTCTGTAACGCTTGAAACCACTTGCAAGGTATTGTTGCTGTCTATTTACTGTAACAGCTAATCGCTGACGCTATTTACGATTAATATGTTACTACCACAAATCGAGCGGATTACTTACAAACAGGAGAATCACCAACGAGGATAAGCGTTTGCAGCGTGATGACGCACTACGTGTTTATACGAGAAGTGTCGAAGATGTTCTAATCAGCATGCTCCGAGACGAATCGGACCCAGCACGAGGTGAGCTTCTTCCCTACAGGTTGCGTTTTGACATCCAGCAAACTCGCAACCAGGCTAGTGCGCATGTACACGCTCCACTGGAAGGGCGTTTATCGATTGCTGGAAGTGGAGAGCAAATCGTTTGGGGGTTTTTGCGTGATATTAACACACCCAAATGCAAATGCTGTTCGACTTACGCTGGATGAGATGTCATGTTTCGGAATTTTCGTACTAATGTTCGAATGGGTACTTGTTTGAAAAATACATATAATACAGCAAAAATGTCTAAAACTAAATTTTTACAAAAGAAAAGTAATTTAACAAAATTAATAAAATAGTATTGCTAGTAATAAAAATAAGCTTCTTTTATTTAAACCGAAACAACGATTTCATTTCAAATCAAACAGATTTTAAATCAACTTTGCTATAAAATTAAAATAAACACTTTTCGACGAAACGGAATTTGCTATAAACTGGCTTTGGCCAGTCAGGGGTTTTCAATTTGTAGATGGGACGTGAAAATTAGTAACATAAAAATTAAGTAAATTATTCTATTAGTTCTATAGGTAAAATTATACAGCATTAAAAACATAATAATAATGTTAATTGGTCAATATATAGTTCAAGCACAAACATAACAAAAGCTTTACTTTAAATTTGATGAATACAGTAGTCCCGCTTATAACGATTAATTGTTTACAATGGGATTTTCCTCCAACGAATACGGGATAAAGTGTATAGAATACGATCTAAAACTAATTAGAAGCCAACGCTTTTGAAGAAAATTTGAATAATTCAAACCCCTTTTTTATACAACATAAGAATAAATTGTTATGGTAAGACAAACGTATTAATCACTATTTGTTTTTCAGGCTCCACAATATCTTCGTAATAATACGAAGATATAATTTATAATTTTATGTTAATTTATTACATGATTTTGCAATGTAAATGCTAAATCGACTAGTTTTAAACGCAAACTTCAATTATATCATTAGTAATCATTATTTTTTCTATGTATGTAGTTCATTCAATCATCTAAAAGCTAGCATACGAGATAATTTGTACATCGTTTGGTAAAGTAAAGCCTTTATTAACAGGTGTCTCCAACAAAGATAAAAATTTATTGATGGCACGTTTCGAGTGAAACTATGTAATCATTAAACGAAAAAAAATACTTTATTGCATTCGTTCTTATTTCGAACAAATATGCTCCTCTTTTGTGTGCTACTGTACCTCCAGCGAATGTAAAAATATGTTCGATCGTAAAGGTATGCGTGTCTCACTACAATATGTCTGTGAGTGTGTAAGCCAAACAACTGTATTCACACCAACACAGCAGTATGATCATGCACTATGGAACTGTTGAAAATCGTTTCAAAACGTTGTGGCATAAATTATTGATAAAAAATTGAAGTTTGTCAAAAAATAGTATTATGGTAATTACAGAATGGCAAGACATATGTAAACTTATTAAATATAATAATTGTATGTCTTACTAATTAACTTTCCTATTAATTAATTAATCAACTATTTTTTATATATTTCACTGAAACATAGAAGAAAATGAAAAACAAAAAATATTTAAATAATAGAAAAAGAAGATATCTCCTACCTATATTAAATTAAAATGATTTCAATATTAACTTACCATAACCATTTGTGACCAATCGCGTTCAACGAGCGCATCCACTATGCTGAGTGTTGAGCCCTTCCCCATTACCAACGTTGGAGCCCAACGATGGGATTTTTTCACATTTGTTGTGAACCAGTCGCGTGAATAGGTCGCGATCGTTGAAAACGCGCATACGACCGACTTTTGAGGCTCTTGGCGTTGTCTGTGCTACGTAGCAGTCGGTAAGCAATCGCCCATGCGTACCATGTGTCTTGAAGTGGTTAAGCGTACTTCCATCGTTTAAAAATACCAAGTGATTTTGTGTATAAATAATACAAAGTGAAACAACGATCACACACAAAAAAACCCATCAGTTTCTACGCTGATTTCCGCCTTTCCACCGCACAAAGCGAGGCGGAAATCTTTCAGTGCCACCAGAGTTCGAGTGAAAAGCAAAACAGTGTCAGTGAGTGAACAACTTTTTCCCGCGAGCGCTGTGGTGGTTTCCCGCGAGTCAAGGCAGCATACGCAGGGGGGATGTTTCGTTCCGTTTTCTACGCGAGATGCGCCACGAACGAGCCGAGCGCTGCTGTTGTGTTGTGTTCCGGGAGTGTCGTTCAATAGACGGGGAGCTTTCTAGACGGTTGCCAGTGCACGCAAGCTGGAGGTCGTAGAAAGAAAACGCAAACACCTTAAACATCTCGCCTCCATCCCATGAGAAGGTCACCGCGTCTGCTGTGAATGTAGTTGGAATTTTGACAGTTCTGAAAGATGCCAAAGAGTTGGGCGCGAGTTTGGGAAAGTGGTTCAGGTGGTGATCGGCGCGTATCGACGACCAACAGCTACGATGCACAGGAGGGCACATAGCTGGTTCCCTTTCGATATGTTGCTGTGGTGGTGATGGCGATCACAAACAAGCTGAATCTGTAGTTGTGGCTGTCTCGCAAGATCTAAGCTCCGTCGTCGCGATCGCGGAATTCTGTGCGTTTCCGACTGCGGGTGGGGACGGCGCAAACATGCGCTCGGTTTGTCTGTGCAAGGGGGGGGGGGGTGTCCGTATATGGTACGCTGGTCAAAACCTAAAGCATCCATTACGTAATGCCCGCGCAGAAGGGACAAACTATCAGCGAAGCGAAACGCACCCAAGCCCCCGGCCAGCAGCTCCACTACCAACATGACTGTGTGTATGTGCGCGCGTGAATGTGTGGTTGCGTGCGTTGGTTTGTGTATACAACATATATAATTTGGAATTAAAAACCGAAAGTGACTGACTCGCTCGGTTTGGCCCGTACCTAATTTACCGGTGCTCTGCATTTGTTGTGCTGTGTGTGTACGCGCGTTTGTGTTTATATGTTTGCGCGAAAGGGGGTTTCCCGCTTAACCGTGCGCGCAAGTTACCGGGCGGAATTTGTAGCGGTTCGATTGCCGTTTTGGTGGCGGCTGTACGATAGCGTGCAGGCGGGCCGAGGCAGCCGGCAGACGCACAGCAAAAGGGGCATTTTAATTACATCTGTGCTGTGTTATGAGTATGGTCGAAGCACGTGTTACACCTGTCTTTAAGCGATTTACAGGCAAATTCCGTTCCCAATCGACGATCTCTTGTTTCTCTGTCTCACACACACACATCTTCGCAGATCTGCTTCGATCGTTGTTGGAAAATAGCTTCTCATTTGTTACTCATCCACCCGTGACAGCTGGTGACGATTCTTGGCGGTGACTCAACGCTCATTACCTCATCAGCTAAAAATGTGGCTATCGTCGTAATTTTCGGAATTTAACCAGCATTCCAACTGCTATACCTGGCAGCAGTTGGATAAGTAAATACGTACAATCAAAACATGATCCGACCGTTTCCCGATGGTCACATCGGAAAAAGGAAAATGAACAACAAGATGGCCTCAGAACAGGTTGATAGCGCATGGCGGTAGCGCACCAAGCATCGGGGCTAATGAATGGATGGCTAACTGCGTTGATTGTTTTATTTATTTTACCGTCAACCAGGAAGCCGGTCGATGAAGCGTGAAACTCTAATGAATCGTTTATGGCTGCTTGGAATGGTGCCAGAGGTGGTCAGTAGTGATTATGAAATGGTAGTTTGTTTTATTTAATCGATAGTAGCTTCAAAATTAGTTTGTTAAGTAATAAATCTTTCATTGAGATGATCTTTGGAGATGCTGTCAATTGTACTTTCTTCAGGAATGATCGTCCATAGAGCGTATTTTCTATTTAGAAAGGTTTTGGGATTGAATAGATTGCAAAAGATGATAGCAACAAGGCATATCTTTAAATCGACTAAAATTAAAAATTAATATTTACGTAAAATTATTAACATAAAGTACCTTATTCCTATTATGAGTTTCTCCTCATATTTCTTTGCAAAAACTAATCAGTTTTATGTCGTTATTGCACAATGTTTAAACAAATACTTTCTTTAAAATGCGAAGCTGAAGTCCTTGCTCAGATTTTAGGTCAACATAAGATAACTGTACTCATTGAAACGTTGTAACCATATTGTAGGAGTATACCTCAAGACACATAATGTATTCAAACACACAATTCATAACAGCCCAAAATAAGTGTGTAATTAACGTCAAAAATACTCATGATACCACAAACAATCCAGCTGCCGCTAAAAGAAAACAATCAACAGATTGAACACAGCTTCCAAGCAAAAATGATGAATATTGACGCCATTACGGTTTTGCGCAACGGCGCAAGCTCCTGTCCAAACGGATGGCCATCGAGGTCAGAGGTTGTACCGTAATAACAAAAAAAAAACACCGCTACATGAGAGGGACAGAGTTGCGCCACTGAGCCGTTTCTTCGCCTTTATCCCATCCCATAGCAGACGCTCCCAGATTCTGGCCCCTAAAATTCGAAATTTGCATCTCCCAGCCACCAACGAACCAACGCCTCGCTACTCGCCAACTGCCAAATTAATGCGCTGTAATATTCAAAGCCTGACGTGCCAATCATGCCAACAAACGGCGTCCACCGCTCGGTTTATTGTGGGACGGAAGAAGAAAAGAAGGTTATTTAAAGTGGCGAATTATATTCCCAAACTGAAACGAACTGCAAACTGTGTTCTGTTATCTGACACCAATCCTCCCAAAACGCGGCAACGGCTCGCCGACGGATGGTGGGTAACGGGCTGGAAGGGTTCGAACCTGATGTGGCACGTACTACGATCGCTCGGACACACCCCGACCGGTGACTACTGGAGCCAGCAGGTCTGCCGGGGGTAACCTTTTCAATCACATCACACCGCAGCACCACTTCACAGCTTTTACAGGGCTTCAGGTCGTCGTTCCCTCCCGAACGAAACGTGCAAGGGCAGGGCGGAGGCTTGCAAGCTTTGCCAAAATTTGACAGTTTTGAATTACAAATAAGCGTTACGGGACCGGGCGAGGTTTACTTTTCCTTCGGGCTGATTGCGTGTTTCTCCCTCGCTCCCTCAAGAACGAACAGCAAACGGCCCGACGATGACCATGACGAGTTATTTTTCATCCAAGACGAAGAGTTTGGAAGAACCGACAAACGTCGGAGCAGAATTTTGCCTCTGCTGAGTGATACCGATTCCCACGGCGCAACGAAAAGCAACGATTCGCACTGTCACGAGCGGACTGTGCGGTCAGTGTCATCTCTTTCCCGGGAATGTGAATAGAACCATTCTAAACAGTTTGATTTCGTTTTGCCTATTCCGGTACAAACGTTGCACATTAGAATGTTAGAAGATGGGCCGACAAAAAAAGCACTTAAAAGAAAACCGCCATCACCATCATAATCATCATCAAGGAGTTAATTCCTTACGCGGGAGGCTTCTTTTTAGGAGGGGGGGGGGGGGGGTCAAAGTGTGTGACAGGCGCACTTTTGCGTGTTCATCTAACTCGACACTCCCTAGATACGCTCTTCATAGCTCGTCACATCGTTTCGGGCAGTCGATTGTTTGAGCTGTGACATGTGATCGCTCTAATAGTCGCGGTAATGGAGATATCCCGGACGATCCAGGCTTTGCCCGGGAATCCGCTGTGGTCTGAAGCATTCAGTGCTACTCACTTATTGTGCTCGGTTTGTTTTTAATGCTGCCCAGTTCACTGATGGTCATTAACCGGGTTGATAGGTAGCGATAGCGGGTGATCTTCTCAGTGTTTGAGCATCATCAAGGTGGGTGATTCTCGATCAAGCGCTCGCAACCGTTGGAACCGTTTTGGGGTTTTATATAGCGTGAAGAAAGATTTAATAGAAAACCTTCCCTCCAAAAAAAAAAGTAGAGACTCAAGCGTGCGGAAAAGATCAGCCCCGTTGCTTCCATTCTCGCCTTTATACTTGCACGGATTTTATTTATTTTTCTCTTCTTCATATTTACAGCGCGGACGAGTGAGTGTATGTGCGTGAGTGTAAGAAAGGGTTGAAAAAGTAGACAACTTCTAGAAGTGGTAGTTTCTAATTAGAGCATTTTGAAGTGGCATTGCTGCAGTTCGGTGAGAGTGGTGAATAAAGTGAAACGACCCATTGTGTGACTGTGGTGGGCTGATATTGTGATCTTGAGGGTAAACGTATATGTGTGCAGTGCTTCGGCGGCGAGAAGCTGCAAGGGTCGTAACATAAACACAACGACCGATTTCCCCCAAAAAATACCCCTTCCGAGTGTTCTTTTCGTTGCTGCACGTTACACAGCCGGCACGCATCCGGCACCACCATCCGGACACCCCATGGATCGAGTTAGGTTGGGCCGTCCACCGGCAACGGTCAGCAGCGGCGGAGGATGGCGCACGGGACGACTGATGGCACTAACGGTGCTATTTGTTCTCGGCACGATCTGCATCGGTCAGGTAAGGGATGATGTTTGCTTTTCCTATTCTCACCCGCTAGACTAGACTTAGGTACGTCGATCGCTTAACTGGAGTGAGCGATGAGTCAGAACATTCTGTGAGGTGAGGAAATGATCTTGTTTGATGAAACATTCCTCGCCGGCATTGAGCCAAGAAGGCAAGGGAGAGTCATATGTGCTTTCAGACAGTGTGCTATGGAAACAGTGAAGGTCCAACCGTTCCGAAGCGCATTTGTTAAGTGGATTTGAAGTGGTGAACTGTCCGACACGGAGCTGAACGGCAACAAATGGCGAAAAAATAACAACACATCACAGACAGCACAGACAGTTCCATGCAACGGGGGATGTGTTATTTCCGCGATTTTGCTCGAGAGTTATACTGAGAAGCCCACTTTATTATGCACAGCGGTGGCTGAGTGGCTGCATTCTGCTCTTTTCCAGACGAGACATGCACACCGGCACAAACACATGAAGGAATGCAAACGGTTTTATGGAAAAGGGTTGCAACAAGAAGAGGGATTGAAGTATTGAGTGATCGGAGCACAGAACAAAAAAATATGAAGGCAGTGGAATGCATTTTGGAAAGAATATGCCATAAAGCGTGCATAAATTTATATCCGTCAATGCACGGCGTTTGCGTTTCATGCACTTTTCAACTCTCAAAGATGAAGATAATTGCCGTAGGACATAACCATAAACCCATGCATTCATTAATTGTGTTCAGGACCTTTAAATTATGGACTGAAGCTTTGCTCGGTCTTTTTGTATGTGAAATAATAATTACTTAAAGGGAAAACATTCTTTAAACGCCAGCGGGAATTTCCCACTTTCGTTCGTTTGGAAGCATTCAACGTTTCAATGATCTCTCGTTACCATTTGGGTGCAGCGAGCACGTCTCGCGCATGCCATGTTGTCCCTTTCGCTGCTTACGGTTGTTTGTTCTCTGCTTCCCGGCCCATGTGGTCGGATCCGTTTCCTCCGAACGCGTTGAGTCATTGGCTGGTAATTCAACAAATTCTTACCTCTCAGCCCAGGCTATGACGCATGGAAGAAATGCATGGAACAAAAAAACCAACACGAACGCATGTAGAAACGGCGAAACGGAACGTGAATGAAATTTAAAATAATTACACTCTCCCGAAAAGGGCACATCACCGCACGGCCCAACCGGACGGCAGCGATATGATTTTCGGCCAGGCAAAGCATACGCATTGGACGCGCACCGTCCGCGTCTGGGCGCGCTTGTGTGCAGTGCGGGTTTTAGATGTTTTTAAAAGCGCTACAAACAAAACAACACGAATGAATGAAGACATCGACCCTGCGTAACGTTACCCAAGTGGCCGTGTCTGTTAATCGCTTAGGCAAAGTGGTGGTCACACATTTTTCCTCGGAAATTGTCAACCGCGCAAGGGGTGTACAGGGAGAGTGGCAGTGTGTGAAGCGACCACGTACAAGTCTTGCATCTACTTGTGACCCAAGGTGATCAGGTCCCGCTTACACACCCGGGTCATCTCTGGATCCCCCCCCCCCCCCCGGGCCCTCCTCATCCAGCGACGACGATGTGGTATTGTGCGATGTTTTAATGCTGTAAGATCCTCCCAAAAAGCAAACATCGATTACCAACGATCGAGCAGTCGTCACAAATTTCACCCCTTTACGTAACGATCATCCCAAACATCGATTGACATTTCGATCGGTTTGTGCCCGTAGGGCTTTTCAAAAATTCACGTGTTTCGGCTAGCACTCAAACGCAGGCGTGTCACATCTGCGGGTGGGACGCGAGGAGAACAGCCGATGAAGCCTTCAGTTGGAATTTATTCACTCGCTTTACCGGATCGCAAGACAGGAAATGCTCACATGTATGTCGCTCCATACACGTATAAGAAAGAGACCCGCACATACACACATACACACAACCACTGGGTCGCAAAATGGAGATTTGCTACAGAGCAAAGAGTAGAGGCACGCAGCAACTGGCATCTCGAGACGGCCTCCATTTACCTTGAGCAGCGACAACGGGGCGACTCTCCAACAGATGACGTAATGTCGCCGAGCTCACTTTTTGCGACCAGCAAACCGGACGACACAATCTTGCCTACACCTACGGAAGTGTAGTGCTAGTAGGAGTGCTGTGTGAGTGTTGCCTTTTTTACCGATACCTGCTCGACGTTCGTTGTCGTTGCCTTTTCGAAATAGTAATCAAATTTGTAACTGGTAAAGCTTTGGCTTTAGCTGCTTAAAGTACGTCCCGTGATCGCGACATGCAAGTAAGAAATTAACCCGAGTCCAACGTTTCCAACGAAAGTGTTCGCTGCGTCACTGTGCATCTAGCACTAGCTTGCGTTCTTGTTGATGATGATGACGATAATGACGATGATTGACGATAATTGGTGGAAACTACGTTCAACAGTGGCGGTGCATAGGTGGCTCACTCCTGGTTAGGATGTTGGCGATCCCTGGTTCGACGCTTTTGTTTGATTGATCGCCGCGTAATTATAAACGGCTCAGAACGAGCGAGTCAGGATCACGCGGAAGCGCTATGTTCCCCCGAGGTAATTTTGGTACGTTGGCTGTGAAGATTTACATCACGCAGACACACGTTATCGGGCAGCGCAGGATCGGAACACCCAAGAAGGTACAGGACACGGACAGCGGACGTCATATTTTACGGCACGGCGATTGTTGAGTGAAGGAAAGATGCTTTATGAAGACAGGAGCGCAAAGGTTAACATGCAAAACTGGCTTGCGACGAGTACTTCGGGGTGCTATCTATAATTGATATTCGAGCGCATAATTTTACTGACGTGAAGCTTTTAAGCCTTACAACCAACGGCTGTGTATTGTAAGTATGTTGTCTCCATGTCTATATGATAGTTTCAAATTCCATGGAAATTGAAATTCCATGTGAAGAAGAAACATTTTTTACAAATTCATATTTGGTATTAAAATTTAATATTATTATGTGCCATATCAATGAATGACTGTGTGTGAACTGAAGATCTTTACACCCGTAGAAGGCAGCAAACTGAGAACTGAGAAATGGACAAATTGTCTGTTGATTGTTGTAACTCATGAAAAAATTGATGACATGAAGTATACACCTATTTATTGGACATACTGTTCAATGTCATTTGTAGCTGCTTAATATACACTTAAATATAATGAAACTTTGTCGCAAAGTATAAAGTTGTCTTCCAAGCCTAGCCTAGCCAAAGCATTTAAATACTAATAAATTTATTTTTTAATATTCACAGTGGTATGTAAGAGCTGTCTGTAAAGATCTTTTGCAAAGAAGATCAGTTTTCTAATATCAAAACGGAGATCAGCAACTCTTCTTCCGTTAACGAAAGCTTCAACTGCGGATAAGTGATCGTTTCAGCTTCGAAGTAATTAAACTTTTTCGCCCCTCCTAGCAACTAGAACATCCCTTCACGCGTTTCAATGTCGGAAATGAAGAAAAGTGTTTCCTCATTAAATCGATCGCTGCACAGATTGTTTTTCCATTTTCCCATTTGCTTTTGCTTCCACTCGATCGGTCGCCATGCTGGATTGTTGTTGGAACGCTGGCTTTTTTTTTAAACTAACACAAGAAGTAATGCTGCGCCACAAGTACGTGGCAATCCCTTTTGCATCGGCAACGTTTGCTTTATTAGCACCCATTTGGAGATTTGGTGGAAATAGAAATGATGAACACTGCGCTTCCCTTTCAGCCCGACCGAACACTTCACCCGGCACTGGTTTCGGTTAGCGCTGGGGTCGATTTCATTTGCGATTCACTTCCGACATCATTAAACGATGCCCTCTTATACACCCCACGCGGGTAATGATGCCCTCTGGGTGGTGTTTGGGGCTTGCTCGGAACATTTCAGTACACTGAACGCCCTCTCCTCCCGGCCAACCGCACAGCGCTTCCCTTGTGGAGCGTGGATTCGTTTGTTTAAAAAAACACGCTCCACGCTTGGGCTGGGTGGTGTTGGTGGAAAACGAACAGAATTTTTTGTGCACCCCCCATTCCGTGCGCTAGTTTTTGTTTTATGATTTTATTGTCTGTCCCCCCTTTCAAAGCGTCGTTTCAAAGAACGTTGGATGGGGTCATTTTCTCCCCGGAATTTTCCCCCTAGCGGAGAAGGGCGAATGTGTGTGTGTGTGTGTGTGTGTGTGTGTGTGTGTGTGTGTGTGTGTGTGTGTGTGTGTGTGTGTGTGTGTGTGTTTGTATAGGTGGGTGGATGCGAGAATTGTTTGTCTGCACTGAATAGCGAATGAGGCTCGGGCAGCAGAAAATGGCTCGTTTTGCAGCACAAATGATGCGGTACGGGCGCTTTCAGAACGGGGTGGAAGCGGTGCGCTGTCGTGGCTACATATCTAGAGCAGAAAGCATTAGAATTCGGACACAATTCAGAACGCGGCGTAATTCTTCGTCCCCCCCTCGCAAGCAAGGCGAAATTATTCCAAAGCATCATCATTAGGATGCCGATGGGATGGAACTGTTTTTTTTTCAGCTCACTCTGCCTAAACGGTAATCATATTTCAGTCCGTGTTCGCAGGCTTGTTGAGATAAGCCCAAACCCCCTTTTCAGGCCGGATTTCAAACCACAACAGTTCCGTTAGAGGTGTAAAGGCGAGCAGCAAACAGCAAACCAATCTGGTTCTGGTTAGAGTAAGCACAGCGAAAAAGAACGCAAAACTTATTCAAACCTCTAATCGAACTCCAAATCACACGCACACACACACACACAAACAAACACAGACTACACCGAAAGAATCGTGGCGGATCAGAGGGGTATCCGATAGCATCAATCTTCATTTGCTTTGCTAATCACCGATTCGTTAGCATTTTACGCAAAAGAATTGCGCCCGTTCTGATCAACGCTGGCTGGTATGAAATTACGGCCCTTCCCACGAGCGGCTTTGGAATTTGGTTGGTGGTTGGTACGATCAAGATATTAAGCGTGGTGCGTTGGTTTGGTCTCTATCGGTCGTGCGATCTTCTTCTCCGTCCATTCGATCCCCTGTAGCGTGCTGTACGGTTTGTGCGTTGCATGCTGTTCTAATCACGGATCGACTGATTACGGTAATCACTATCGGTCAGCTGTGTAGATGGATGAGGCCAGCGATGAGGCCCTCGCCAAGGGAGTCTAATTATCACCTCAGTGAGAATGGTGCTGCTTGTTTGGTTCGGAGTGAACGTTGCTGCTCTACGAACGACAAGACTTTTTATTTCACTAATAGTACCAACCACAGTACACATGTCTGTGGTGAAGTGTTGGAAGCTTCAGCCAACCACTGACAATTAGATAACGATCAATTAATGACACGTAATCGCCACTTTCTTCCGCGTTGGGGTGAAGGATCCGCACAGGATTGTTTGTGTGTGTGTGTGTGGGTTGTGTACGAGAAAGTGTACAGTGGAAACTATGGAAAATGATAGTTCTCCACTTAATAATATTGCGCAGAACGACCTACAAGCTGTTCATTTGCCGCCGCCGCGGGTTGCTGCATTATGCCCGGCCGAGCCCGGCGTGTCTCAGCATAAGGGCTCGGGAGGAAGTGTAACTTTCTCGCCTCCGAACCGAACCAGCCCTTTTCAACCACCTTTTGCTCGTCACTTCACTGTCTGCCGGCACCAATCAGCACTCGTTTATTCACCAGTCAGTCATTAGCATTGGCATGGGCGCTTGCTGGTGGCACGAGGTGGCCCGGGCACATACACCGAGGGTGTTAACGTACCGTTCGCAACAAGAGCTGCAGTGTCTGGTGAGCTACACGGGCCTGCGTTGCGTCATCGTTACGTCCGAGGCAACGAATGCACCACCGAATGCATCGAGGAACGGGAAGCTTAAGCTGTTGCCCCCCCTCCCCCCCCATGTCTGACCAAAGTTTTGGCGCATGTTTCTTTTCTCCTTATTGGCGCAGTTTGTTTCGGTGCAGCAGCCGCTGCAGTACCACCGCCTGCAGCATCTTGTAGCGTGCTTTTGCATATTTTGGTACTGGGAGAAACAAAAAATATGTATATACCAAACCGGTTTCAGTTTCAATCGCACGAGCCCGTTGCATAAATGTGCATCGCTTCATGCCGGAGGAATGTGTGCTCGGTTCCAAACTTTTTGGTCACTCTTTGTATTTTCGTACTCCTTTTTTAATTTGCAAAAAAAAAACCCTAACGCCATCGGAACCAAAAGACCTGTATGAATCGCCGACCGTGCCGAGGCTGTAACGATTGCATGAAAGAAAAGCGAATGACAGCGTACCGAGCGCCATGATCGAGAGAGAATGATTTATCAGTCACTGGTGCCTGGCCGAAACCAATGGTTTCGGAATGGAAGCAGTTAAAACTCGCCACCAGATCGTGACTGTTCGATCACTCGGCAGCCGCCTCCCGTATGGGCGACCTTAACTGATTTCATCATCCATCGAGTCACACACATCGCGAGCGATCGTGTACCCCGTTAGGGGGAAAACGCAAACGCCACCAGGACACAATTACGTGTTGAATTTTGTGCAAATGTAGAAAAAAAAAACTACCCATACTGGGAAGAGATGGCAAAAGGAAAGGAATAATACAAACAAACCCGTTGGCAAATTCCACCACCGAGAGACCGAGGGTGGTCGCGCGCTAAAGCGAATGAACTCCGAGCCTGCTGGGGCCTGGGACCGAACTGTAACCGTTTTCGGGTTCGTCGCTTATCCCGGGCGTTGGTGTCGTTCGATTTTGACAACGACCTACGGGCGCAGGGACGCTTGGCTTAATCGTTCTCGGCTGCGCACGGCTACCGGTTGGTGCCAGTGTGTGCAGGAGTGGCATTAAAAAAAAGGATTAATACATATTTCACCGGCTACAACCACACTCTCCCACAGTCTAGGGCGTGGGTTGATCTCGACTTGGCAGTGCGAGCGTTAAATCATTTGTCCTCTCCCTCCGTGCTCTCCTTGCAATGCTTTGATGCCGTTGTGTGGTTGGTTTCCCACTGTTTTACTGCATTTTTTCTGCCTTAGCATTACTGCAGTTTGTGGTCTGCAGCGCGCGCGCTGTAAGAGCTGTCGAGCGCGGGTGTACCTTTAAACACGGTCCAGGGTTTTCGCAGGCAATCAACATAAACCATATTGATTTCGCAACTCACGCTCGCCACTCGCCCGCTGCACAAAGTTAATGTGTTCGTCTCCCTGGCGGCTGCACGACGTTTGTTAGCAGGAACTAAAGCGAAAAAATAAATAAAATGTATGAAACAGGTTTGCTGTGTGCAATGGTTTTGAGGCAACGAGCCGCCAACATGGGGAGTGATTAAGATTGTGGAACAAAAACTACAAAAATACAGTAATCCACACACACACACACACACACACGTACACTTGCAAAGAGCTTCGATCGTTACGTTTAAAAGTGTTGCTGTTAAATGAAAAAAGGTCCATGTTTATCCAGGTAGATAAGCTTACCGTACGGCCCCAAATCTAAACCGCTCACTCACCGGCACGGGCTAGCGAAATGAGTAGCGGAATTTTGAAGCCCGTTTCGAAATTGGCCCAAAGACAGGCCCGACTATTGGCCCAAAGACATTGGCCAGAGCACACTTTTAATTTACACTCGAAATCAGCGAAGCTTATCCGAGGGGAAACGTGATGCAGGCCGATGATAACAGCACCGTAAGAGAGGACGCAGTTGCTTCGTTAAGAGAACGCGCTCGCCGTGCTTAAATACCGAAGCGCGAGGCGAGGGTGAAGCATTTTTTTTACGCCCTCATTATGAGCAGTTAAATGAGCGGAGATGTTCTTACTAAGTAGGAAAAGCGATTAAATTTCATACCTAAACCAATCCACTTGTGCGCTTGCTTGCGCTGCTTGGAAAGAATTTCTATCCGCAGACCATCGGCACAAGCATGCGATCTTTAGCAGCTGCTTGGCTGTGATAATTGTTTTTTCGCCGCCGCTTTCTTTTCCTCTTTAAATGGTTCGTCTTCCCTGCTAGCAACCACAAATCTCATAAGGATCAGCCCAATTTCCCTGGAAAGCAGCTGCTCGGTGCCACTGCCAAAGCGGGGAAAAGCGCCAAATTGGAAACGAACGGATTAGCTCGAACTGCGGCAGCTGGATGGCTGGCTGTACACACGCTGTACCGAAACGGTTCCGTTAGCAGTTTCTTGGGCGGTTGGACAGTAACGCAAACACGACACCGCTGCCCTCTTACGGTACGGCCAGAGTACGGTCCACTGGCAAACCTTCCCGTCATCGAATTTCCATCCAGCGCGCCAACGAAGCGCATCGGCGGCTGGCAGCTTGGCTACTTTGGAAGCTTTCGATCGATCATCGATTAGAAATGGGGTTCGCCGGGGGAGACAACCGGAACAAAGGAGGAGGGAGTGGACGAGAGAACGGCTGCACTGGCTGGCATTTGTTTGCTAAAGCCGTGCCGTGCCTCATCGTTCTGCCCGAATGGTCAGGAATTTCGCCGACGACGACGACGACGTAAATGCGAAGGGGTTTGAGCTGCGTTGTATTAATTTCTCAATCGCTCAATCATACCCAACGCACGGGCAATGAGAGGGGCGACGCAAAATATCAATCGGTTACGCCACCTGGTCCATCTGCAGTGCGTGCATGTGTGTGGTCTTTTGTGTGTGTTTTTTTCCTTCCTCGGTCACGGTCACAGGTTTTCTGTCCTTTGATTTGCTGCCATTGTTTAATTAGTACAGCCGCTTGGCAAGTCGCTCTTTGCGGTACTTTACGTTTCTACGCACCACCCGTGGAAGGGCATTACCACAGGCCCGAAAGGGCTTGAAGAAGAACTTCTCGAAAACGGGAAACGAGTGGCGAGTGAAAGAGCAATTATGCCTGCAAGAGGGGGAAAAGAGTAATTAATTAGCCCATTCTCGCGATCGTCATCGTGGTGGAGTGGTTTCGTTTGTGGCTCCACCGCCAGATGGCTCGATCCGAAGGGGCCCACGATTGTAGCTCGAGATAAGAGGAAAAGGCACCGTAAGGAAACAGCGGGACGACATCCCTGGGAAGACACAGATTCTGACACGGGCCTGTCAGATGGTGACCGCTACCGTGTAGCTACAGTGGCGTGACTTAGAACCAGCGAAACAAGACACAAAAGTGTCGCAACGGTAGAGCTTAAGCTGTCCTTCATCGTAGCGGAAGAGCCAGCTACCGGGGATCGGCGGGCCACTCTTTTTGCACTTCCTAGCTTCCGAGCCGACCGATCGCATCTCCGATCGCAGTGACAAGCGCAGAGGGTTGTACTTATTAATTAAAGCCCTTGTAGTGGCATGCCCTTTCGCCCTCACTCATAAGGCCAAAAGGGACGCAGATCGCAGTCGGGCTGATTAGCACCTACCGGCGATGATGAAGTGAAAACAAATTGCAATGATTTATAGCGACTAGGGGCGAACCAGTGCGGCGGAAAGTAGCTGTGGGAAACAATTTGTTTTTAGCAAATAAGAACTCTCGGCCAGCGTTACCGCTGTGAGAAAGCTACATCGACTTAATGGTTATGACACAGGTATTGATTACTTGTAGTGGAAGGGGTTTTTCATAATAATTTGCATGCTGCAGTATTTTATGCTTAGTTGTGCGTTCTTTTGTGCAGGAGTTCTGCGCTCCATTCCACCTGAAACTGCTCCATCTAGCCCCAGGGGGCACTGTAAAGGTGCTAACGTACTCTGGCCGGACCACAATACGCCTGTCAACCTGAACTTGGCAGTTAATTCAAATTCCATCCTCACGTGTGTCCCTACCCATTCGAAGGTTGGCAAAACATCGAAAGTGGCAGTCCGCATAGGGACGCACAGTCGATCGTAGTTGTGTGTCTCCCGTTTATGTTTCTGTGCCAACAGAAAGTGAGCGGCTGTAAGGCTGCGATCAGCACATGGGCAACAAACTGCAGACTAATTATTAGATCACTGCTGCGTACGCACTGCAAGCACGAGTTGAAAGGCTCGCCAATCGAAAATGCCCGAGATATCTCGGGAACCCTTTTGGACAGTTGGCCCGTAGACGTTGGGGATCGATTGAAAGGCTACCGAGCAGTCTAAACCAATTGCACACGGCCCAACAGTCCGGTCAACCCGATGCTAATCGGATTTTTCGGATCAGCGCGTAGCCGTGCGCGCAGGCCGTACCAACCGATCGCTTTTCAATGGTAATGAGCCATTGTAACTGGCCGCAGTCCTTGCTAGCCCACCCGACACCCACCTGGCTTGCTCAGAATCGCACTCGCGACCGAAATGATTCGATGATCTTTGCCCACAGAACAACGAACGAACTGTTGCAGTTGGATTTTTATTCGATGATTATGCGCTTGTGGGACGCAAAAAACAAACAATTGCCGCCGTGGTTGGGTTTGTGCGTGAATTCCAAACAAAATTGTGATGCCGCATGATAGCACAGTTCGCAAGCGGGACGATGCCGTGCGCCGCCGAGCGCTCTCGCTTGAGCGGCGTAAGCTTTAGCGCTTTTTTTAGTACTCCACCCGGTTTGCAATTCCACGCGGGGTCGCTTGTCATAAAACACGATCTTCCTTTATTATTCCCCACTCCGGCAGAAGCGCCCGTTGGTGCACAGCATTCTCGGTGTTTCGCGACCCGATCCTGCTGGGTTCGTAATAAACTTGCTCAAAATATCGACACTCGACGTCCTGCAGCTTGTTCGGACGAAACGGCCGGCAAACCGGACAAACACTACATGATGCTCCAGAGTGTGTGTTTGGTGTGTGTCGTCGAACCTTCGTGGCGGGCATCCCATAACGATGCGAATGGCGCGATCGCGATCGTACCATGGCGGGGAAGCCGCTCGCCAGTTCACTGCTGCTAAATTATTCATTTCGTTTTCGGTTTCTGCCGCCGTCGGCTACGAACGCTGCGCATTTCCCCAAATGCGTTCGGACGTTGAACGTGTGCCGCCTTGTTTTGACGTGTTTATGGCATGGGAGCAAAACGAGCCGACGGCAATGTGCAGCAGTATGCGAGAGTGAAATGAGCCCTTGTTTCGATTCTGTCCACTCGTCTCACACTCGCAGGATCGAATCGCAGCTTGGCGGAATCGTTTGGCAAATCCTGCAATTCCGTCGAATGAGCTGCAACATTCCTGTGTGTAGTCCCCGTTGTTGCTCCCCTGTACCGTGGCGGCACATTGCGTCACACACTGCGGGCTATTTCTGATAATACCGGGTGATATTTACCTCCTGGTGGAACCCCATGTTCCCATGTTCCGAGAAAATGGGCCTGCTTAGGGCCTTAGGACTTTGGACGAGAAATCAAAGTCACCACCAGCAGACAGAGCAGACCCCGACCAATGGGAGCCACGAGAACATGCAAAACGGGAAAACGGGATTCGCGAGCCCTGCTGGGGCATACCGGTGGCGGGCACTTACCGTTGAATGGTCGATGTGCCATTTGCGGCGGGATGCAGGCTCACGCAGCCGCGGTACGGTATTGAATTGCGCGCACGAAACAAATTATGACGTCAAGAACCTAGGGGAAGATTTGTGGAGGGGGAAGGAGTAATGTTATAATTGTTTGATGGAATAATTTGCCACTAGGAGCAATGCTTTTTATAACTGTTTTTTTTTTATATTTTAGCTGTGTTTGGTATTAATGTTCTTTCACGCAATGTTCTTAGCTTGATACAGTTAAACTAAAGTTGGCTTAAGCTGGTGATTAAGTTGATTAGATTTGAATTTATTTTTCCTATTGATATTTTTTGAAATAAATTAGTAAAGAAAGAAAGAATATATATTTTATGCTTCTTTTCCCTTTCATCTGAACTGCATTGATTTGTTTGTTCTCTCAAACAAATAATCTGGAATTATTATGCTCTATTCGACGCTGGGGTGGTCCTGTGGTACAGTCGTCAACTCGAACGACTCAATAACATGTCCGTAATGAGTTCAAGTTTAGAATGGACCGTCTCCCCGTACCAAGGATTGATTATCATCCGGCTGCGTGGTAATAAAATAAGTCTCGAAAACCTGTATAGGCCGGCATGTCCGCGTAGGACGCCAAATAGGATGAGAAGAAGAAGAAGATTTGTAACTTTTGACTTATTAGTATTTTTCTAATCATTATTGCATTTTTTATCATCATCAAATACTGAGTGGTTTAACAACTATTCCAGGTACATAAAGTTCGAAATTAGGCGTCTTGAATTGTGTCAACACCCCAACTCGCAAACTTTCTACCATAGCGCAAATGAGGCTTTAAAATCGTTGGCTGAAGTTTCAGCCTGTTAGTTGTTTGTATTGTATCGCAGTTTTTGAGCAGTTATCAAAGTGGGTATAATGTACAGGTGGGCTTATCGCAAGGTGTATGTATTTAGAAGGTTGATTTTTGTTGCTTCTGCTGGGCGACATTGAAGAAAACATATGTTAATCCCTGCATAGAAATTTAGAAGTGCATGTAGACCAGGTGGTCTCATATGCTGTTTTTTACAACCAACTGTCATTTTTTGACAGAACGGGTGACTTTGGCTCAAACAGACTTTCTTGACAAAAGCACAAAACACTCTAAAAAACTAAATTCTATTTACTAAAAATTCTTCACACGTGAAACAATACTAATTATAAGCTAAGTCATATTAGAACGACAAAACGAGGAGACCAATGTCTGCTACGTTTGTGCTGCTATGGAAAACGATCCGTTTCTACGGAAGTTCATTTCATCCGTTCTGTCAAACGGAGCTTTTTTGATTCAGAAATTATTTGTTAACTATATGGTACGAGACCACATGGTCTAACAGGTCAAAGTGTATTGGTTCTAGATTCCACCACCTGATCTGTTTAATGCACCTTGGAATAAATGAAAAACACGATTTTGTTTTGACATGTTTTCGAGCAGGTATTCGAATATAATTCCAGCTTTGATGCTGAAATAATCTAGGGTAAAAATCACTGGCTAGTTTCGTGTGTGGTTTTGAATGGAGCGTTGACATGATTTCAGACGCCAACTGTCAAACTCAAATATAAAATGCTGGCTAGTATCGCGAAAGGCCCTATAGAGAGTTTTCCAGTCTTCTAATTTGTAAGCACATGCTCAATCGTCGCGTGCTCGACATCGCTAGCTCATAAATATTCTCCTCATAACTCATAACTGCACTATCACTTATGGCTATTAGAAGGGAATTCTCAAACAGGGGTAATGTGTACATTTATTGCAAAAAAAAATCATTTCCATCCATAGCAATAAATTCAAATGACACGTGGCGTGACCGTTCTTCTGAATCTCACGACTAAATGTGTCCCATCGCATTTCCCGACAGCGCCAAATTAGAAAGCATCGCATCGGTGCAATTCGCGTGCTTTCGGGGTGGGTTGCTTTTAGCTGTTTTGTTTTTGGGAAAAGCAAAACAGTCAACGATCACAGATTTAGCACACTTTCCAAAATCGCACGCTCATCATGCGCATCGTGTTCGGCGCCAGTTCCGTAGGGCCGGGTGGCGAAAAACTATACGCGAGATGCGTGTGCCTGATGGTATGCGTGCGCTTTTCCTCCCCGTATTATGCTGCCAAGCTCAGGTTCCGATACCGTTCGGTTGGGCTAATGAAAGAATGGGTTGGGATGGAAAACACACACACACACAAAAAGAGCTGTGCTGCAAAAATGGTTCCCACCCAAGCGAAAGTGGCTTATTTTAATCACCGACGGAGTGGAGCGGAGATGCAAAACGTGCAAGAGCGTTAGTTAGATGCTCTTTGTGCCGGGTAGGTTCACTTTTACCATCCGCTTCATCTCCCTTCAGGCACAGGCTCCCGTTACCGGTTCCGGCAAAAAAGGGTCTTAATGCGATTAGTGGCTGGCGGAAGATAGTGCAAAAAGTACCGGTAAGCACGCCGGCAGCATGGATGGTTCTTATGGCATTAGAGCAGGATTAGGAACGGTTCACTTCCACAGGAAAGATCTTCTAACCAACGATACGGTAAAATAATTAAATACAAAATAGACAAACACTCTTATGGCTCAAAACTGTAACTCACAAGCTTCGTTTCCTCGTTGGAGGTTTCGTTGATCGCGAAGGGAAAAGAAATTTCCTCTCAAATTCACCGATCGGGAAATGGTTGCATGTGTGGTTTTTGCGGTACAGCACATTTGTTGCAAACACATTTCGTATTGAATATTGTTTCTATTTCCTCGCGTCAACAGGCGTTCGAGGCGTGTACGGAGGAGGCATGTATCGAACAGTGTCGAACGATACCTTCTGCTTCTGTTTTCTTCTGTTCTGCAACTGTAGAAGGCGTCCGCAGCTAAGAAGCGCCTCCGTAGCAGCGCACCGTAGCGTCGAGGGAATAAATTCTTCTGGCCTTGTGGGGCAACCCGTAGCACACTGAGTGTGTGTGTGTGTGTGTGTGTGTGTGTGTGTGTGTGCGTTCTTAACACCTCCTCAAATCCCGACACCGAGGCGAGTGGGCCGCATACGGCGACACAAGTGCACGGTGGTAGCCCCCTTTGCGGCCCCGCCGGCAAGGAGCAGAAGGTTCGTCGCTTACGGACGCGATCGAATCACATCCCACCAGACCGACGTGACGCGAAGGCCACCGTGGCCTTTGGAGGTTTTGAGCTTTGGGGTTGCGCTTGCGCGAACAAAACGACTTGCTGGCTGGCCGGTGCGGCGGTCGTACGCCCTTGCTGCGGCACAAACACATCATAAACGCCCCGCGGACCCGTCCGTTTGGCGTATGCTTACTTCGATCATTTCGCTTCGCGCGCGCTTCGTTCGTTGACCGAACGGTAGTGAGCGAAGCTGGCGTGCGCATATGGAGAGCATTTGCTTTTTTGCTTGTTTGTTTGTTGCGTGCCGCAGCCGAAACAATAGCGTGTGCATGGGTACATTTTCAACATGCTCTAATTCTTGTCATTACTCGCGAAGGGGTCACCCGCTTTGCTTCGTGTCCGTAAAAAAACGAAACTGTTGGGCTACTAACGAAAAAATGCTAATCAAGCTCGAACCGAGATCGAAACCATCTGCAACAGGTTTGAACCATTTAGAGCACAATGAAACGAGTGGACGTTTTTTGTGGTTGCGATTGTTTTAAGTGCAGCTTTGAATCTCGCGATCAACCTCAAAATCTTCTAATCATTCGCCTAGACCTTGGAAAATAGAAGAAAGAGAACAAGCAAACTCGTTTAAAAGCGTAGCACTCAGCATTCTTGAGTTGCCCTTTATCCCTTAAAATTGGCTCTCAGAGTGTGTGCGTGTTTTTTGTTTTTGTTCTATCATTCACTCACAATGCGAGAAGCTAAAGCAGCTACCCCATCTAACAGATTATGCTTAGCTGGTGCTCTGAGATGGAAAGATTAAACCCGCCGACTAGACTATCCAGGTTGGCAGGGGATCAAATGTGTTTGTAATTAAATTTTACGATCGATCTTGATATTAACATCTTGCTCCGAACGGTGGGAGGTGGAATCGCAAGCATGAAAAGCAATTTACCCAGCCAAGAATAGCTGCTTGACTCCGCTTGTGGAGCGAAATCGGTTAAAAGCAGACAGCTTGACTACCGAAATTCTACCGCCACTCTTCGTACAAAGCTGGGATCGAATGGGGTAGATACGAGGCGACGCTAACTGAATGATTGCTCATTCTACGAGGCTTCGGCGTTTAGTTTGAAGCATGGCGTGTGAATTTCCACAGGCAAGCAGCTCTACTCGGGACGTGGAATTTCACGCTCAAACCCCCGCAAATTAAATCACCCACGGAACGGTAAAATCAATCAGACCTGAACACTAATTAAAAGATTATTACATTTTGAATCGATGTTTTGCTGTTAGGATTTTGTTGTTTAATGACTGCAGCACATGTTCTAGTTCTAGCTGCACCGTGGGAGCGAACGTTCGAGCTCGATCTAGAGCAAACAAACAAAACCCCGTCACCCGTAGTGCTGCTTTGTATTTTGAATTGTTTTCCATCGGGTGGGCGCTGTGTTCTCCCTTCCCCTGTTCACATGTGCAGCATGACATAATGTGCCCGTCGCAGGCCGTACGCAAACACGTTCGGCAAACAAACGACGATGACACACGATGGAACGACAACGATCAATCGACGTCACCGTCACAGCCAAACCAAACCAAACTCATAACGAGCATATGGGACGTTCACTTTCCACCGTTCGTCCGCAAAATCGTGGTCGTTGATCTTTGGTATGGTATGGTTCGGGGGAGGTTTGGGATTTGGGTCAGTCCCCGTGGCCCGTGCTGATCAGAGCCGATCGCCAATGTTGCATCAACTAAAACATGAGCATGTGCCCCAAAGGGGCGAGAAAGGGAAGCCCGATGCTGATTAAATCGGGCAATTGATCAATCTTCTCGCATGTGCGGTGATTATATGCTAATTTGCTTGCCCCACACGATGGCATTGAAGCGTCGGAAGTAGCGCCGAACAATTATGTACCTTAGCCTGTTCGGATGATGTCACCTGCTGAGCTGAACGGCGCGATTAGAAAATGCTGCAGCCGACGCAGAATGCAGACAACCAGTCCTGTGTGGCTGTGTGGGCCATTCAATGCATTGATGTTGATGGCATTACACAGCAGAGGAATTAAATAACATCAATCAATGATGTAGGTCACGGAAGGACAAATGCAGCTGGAATGCAGCTGAAATGACTAAACCATGACCGGGCGGAATGCTTCCCACTGGTGGCAGAGTATCGATGTAGTAGCGTGGCACTTTTACTTCGAACATTAGACTGGGCTGCCTCGCATAATGATGATGAGGAACGCCACTACCACGGCACAACGTGTACAGCGCTCCGGATCAACCATTATCATTAGAAGCGAAATGGTCAACAAGTGTTGATGTGCTAGCGTTCTTCACACGTCCACACGTTTGTCCACCAGCACCATCGTTCCGCTGGTGTTTGTCCTTCCCTTCCCTCTTTTTTCTAATATGATTAACGATAAGCGCTCAGGCCAACTCAACAGGTGGCAGATGCGCCTGCCTCGTATGACTGACTGGATCGAGAAGCGTGTGAGACAGCGACAATTGAAAAGGGCTGCACCGTACAGACAGCTGCAACTGCATCGTGCAAGCGACGGTGGCTTCTTACACCAAGCCAGCGCCAGCGATCATTAAATCTAGCTCCCCCGTGCCCCCCATTTAGCCAGCGGGCATTAGAAATGGGGCTACGAGCGTGTTTCCCATCGCGTTGGAATTTCTCGAGTCGTCACCTCAACCCATCTCAGGGCACGATCCGGCGACCGGTAGCTCATCTCACTTCTTAGCCGCCACTTTTCTTGCGCTAATTACTTCAAGGTTTCGGGTGATTGGATGCGTCTCGCACTGCGCCTAACGACGTACCATCAACCTCAACCATCAACACTTCCCTTTTTTATTTGATCGGTCGGATATGGGAAGGCCCGTTTGCTGTTTGCGTGTGTCGGAAATTCGGCAATTACCCACCAAACATATGGCAAGGCCGTAAATTTCACTGGCCCTGGCATTGCCGCGGTGTGTCGGTAACGGATGCCTGACCGGGTTCAATTTTGGTGGACGATCGATTGGAAATCAATGGAATTAATTTAGTGCGTGCTTTAGTGGGCCTGCGCAAGCTTCTCACGATCGAACCCAATCAGTTGTGGCGTTGCGGCTCGTGTGGTGGTTCACTTTCGCGTGCTCATAAAGTCGGACAGTCCCCGGTGAGTGCGTTTCTGTTCCGATGGCACCCTAACGCCGGCTAGGCAAAGAAGACGGAGCCGGTTTAATGGTGAGGCGTAGGGGCCAATTTTCGACGGGCGTATCTACTTTCTGTTAGCACCTTCGGTTTGGATTTATTCGTTTATGGCACAGTGGCGAGAGGCGCAGCCAGTTTTCCTCTTACCGATGGCCATTTTCCCCCGATCGGTGATTATTTCCTTCGGACGTTGAGGTTCCATTTAACGGGATCTTTTTCAGCTGTCAATGTAATTTTTAAATTCCATTCGGCAATGCATTAACTATGGTTGTCTTCCATGCAGCAGTAACTTGTTTCGAGTCCAAAAATGGATTCCAAAATTAATATTTGTCTCGTGACCTTAAGATCATGCCGACGCACAGCCGCGCTTCGGTTTCCGTCTCTATCCAGCTCCCAAATTAATCATTCAATTGCTGAGCCGGTTTTTATTATTCCACCATACCCCAAGAACGATGAACTCAACCGAAACGGTCACCAAACAAACGCCCACCAACGCTTATCGAGAGGATCAAGTTTTGCCCACAAGTTCGCGCTGCTTCTAGCCCGCGACCGATCTAAAAACCTAATCCACACAGTACGCGATCGCGAAAACGACACAAACTTGTGTACACTCCAAAATCCATGCGCTCTGAACAGATGTTTGGACCGGATTGTGGGTGTCTTGACCCTCCGTGGAAGCAACATGTTACACACGCGACGGCTACAAGTCCACCCATCCGCCCAGGCGGAACCAATGTCCGTCCCCTCGCCGTTTCTTTTGCGATCCAGCGATGACGGAGTGACATTGAGCCGATTGCCTTGATCGACAAAGTGGCCCGTCGCACGTCCGTGGTGACAAATTTGGAGAGACTGCGACGAGCGAGTGTGTGTGTGGTACTGCTTTCGTCACGTTTCGGGGGAAACCTTTAACGCTGATTTGGTCTTGAGCTGACAATGACAATTTTGGTCGGGCTTGGATTTTGGACGTAATTCGTGACGAACATGATAATTTTCAAGAAAGTGTTAGAGGGAGAGTTTTGTTTTTCAATTAATGAAAATGAAAACGTACAGACAGTTTGGAGATCATCGTGTAGCATATGCTTTTTTTAGAAAGGGTTGCGAATTGATCCAATGCTCCCATGCGCTCCTCAATCAAAAAACTTTGAACTATTGTATGAATCAATCAATCTGCATTGCATAGGGCATTGGTGAGAAACCAACCACCCTCCAGAGTTGCCACACCACAGTTTGATATCCCTCCGTGCAGAACGGATCACAGAATGCGGTTCGCTTTGGCAAGCGAAGTGAACTTTACTTGTGCCCGTGAGGAATCACTGGTCCAGCAGCACCAGCAGCATCATCATATTGCGCAATCCAAACTTTTGTAAAACAACATCTCCACACCGACCTCCAATTGCTTAACATTTCATCCGAAACCGAATAGGCGAATGAGTTGGTGGTGAAAGTTAAATCCCACCGCATGTCAGCAGGACTCCACACCCGTCGTTACGGAAATTAACGTTTTCAAACTCAAAACTGACGCTCGGCTCGTTCAGCTCGTGGTGCTCAGGTCGGTTTGGCATTTGCATAAAATACCACACTGGCCCATTGGGGGTCTGCTCGCCAGCCGCTAGACATTCCCTGCCGCATGCATACCAGTCGGAGCACGGGAAGATTGCTTTTAATTAAACCCAAATTCAAACCACAAATTAGTCCCAGAGTGAGAGAGAGAGAGAGACGGAGAGAGATTGCGTGTAATAAATCATTTCTCGTATAGTTCCCGCTTCATTTCGCATGTTTTCGTTGGTTATTGTTTGCTTTCCTGGACGTTAACGTTTTTTTTAATCTGTTTCTTTTCTTTCTTCCCCTCTTTCACGCACGCACTACAGGCCACGGGTCAGGACACGGAGTTCGCACCGCACGTCACGGCAACCTGCAAGTCGGGCACGATGAACATCAAGATACTGTTCGCGGGCCCATACAACGGCGTGGTGCACGCGCGGGACTTTCGGACACCGGCCTGCATGACCTTCGGTAACGGCACGGCGTCGCTCGGGCTCAGCCTCAACCTGCTCGCCAAGTCCGGCAACAGCGAGTACTGCGGCATTCTCGTCAGCAACGTGAGTGGTGGTGATGTAAGCAATCTCATTTCCCGCTTCTTTTAATGCTTAGCTTGTGATACTAGTCGGTAACTGGTCGGGTTTCGCCCCGTCCTACCTAATTGGGCGACTCGATAGTTCGTTTGTTTTATTAATGAGTTTGGCAGCAGCAGCAGCAGCAGTAGCAGTAGTAGCAGTAGCAGCAGCAGCGACAAACAGGTACCAACCTCCCCAAAACAATCCGAAGCAGAAGATCTATTGTCAGCGGTTCGGAGTGTAACGGAAAGTTCGGTCGGCTTCCGCGATGCAGGCTTGTTTGCTCGCGATCACGTTCCACCGCTGGGGACACACTTCCGCGTGGCGAACGCGTGTTGACAGTACCGGTAGTGCATATTTTGGCAAACAATCACGATCGATTGTACGAGCTACGGGAGCTGAGCAAACTTGTGGCCCACACTCGTGAGCAATTGAAGGACAAATTGCACCAGCACAGGGGGTGAAGTTGTGCTTGAGCGACTGTGGCACGTTTTGTCACAAAGCGACGCTCCATTTCAAATTCCAAGCAAGCTATCAAATGTTTACAACTATTGGGGTAGTTTTTTTTTTAGTTTCTATTTTCAAGCTACAAGGTGGCCAACTACTAGGTGGCGTGATAAACCTACTACAGTTGTATGACGGTAGCTTTGAACAATATGTACTAGGTATTTTAAATTATTCACCGTCAAGAGTTGGTTTAAAGTTTGAATTTGTGGAATTACAGGGTTTCCCACGATATATTGGTTGGTTCCCATCAATTTTTGGTGGATTCCCATATTTTTTTGGTGCGTTCCCACGATTTTTTGGTCGTTTCCCAGAATTTTTTGGTCTAATTGTATTGATATCCAATCGGAAAATACCAATAAATTATAGGATCGAACCAAAAATCTATGGGATACAACCAAAAAATCGTGGGAACGCACCAAAAAATCATGGGAACTGACCAATAAATCGTGGGAAACCCTGTAATGCATTATATCTCTAACATGCTTCAATTACAAAAAAAAAACTAAATTCCAATAAGATTGGTTTGGTTGTATTTTACAATATTGTTCGTAGTATCAGATTTTGGTACCAGGTTTTAAAGCACAAAAAAGCTTTTCATTTCATAGAGCATAAAACATGCTCTAAAAAGTTAAATCATATCAAACAAGCTTCACCTCTCGGGTGCATTACAATGATATTCAGTTTAGCTCAACACTAATTTACGGTGAACATTATACAACCATAACCTCCAGCATGAGTATAATGGAACAATCGAAACAATACTTGAATGCTGCAATCCTTTCTTTCTTAAGACTCAAATAAATTTCGAGACTTATTGGAAAATTTATAATGCAAATTTAACTAAACGGAACAACGCATCTAATTTTAGTCCAAATGGTTAATGATTTTTGCTCAAATTACCCTGCCGTAAGCTACGACTTCACGCTCACTAAAGTAATGAGATTGAAACAATCGCTTGATTATGTATATCTTTGATGTTTGTGCACGTTTACGAAAGGAAAACTTATTATTCAATTGCATGTTTTGATGCTGCAATTATAAACGAAAAATGGTTGGAATGTAATAACTTCATGCGCCAGACAGTGTTTAAAAACTCACAACAACACACACACACTCGTTTGTCAGTACAATCGTAGCAAGTGTTTTTAAAATTCCTGCTGCCTACGAAACGGAAACAAACACAGCATACCGAGAGCTCTACAAACGAGTCGGCCGACGTCTCCAGTGCGAGGTATCATCAGCATACCACACCGCGCGTATGATTGCTGTACCGGTCTATTCCCAGGAGGAATTTTCTCACCGGCATCACCAGTCCTTCGACGCGCTCGTTTTCCCCAGCCTGCATTTCCTGCCACGGTACGATTTCGTCACATAAATCATCGATCCCCTTTTAACACGCGGCCGATGATCCTGTGGACCGACTGCTTAATTGACAGCAATTGTGATCATTTGCGATCGTTTAGAACGGTCACCGCACGGTGTACGGTTGCGCCCAGGAATGGTAATCGTGGGCTAGGCATCTAGACTGCTGGGGAGGGCATACAAAGAGAGAGAGAGAGAAACCCCGAACACAAAACAAACACACGCCGACAGTTTCGCGCTCTAAGATTCCCTCGCCCCCTACCCGGGATGGAGCAGCAAGCGCAAAAAAGGAACAGGACTCATGCCGCCACTGCCACCGCCGCTGGCACCGTTTTCCGGGCGAATGTTAATTGCACCGTGCGCATGGGTGATCCGGAACGAACGAACGAAGGAAACGAAGCAGGGTGCTAGAAATATGGCGATCGCGAATGTGCGACAACTTGTCAAGTCGCCGCACGGTTGACGGTTCGGGATGGCCAGAGTGACAAGCGTGAAAGCCAAACACGGCCGGTCGGAAGACGCGCATCAAGCGTTGGTGGCAGCGACGGTGCATTGCTGGATGCGGTTGGTCACGTTCAAGGACCTCTGCCAACCAGTCAGGGACGATTCCCTTCGGGAAACGGTTGTCATCGGCCTGTGATCGCCCGCTCGGAAGATCGCCTCATTCTGGGAGAAACGGTTGGACGAAGTGGCTTTTCTCAACCCTTCCTAGTCGCGCCGCGTTCCCGTGCTGCACTAATTATCCTACCAACGGCCAGCCAACGGCTGGAAAGAATGTGCAAAATGAAGAGATTACGCTGTCGCTTTTCATTTTCCCAGGAAACGCTTCAAGAGCAACGCATGGGTCGATCACATCATCGCGCTCTACACATCTTCTCATAGCGGCATACCGGCACGCGGAGTCTGCTCACTTATTCAAATCTAATCGCTTATCGGCCCCGTCGCTCGCGTCTTATTGATCGGGTTTGGCGGGTTTTATGCTGCGCCATTGATCGATGAGCCGTTGGGACCGGTTGTGGTTTGGATTGTTGCGGAAATTGAAATATATAAAGCCAGCATTCGAGCAGCATTAGCTCAGCTGTCTCGATTCGCTCGATTCGCCCGTTCCTTCCCGTGGACTGGTCGGGCAGCCGATAACGATCCGGCACCGGTCCAAAGTGATTGCTATTGTATGGAAAAATGCGAATCGATTTCCTGCCCGCCCTTCGATCCCATGCCACACACCAGGCGGCTAGGTTGTGTTGTGTATAGCGAAACAAAAAAAAAAAAGAATCAAATGCATTTTCCGCACAATAGCGTTGCGATTATGGGGGGACGGAGATCGCTAGAACGAAGTGAAGGAAGTAAAAACCTTTCAATGAACAAAAAAAAATGCAAAAAAAGGTTGCATTCGTGCATTGGCCTCGCAGGTCAGACGAGCTAATGTGCTGATGCAAATTAAAAAAATCTGAAAACAACAATGATCAACCACTGATTACATACACACACTCGCAGTGTTACGCGACAGGGCAGTCGTTTCTGTGTGGCTTGCGCTCCAAATAAAGGGATAGAATTCAATTTTCCTACACTACGGTTTAATAAATTAAATAAAACCCATAAAAAACCATCACGATAGCCAGGCTGCCACCGAACGGTCCGCAAAAAGCCAAACTGTTGGCTGTGTCGCAACGGTTTGCACAGCTACTACGCCTAGGAAACAGTTTCCCAGCGGTAGTTAAACACAAAATATATTTACAATTTATCTAGCCTTTGTTTACAAGCTCTCCGGCAAAACGGCGAGTGTACTTTCTATCCTCAACAGACAACTCACAGCTAGCCCCACAAGCGTTTAGTGAGAAAATTAAAGCTAAGCCAACGTTCGCATCGACCGAACGAAACCCAAGGGGACTCTACCAGGCAGGAGGTGGAGGGCTGCTGAGATGTGAGATAACATCAACGAGGCTGTTAAATCGTGAGATACTAATTTCGCCCCATGTTACAATATACCGACCCCCACGTGCCCAGTGCCGTTCTTCGCACTGCCGGGTTCGAATGGCGATTGTAAGGCATATTGTATCAATAATGAAGCTGGCTGGTTTTGATCTGACCAACATGCCAACGCTCTAATGTCCACCGGAGCAGGACGATGAAAGCCGACGTACCCCGAACGTCATAGAATCGCACTTTCCATTCCACAACCATTTCGATGCGCGCACAACCTTTCGGTGCGTTCCGCGCTTTCTGCTGAGTAATGAAGATTTGTAAACGAGTACGACGAAATGTGTGCCCCACCGATAACAATAAGCAAGGCAAGATTGAGCAGGGGGCCTTTTGAACGGAGCACACTGAAGTCGCAATAATCGAATTTGAGATCCGGCAACACATCCTCATGGTCTGTCCCACAGACTGGCCACGGAACCCCAACCGCGGACCCTCTGCGGTTACCACGCTTTTGATAGCGCTGACCGGGCTGGGATTGGGCGCGTTCCTACATCGCTCGCCGCCGCCACAATCGCGGTCCAATTAATCGCTGCGGTCCAATGGCGGCGGGCAAAGGGCAGGGCTCTCAACATGGACGACACACCAAACCAAACCATGCCCAAACGGTTAGAATCGTAACGCCCGATCGGTCTGACCCTAATTTGATCTTTCGTTGCTTAGCGCGGTCAGATCGGTGTGCGGTGTGTGTCCTGCATACCATCTTCTACCAGATAGATTCCGGAACCAGTCTGTGGCGTGCGATGACGGAGCATCCGTGTTTGAGCGTCTCTGGTAACGGTTTTCTGCGGGTTTGTGGTGCCCATTCCATTCATTAGGGACCTATATTTAAAGCGCAAACCCCGCTAGAACCCTTTTTAATTGTGCACCGATGGGCTGGGGCATCGCGTCTAGGGCATCGGGCGGTACACGAACCGATAGTGATCGCAACACGGCCACCAATCCGACACTCTGGTAAGGTGCATCAAAGGAAAACGGGGATATGGCTGTGGTTGAAAATCTGCACAATGTTTCCCTGATCAAGCGTACGGAAACAGGTAACGGAGCCTGCGTAACTCCCGCTGCGGTATTGGGTGAAGATCGTGATCGAGTTTTAGCGAGACGCATTCTGCACCATTCCACCCCCTTTGAATGCGCCCAAAAGGTTTTTTTGGATTAAATTAATCACTAATCACTTCGGCCGGCCGGGGGTCCGCCAGTGCCAGTCCCCCCAGTGGTATGATAATTGGAAAATCAAACCAAATGACACGCGAACGAAAGGCGCTGGCGGCTTGCGTAATTCGTTTAGCTTGCGTTCGGTGCTCGATTGATTGATTGAAGGGTGCCGTTGCAGCTCGCAAATGATTGGATTATGGTGCGCCGGCATATGAAACCGTGTCTAAATCCTCGTGTCAGCTCCTTCCCAACCCCCAACAGAAGCATAAAGGGGTCCGCATTTTCCTATCGGAGCAACACTATTGTAGGTTTGTGGCATTCACAAAACGTTTCATCCAGCCAGCCAGTGTTTACCATACTCTCACACAGCGGGACGCTCACACTCCTTCGGATCTTACCTAACCCCTAACAAAAATCGTTGATAGGTCGTGATTAGTGCGATTGAGAGCGGGCCCTTGTCGTCGCTGCACCTGTACCCAGTGCCGGGCGCGACAAGTCACGAAATCTGGGGCTGGCGTGGCTTTGCGCTCCGAATTGACCGCAGAATTTCAACAACACACACCGGGGCCACAGAGCTGCGAACCGGCTTCGCCAGCGGATCGACCGTCCCGGAAATGGGTTACGCGGTGCCAGGTTTTGGTGCAGCACACTAAACACACAGCCCCAACACGGTCGTGCCGTGATGAAAGTAGAACGAACAGATTAATCCGTTCCACTGAAATGAAGGGTCTGTTGGGGTGGAGGGGCGAGAAGGAAGGGGGGGGGCTGACACGAACAGGAACGGGTCCTGCTGGTTGAGGAAAAAGCAAGGAATGCCCATGGAACCGCCGGTGGATTGGGTTCGGGTGGCGATGAAGATGATGATGATGCTTTGGCTTAAGCTTCAAGCTGCAGCTGCTGCTTCAGTAATTTGTTCCTAATGATCAGCTTCGGAGTCCGAAACGAAGCTGCTGCAGCGCGCGGTGCAACACAGCGGTGCAGTTTTTTTTTCCTTCTTCTCCATTTTGTTGCTTCGTGTTGCCCGCAATCGCGCGCGCGCGCCGTCTTGTTGGATGGCGGCCATAACTGGGCCAAGATAACGTGACGAACGGTGGACCACGGCGGTGGTGCTGTATATTAGAAGTGTACGATTGTGCCCTTTTGGGACGGTCGGTTTGGTGTGGTCGGTCTCGCGTTGCACTTTATTATGTTGAACTAGTTTACTTTCTCCGGGGGGAGGACGGGGAAAAAAGGAGCGCGGATCGGGGTGGCTGGTGGCAGCTGATCTAAAGCCTGCTCATTAGACGTTCTTTATGTGCGCAGCCGGGTTTTGGATCGTGAATTGAATCACGCCGATCAACGGGAGAACGTATCGGAATGGCGGTACGAATGGGAATTGGATCCCTCCCCATTTCCCCACCCTCTTCCCTTTCCTCCCCTAATGAGGCACAACAAAGCACGATTATCGAATAGGAACAGGAACTGGTGCTGATATAAATTTACAAAACTACACCCGACAGGCAGCTGGCCCGACGTGATCTTGCACCGTTTTGGGCTGCGGTAAAAGGTTGCAGCAAAAAATACGTCAATGATGGTTGACATTTTCTGAACAGGATTTTGGTTGCGCTGAACTTTTCAAGAAGCCGGGGGTATTGGGAATGAGCCAAAACTGCTATTTTAAATAGTTTAACCTTGAAACGAAACAAAAAGCGAAACGAGCCAAATTTTGGTCCTTCGAACCGGATTGACACTGTGTGGTGTAATTATTTGTTTAGTTTTCCTCCACCTAGACAGGGGAAAGGGATTTTATATCCATGTTTAAAGCAACAGTTTAATTCCCCCTCACTTTTGTAATGCTTATCGAGAGGATGTATGACAGAAATACTTCAATTAATTAGTTGAGGCAATTAATTGGCCAAAGGCAATTTCAACAAATTCTCCACTCCAAATTTGGGGCCACCAACAAACACGCCACCAGCCCATCCATATCTATTTGCAGCACGTTCAACGGAAGCAAATTAGTGCCGTTTGCCCCACCTCCCCGCCCAAATACGGTACACGGTGGCCTTAACATTCCCTGGCCCAGCATGGCCGTGAAACGGCACCTGATAAAAATGCGCAAAGCCAACACGACCGATCGGTCGGCTTCTAATGGAATTACCGAACCGAGCTTGCAGTGTGAAATGAACTCATCCTCGCAGTTGCACGCGGATTGCCAATTGATTTAATGCTAATTGTTGCACCGATCGCGACCAGCAACCGATCGGCTGCGGTCGAGTGCCAGTGGAAAGAGCTGGATAATAGACACGTTAGTCAGCCACTTCCTAGAAGTGCAACTGCAGCAGCAGCAACAACTTTACTTACGTGTCCGACCGGTGTAAATTAGCTCTCGGTGCGCAGAGGCGCAGAACTGCTCTCACGTGCGAAGCGTTCCGGGGGTAATTAAAAGGGAGGCAAGCCGAACACCGAGAGCAGATAGCTCAATGATAGCGATTGAGACGCTTAAATCAACACGGGCGGGAAATCGTAACGTAATTGAGAAGAATAATGTGTGCGCCGGGCGGTTTTGCAGCGTCCGGTGCATTAATCAGGAAGCCGCGACGAGTAAGCGACGAACCTGGCGAGCGCTGCAAGCAGGACGCGGTTACCAAGCGGTAACTGCCCGGCACTTGAACGGAGCGCATACCAAGGGGCCAAGACCAATCAATCGCTTTGAGTGCGTGTCCGGGCTGAAAACAGGCTGAAAAGAGGCCCGTTCGTTCCGTCTGACAGCTTGATACGTGTCGAATGCGTGTTGGCTTGTGGGAAGAAGGCAAAAAAAAAGGATTCATTTGTACACTTCGCAACCCGTCCGTATCCTTGGGATGCATACCTTGGGAAGCGTGCAACACGCAACAGCGACTGTCCGCGCTCCTCACAACCGTGGTTTCGGTTTTGCAACATCACAAACGATGGCGCCGTTTTGAATGAGAGCTGGTAGCCTTTGCGCATGAAATGCATATTGATTGATTAATGCGCTGTCTAGAATGAAGCCGCCGCCCGCGTCTAAAACCGCTGCCAGCTGCCAGCTGCTCAGAGGCGTTACAGTGTTTATGGTAAACGCATTATGTGTGCATCCTTCCCGGGATCGGTCTTCACCAGGCGCGATGGTGGATGCAAAACCAAATAGGATGGTGTTAATGTTTAATGTGCCGTGAAGATGACGGCCACTCAATCGACGCGTCAACTGCCAGACTTCATTAGATGGTGCTTATTATTTTCTTAATTATAAGCTATATTGGTCGTTTTTTGCCTTTATGTTTATAATTAAGTACATTTTTTTTTTGTTGTTGTGTTCGTCATTTAGTTGGATTTATTTCCTTACATTTTACATAGAATCTTCCAGGCTGAGGAACGGCTGAAAACATAGAGGGCATGCGCATGCAACTCTGTTGCAACTCAACGCTTTCTAGCCGCAAGCAATGGCATGAACTTATCCCCTTTCGATAAACGGCTTTTCCCGCCGAACTTGACACACAAGACATGCTGTCTAACCATCGGCATCCCAACACGACCGGAGATGTCAATTGGACGGAATTGATGGCATAAATTCTGTATCCTGACGCGGGCTCCATTTAACATTGTATCTTTATTTGAAGTGAAAAATGAAAGAAACTCGCTCGATGCAGCTCCTAAGCCGCTTACTACGGATCAGTTAACAATTATTTGTGCAGAAGATTCTGCTTGGAGTGAGAAGAACATATTGCCTGTTCAAGCAATCACTTCACTTCTGATGTCTGTCCATCACAATTAAGTGCAACATTCGCTAAAGCTAAAAGCACGGAAAGCCATTTCACACCTTTTAATTAAGATACTTTGCGCAGTCACACTGCTTTAAGGTGGTTTGCGCTTGATTAGGACACAATTATCCCCATTTTACGCTACATCGATGCCCATCCCCCTGTTACACCGAACGGGAGAAAGGTGTGCCGGTCGCCATGATCATGACCCTCTTCGCAAGCATTGCACCAAATCAGCAGAACGCTATCTCCGATCACCGATGACCATCGTCGGATTTCAGGGTGTTCCGTGCGATCATGTAAGGTCACGATCGATGCCATAAAGTGGGGAGGAAAAGGGGAGCAGGGCACTCCTTTCTTTTCTAATCGTAGTACTAGCACGATCGCCGTTTGTGTCCTGCCTAGCGGGAACATTCTACACCCACCAAGCGATTGAGATGGTTATTGCGATTTAAATGCTTCCGACAACGAAATAGTGCACAATCTCGGGACGGGATGCCGTTAAATGGGAACGCTTTTAGAAGTGCTCGCAGCCCGATGAGTTCCCCGGTTTCGCCCCAAGGTCTGGATTGTGCCAAGGAATCTGCCGGCGATTATGGGCGTTTGAGGGAGATGTTCGCGCAAGCTGCTCGACACTGCGCAAGAATGCGGTCTTTGCAAAAAAAGAGGGGCATTTCGGTGCAGACTGTCGCTTGCGGCCGATGGGGCTAGGAAAAGAAAATCACACACAGACAAGCAAATCCTGTTTGGTGAAAATGGGAGCAAATTGCATGGTTTTTTTGTGTCTGTAGTAGAATCGGTGTAGGAGGTCTGTGCTGGAACGGTTTCGAAAGCTAGCTAAGCTTTTTCTGAGTATTTTAAGGGCAATTTTGCGATTATTCCAATTACCCACAAACACACACACATCCTGCGCGTGAGTGCAGAAAACGTATGCGTACCATCATTCTTTGCACATTGAACGCTTACAACAAGGCTGCCCTAAACGTTATTAAAAAATCATTTGCAATGATTGATTCGCGGCAAACCGGAGGGGGGATTTTCTGCCCTCTTTCCCGAAAGCTGATTAGTGTGAGCAATTTGCAAAAATTAAATCAATTATTTAACCATCATGCATTCCGTTTTTCGCCTTGTTCAAGCGATACATTCTCTTGAAAACAAAAAAAAACAAATGAATCTCACACTTACAGTTGCGCGTCCTATCGTCCTACGATCGACAGACGACACGCGCTTTCGGGGGAAACCTGCAGCCGTCCGTCCGACTCGTACCAAACATCGGTGAGCAAGTAACATCTGGCCGCCGCGCATGCCGGAAGCTTTGCGGGTTGGCACGTTTTGCCTTTAACAAAAAAAAAAACCTCCGTCTGCCGATTACCGTCATGAGCCCGGTTATGGCAGTTGCAATCGGGCATCAAAGTGTGCAACTGTGTAACATTTTGCTACTGCCCCGTTTTACGAACCCCTCGAACGTATCGGAGGATATGCATGCGCCGCGGCGACGGCACGTAAACGGTTGCATGCAGCTCACCGAACGCTTATGCCATTATTGATAATCGTGTAAAAGGGTACACGGAGAGAGAGGCAACTAATATCCGCTGGAAACATATTATCTTATGTGGTGCGATACAAAGGCAGTTTGGGGCATGCGATACAGTAAGGGCAGAAAGGTTGACGTAATGGTGGAACCGATTGACTGCATTTTGGTATCTCTGTACACCAAGTAAATGGTCAAGTAAAGGCAAAAAGAGTAAATAAATACATTTTTATATTAATTTCAATGAGCATGGTGCTTATGCAACGCATAAAGCCAGGCATAAAGTGCATTGCATTGCAATTTGTGCAGTCCAGACGACACACGGCTGGAATGTTGTTGTTTTTTGTTCAGAATTTCCACCCAATCAACAACAAAACCGCGCCCGCGTGCCGTCAAACGCCAAATTCTGGGTCACACCGTGTGCATCGGCAGATTCCAGCGCTTTCCCCCTTTGCAAACGATAACGGGAAAATGGTTTGCCCCGCATCGCCCCACACGATAAAACCGACTGACCATTTGAGCTCATTCTTGTCAGAATCCAAAATTTATCACTCTACCCCAACAAGCACTGCTGCTTTTCCGTTACCGTTTCCTCCATCGGGTTGAAGGAAAAAGCAGGGAGGAAAAGCTGCCACTGAGCAACAGCCTGACCGCGTCCATTATTCTATGGGTCGATTTTGTAGGTCGCACGCGTACACCTTCCGGTCGCACTTTATCCTCCTCGCTCTTGTCGCTCCCCTTTCGCCAAGGGCACCATTCCCGGATCCAGCCACCGGCCACGGTGCCATTATTTGTAATCCATTATCATAAATTGCATTGTTCCGCATAAATTGCATTATGCACGCGTTCGCGATTGCGCTACCCGGTGCCGTCATCTGGCCCGATTGGGGTTTTAGAGCGTTTCGAGGCGGTGTGGATGCAAATTTCGTACCGCGACTGACCACTGAACTGTGTGTTAGCAGCAAATAAAATAAGGGTCAAACAAATCTGTAGGGCAAATGTAGGCGTGCGGAAGGTGTCAATGGCAACGATCGTGGTGCTGGTGGAGAGCCACTGACCCGGATCGGTGTCTGCAACAGTTTCTTTAAAAGGGTGGATCAAGAACAGGATTAAGGAAACGACTTTGGTTTAGAAAAATAAGGCTTTCACAACGCAACAAACGTATTACAATTGAATTAGAAGGCCTTTCAGTACCGAACAATGCATGTAGTGCGAGAAAAATCGATAAAGTTCCCCAACATTCAGCTACGTGGATCGAGTGACTTAAACGAGGGTGTAGCGGTTAGGTAGAATATTTAATTTTTATTGTAAAACATACACATTTGCATTAATTTCTAAATAATTTCTTTCCATCAACATTCTTTGAATCCTGCATGTTTATTTAATTTTCGCCATGTCCGACAACGACATGCGTGCGGGCTTGTTTTGAAGTCTACCTTCGATTTGTATCAATTCCTCCTCAAGATTTGGACTGTACGTTAATTGCACGTTAATTGCGACAAAACTGTTGGGATAGAGCTTTTGCATCATGTTGGTCCAGAAAAGTACGATAGGACATAGGTGAAGGATGTTGGAGCAGGTTTGCGGACTTGGATGTCATATTGAAATTCAGCCGAAATTCATCCAAAATGGTTGCATTGAGTTTTGGCGCCATTGCTTGCCGCAGAGAGGCCAGTGGACCCAATTTCTGCTTCCTGATGTATTTGTTCATGTTTCACAGGTACTATTTCACTGTTTGGTCGTTTGCATCGTCCCACTGGCCAAGCGAACGTAGGGATGTAGCACCTTCATTTTCAGCTTCGTATAAACCTCAAGTCGGTCAGTGTCGTCGACCATTTGGCGTTTCTCGCCTTTTTTTCGATGATTGTTGTCTAATAGTGCCAAGATGTTGTCGATGCCGGAACAGGCTTACAGGATTTTCCAGGAGTTCTCATAGCTGTGGGACACTTTATTGACTCTTTCTTCCGTGAAATGAACTTAATGTAATAGGAAATTGACTCTATAGCACCCTTCCACCTTCCAAATAGGAATTTCCAAGGAGTTTGTGTCTAAGGAGGCAAGAAGGGTGCCATAGTTCGACTGATAGAGGTTTACCGAGAAGACATATCATACCGAGAAGAAGTTCATGTTATTCTATAATTATATTAAATTAAAGTACTCTCCATGCATATTACCACTGACCAGCTCTATGTGCAATTAATTCAAGCGATACTAAGCCGATAGGAAAATGTGAAATGTACACTAACATGGCTTGACAGCTGCAGCGCACAGCTCATCGTAACCACTCGCTTTGCTTTGATTAATCCTCCCCTGGGACGGGCAAACGCCTCGTACCCACCCAGCCATCGACGTGTGGCGGCGTGTCTCAATGTTGCCCGTTTGAAAACGAACACACACACACACACAAAAGTAACGCAATTGCAAACAAACATTGTAAATCGATCCCTAGAGAAAGTTTTCGCTGGTCCTGGAACTATGGGAACATGTGTAAGCGAAGCGAGGGGAAGGAACAACTCAACCCCAACAGTCCATTGAGCAACGACCGACCGATGGCTGCACCGCGCCCCTAACTTCAATCGATCATCTCAGTCCGATTCCGATGACAAACGGCGAGCTTCGGATCCGGAGCACACACAAAGGCCAGGGGAAAAAAGCAAATCGCCCCCCCCCCCCCCCCCGTCCGTCCGTCTGTTGCTGACAGCTTACAAAAAGCGTATCCACTCACATCGATCTTACCCCGTCTGTCAGCGGGCCTGGGCAGTCCGTGACTCCGGGTCTGTTGTGTCGGGCCCGTTTTGCGAAACGCTTATTGCGATTGCAAAATCAATCTTCGGATCGATCGGTTCGGAGCGGGGCCGCGAGACCAGAAGAGCGCACACCACGGTTCGTAATAATTGAGATGATTTTTCACTTTCGCTTTCTCGTTCAAACTCCCCGCACATTGCCGATGCGTTCGCGTGATCGTTTTTTGTTTGTGCGTTGAATTCTTCGCCGTTTGAAGCGTTCATGCGTGTGGTGTTGTTATGCTGTGGGCCGCCGGTCAGCTTCAGCGGTCATACCACCGGTCCGGACGTTCCGGAGTTCGTTTGCCTCGAAGAACACATTAAGATATGGCCGTCCTTTCTTCCCAAGCCTCCCTTTCTCTCTCTTCACCTCGCCAATCGTCATTCTTGTCATTAGCATGCACTGACCCTTGTCTAACTTTTCGGGCACAACCCGGCATAAAAGCTTTTAAGCGTATGCGGCTGATGACTTCTTCCCTTGCCGTGCACTGAACGCTCACCCAGGGCAACTCCAACAAGAAATACCTAGGGATCGAGTGTTCGCCATTGTGTGTGTGTGTGTGTGTGTGTGTGTGTGTGTGTGTGTGTGTATGTGTGTGTGTGTGCATGTGGGAGGAGCAAGACACCCAAGACAAAGAAACCGATCAGCACAGCATCAAACCTGATCGGTGCGATGATTTGTTATTGCGCATTCAGCGCCCGACGGTGCATTCAGCAACGGGATGAAGTGCATTCGTGCTCGTGATCGGTAGGCTGTGTTTTTTTTATTCATTATTACCATTATTAGCTATCGACCCACAAAGAAGAAGTACTGGCGGCAACTCCACACTACCCAGAGGCGTGAGGGTACCTTACCGGTTGCAGCATGCTTTTATGGTGCACCATTTCCTATGAAGGTCAGGCACGAAGGTCAAAGAACCCCTCCACACACACACACACACAATACCACCCACCCAGCTACTCCCTCCGTTCGGTGTATTGTTGACGCAATGTAAAGCCTTCGTTCGGCACCGTTTACGTCCCAACCCAGCTCGCAAGGTCAGCGCGATGATTCTCGTAAAAACCAACATCGATAGGAGCGTTTAATCAAAGATTCAATCGACGAGGACGCGTCAAGACGCTTGCGTGCGCTCGTTCGAGTGAGGCCGCCACATCACGGAAGGGCTGCGGATTTTAGGTCAGGTCAGGCCGGAAGGAGGGGATACATTGAAAAATGATCATCACCAGCCAGGCACATGGAATTTGAACATCCATTTGAAAATCAATTCCAAATTAATAAGCATTGCGTTCCTAGCGCTAAAGCCGCTGAATGATCGCTGATGATCGATCGGAATTTATCGTGAGGTTTTCATGGCCACAAACGGGGGATCTTTAGCGAACATGCCCACCATGCTTACCCGTGGCCCAATTACCGCTTCCTTTACGTCCGACACGTTGGTGTCGATGTGTAGATGGGCAGCACAGTTTTGGACACTTTCTGCTACTTCAATGGATAAACCGAAACCCGCACCCCGGCGTATCGGGTGTAACATTCCATCACCGACCGGACAGATGTGGAACAAACGGAAAAACGACCACCGTCATGCTCATCAAGACGATCCGCGATCGCCATCACCGCATCACCAGCAGGCAATAGTCGCGGCAGCATGAGGTGAGAATTGCAAATTTTAGGTCAGCTGACTCCAGCACTGCCCTGTGTTCCTGTGAAGCAGGGAAAGTAATAACAATAGTTTCCACTTTTCATCTCAAGTGCAACCGTTTGGCGTTGGTTTTGCGCTGCGGAACGGGGGGGGGGGGGAGGCCGAGGGAACCACTTCCCTCCCCGTTCGATGGTACTTCGATGGTAAACTGTTCATGGCATGGACAAGTGCGTTCCAGATTTGGGCTTTTGTTCGCTTTAAATTTTTCGAAAGGCTACAGGGCGAGTGTGGTGCTTGTGTACGGGGGCTAGTTTTACTTCAAACGATCAACCTTCAACTTCAACGGAACCAAAACGATCTTGCACACCGGGTTCGTCGCTTATGATGTTGAGTCTTTCGTTGTTTGGGCTCTATTTTAGCTTCTACGCACCTTCCCGGAATGCTTGTTACATTAAAAAAAGGCCAATATTATGTGCAACAGCTTTTCTTTCCTGCCCCCCCCCCTCCCCACCTCATGCCGCTTCGCTAATGCTGCCGCTGCTTCCACACTAACCCAAAACTCATTAATAAAACGTCGGAGCCAATCGAGCGTTGCCTGTGCGTCCGATAAACAGCTCATAAAGCTGTCAGACGCCGGGCGCGCGAGGGTTTGTACAATTTGTTATTACATTTTAACGAGCTCCCATACATCCTCTCTAACCGTTGGCAATACTGTGTGCTTCCCATCTTCCCGCACAGCGCACGGAAGAACGTTCGGTGCAGCTGGCCGTCCGAGTGCACAAAACGCTGGAGCTGGCGGACGACAAATTCTACGTTATCACTTGTGGCAAAACAGGATTCGCAAGGTAAGAAGTCGCAGCAATTGCATCTCCTCCTACAGGTCAACAGGAACATCTTGCGCGGATGATCGTCGTGGAGAGAGAGAGACACACACACACGGTGGTGTAGAATGCGATATTACGCCACCCGGGCGCGATTAGTGCTAATGAGATAGAAACGTGTCATGATGGTGCTAGAACGCGCGTCACACCGACACATATGCAGTTCCCTCCGCACGCATTGGGGGGGCTCCAGTAAAGCCAGAACGGGCCAGAATGGCGGAACCGAGGAAAGAGTCAAGGTGTCCGTAGGTGTAAAATATATGTACATGGAATGTTTTCTGCAAAAAAAAAAACACCGCTCACGACCCTGAGGGTCGATAGCAGAGTTGGCGATCGAAGCCCGGACGGACGCGGAGCGGAGACAAAGTCGAATGCGAAGGAACAATCCATAACAGTGGCCTTCATGAATATTGAAGCAATTGATGGGTGGACGCAACCCCCGCACACGGTGCCGTTCTTGTACCATCGAGCGGTGACCATGTGGGGTACTGGCAAGCTCGATCCTTTCCTTATTGAGTGGCAGGCACGGTGCGTTTCGATCGCTGTACTGTACTTTCCGTTTCCGATCCGGTGCGCTGAGACGTTTGCTAATGTCTTCATCAATCAAGCTCCACCGAGGTGGGATTACGTGAAGAATCTACCCAAATTACTCGCTCGCCTAGATTATCCTCACACGTATCCGCTGCCCGTCTAATGCACCATTACGCTAATCTCGCTTCTCCCTCGACAGAGACGACAGCGGTGCGGTGGCCCTCAAGTTCCTGGACAGCACGGGCCGGCGCGTGCGGGAAACGGTCTACAACCGGGAGTACACCATCAAGGCGGAAGTTACCAGCCCGAACGGGACGTACGGGATACGCGTGAAGAACTGCTTCGCCTTCAACAAGAAGAACATGTCCGTGGCGCTGATTGACGATCGCGGGTGAGTGAACGATTTGGCTGCCACAAAGGCGGAATAGGATTTTAACACTTTTTTTTCCTCCCACTCTTGTCATCTTGCCACGCAGCTGCCCGCTGAAGAACGACACGATGACGCGGTTCCGGACGAGTGCCGATGGTACGAGCGCCACCGCCCAGATCATGTCGATGTTCAAGTTTTCCGAGGGCTCCGAAGTGCACTTCCAGTGCGACGTGGTCCAGTGCAACGGCCGGTGTCCCGAGCTGGACGAGGCGATCTGTACCGGGGACGCGAACGCATTCGTCAAGTCGGCCCGCGCTCTCGGCCAGATGGACGACGGAATGCTGCTGGCGGCGACGACCGTTTTCGTGATCGATCCTGCCTTCGCACCGGGTAACTGACTGACTGATGGCTTGTAATGCCTTTTTCAATCGATTCTAATCGCCCACTTCCTACCCTTTGCACAGTAATCTCCGCGATCTGCGATGACACCGGCATCCGTCCGCACTGGCTGCTTTGGCTAACGATCGCGCTCGGCGTACTGTTCCTGATCATGCTGCTGATGAACATCTTCCTCTGCACGGCCATGAGCTGCAGCTGTGCGCAAACTGAGGTAAGTTTGGCCTTGTCGTACATTACTCAGTAGTGTTGGGTTTCATGAATCTTTCGTTGAGAATCATTCATATGCATCTTCAGTGATGAATGATTCGAACGTCGAATCGAATCTTCAAAGATTCGTGTATCTCTAAATATTCATGAAACTCCAAGGATTGATGAATCACTAAAGATTCACGAATCTCGAAAGATTCATGACTCATAAAATTCATGAATCTTCAAGATTCATAAATCCATTAAAATGCATATAGCCCCAGGAGGATTCATGGATCTTTAGAGATATCTGATTTTTAAAATATTGAATTTGCCCAATCCCACCTACAACATATGATAAGCCCCAAGAACGCCAAGAAGAAGAATAATAAGAAGCTCCAGCCCTTTAAATGTTTAAAGATTCATGAATCCCTTAAGATATATGAATCGCTAGAGATTCGTAAATCTTTCGAGATGTAATAATGTTTTGAGATTCAAGAATCTTTTCAGACTCGTGAATCTTTGAATCTCATGGGAGTTATGATTTTTTCAAGATTTCTTTCGAGAAACTTTGAATATTCATGAATCTTTGAGATTCATGAATTATTCCAACCGAGATTCTTCTTCTTCTTCTTTGGCTCAACAACCGTTGCCGGTCAAGGCCTGCCTGTACCACTTGTGGGCTTGGCTTTCAGTGACTAATTGATTTCCCCCCATAGCAGGATAGTCAGTCCTACGTATGACGGCGCGGTCTATTTGGGGATTGAACCCATGACGGGCATGTTGTTAAGTCGTACGAGTTGACGACTGTACTACAAGACCGGCTCAATTCACCGAGATTCAGATTCATTAAATAATCACAAATATTCATTCGGATTCATGAATCTGAATCATACTTACCCAACACTAGCACAAAGGGTACAGGACACTACTAACTCGATATCTCTTTTCCCCGTTTATTCAACCCCTCCCACAGATCATCGAGAAGGAACCGTCGATCATCGAAGAGTACGATCCGTACCGAAGTTGGCACGGGTCGCAGTACGGCTCCCGGTACTCGCTGCACGGTGGCCGCGAGGGCGGCCACAACAAGGGCTACACGAGCGGTGGCAGCACGATTCACTCGAACCGATCGCTGCCGATCGATTCGGACCATTACGCGATCGTGCACAGCCGGCCCGGTTCCCGGCACTCCGGACTGCACGGACATCGGCCGCGCGGCCCACCGAGCAATATGTAAAAGCTGCGACCACAACCGGCGCACTGCTGCTAGATTTTGTACGCCTCCATCCCATTTCGCGTCCCCTAAGCGAGCACGAAGATCGATTGGTTGAGTAAGGGGGGGATGCTACACACCCGAGCACTGCATCACTGCAAATGCACACAACAGCAAACTTGTACATAACCCAACGGTGCTGTGTGTGTGTGTGCCTGTGTTACATGCAGTATAATGGTTGTGTGAATCTACACCGAACTCTCGTCACCGATCCTTGGAAGTGTCTGCGGACATGATCGATCATCATCACACGTCAAACAGGGAAGCGAAAACAAACATTACAAACGAAAGATTTCATTTGCACAGCGCGGTCTATTCAACTATTTAGTATACACAAGGTAGTGCACGTTCATCCATCCTTTGCATTCCGCAAAAGTGATCGGTTTCTATCGCACGATAGGATTTGCTGGGAGTTGAGTATTTACACCCCCTAATACTGGTAGAGTGTTATCGCTCTCTTCCCTTTTATGTACCGATGAATTTGGGCCAGCCCGAAGACTGACAAATGCCATGTAAAAGTACGTCTTTCTGCTGGGCTGTTGCGGTAGCAACGCATTACGGAAAACAAAATTCACCTAATTAAGTTCAATAAGCGAACGAGTTAAACACAGATATAGACCGATGCACAGGGAGGGCTGAGGGCTGCCGTTGATATAATTACCACTACGATAGGGAACGTTCACAATGCAGCAGATGGTAGGCAGGATGCATAATTTCATTACTATTCGTGACCGCAACACATCCGCCGTAGATCAGAGTTGTAAAAGAGTACTTTAATATACCATAGGTCTACTAAACTAGTAAAACTAGCCGTAAAACTAGAAGCAACCAGGCAGGAATGCTCTGGAATGCTTTGGTCCGCATATGCAAACACCCCGTAAGCATTGGAATTGGAGTGAATCGAACGGAACTAGATTAATAAAGTTAACAATCAAGCAAGTACATTTAATTCATCAGTACAGGAACTCGAACAGAATTGGAAGGGAAAACGACAATAAGAAGAAAAAAAGAGGACAGGAATTTGCTTTTAAAGTTGTAAATTTTTGCATAAGTGAGAATAGTTAATAAAAGTACATACTAATTCGATAAACAAAAGGATTCTGTGCACTGCTGTTCGATCCGTTCCGGCAGCTCTCGACCGTTTGCTAAATGCTAATCCGAAACGCCACGTACGGGAAGTATGAAAACCGGTTTATTACATGCTAAATGTAATGTGTAATTCTTTCACTAAATTATGTTACGGTATCGATAACGCACTGCACGGCCTGTAAATAGGTGAGTTTGAGTTCATCCCTATCATCCCTAAGCGCCCTTAGCGTCTATCTTACGAGGTAAACTTTACCTGCTACAAGCGATACGGTATTGTTGCATTTTTTGTATGTTGCCCACTGTACCGCCTTGGTACAGCAACGGCAAACATGAGTTATATCGTACACCTTAACCGCCTAATGATTACTCTTATTCTCGTGTTCCTCTGCATGAAAAGAGGGGAGGGGATTCGAAAGAAGTGTACACGATTGTTGCTCGATGCTGCTGCGGGAGAACAACAATTCATGACGAATTTCATGTGCAATACAGAACTGATAAAAGTGGACTGAAATGGTATTTTTAGATAGTTTGAAAAGAAAAAAAAACAGGATCGATTATGCTGTTCCTTACTCACCGAATGCATGGATCTAAACGGAAAGAACGTTTTGCTTCCTTGATGACCTGGCCCTGAGCTAAGAACAGATTATTGCTCTGATGGAAAAAAATGAAATTACCTCCTGCCTTTACATCGACCATCCTCTCTATATGAGTATCATCCTGTATATTATAAAAATATGGTCTTTGTGTTCGTGTGTGTGTGTGTGGCCTACTGGAAGGTAACGTCGCCACGACGACTGCCCACGCGGGGCGCTTGTACTGTTCCTGCAAAAACAAACGAACAAAACGCAAACTGATGGGAGACTAATTCCTTCCTGCAGCTTGCGAGCGCCTGACTGAACACGATCAATTATTATTATCGGCATTGGCGGACGTTCTGAACGTGATTTGAATATTCTTTGCCGATCGGTCGATGGAGCTCTTGCGCCTTTTAGGGCTCTTTTCGGAACGTTCATTCGGCTCTGCGATGGAATCGTCCACATCCATTACTATGCTTTCCGATGCCTGCACTCGCGTGGACTTCGATTCTTCCGCCGAAACGTCCCGCCGTTCTGCAGTATCTGCAATTATCGATTTAAAATAAATGGCTTTAAAATGTACGTTGCGCGTCACCATTGCAAACCCTTTCTTACCTTGCTTGTGGTCAGTGTTGTGGATAGTAATTTTAAACCGTGACACCATCGAGGCCGGAAGTGCGGGACCCTCAGGAACGTCGGGCTGTTCGTCCTGCTCGTACTGGTACGCACTGTGCGGATCATCGTCCTCGTCGTCTTCCTCCATCTTGATGCGATCGTGCTTCGAGCCCGTGCCGAAACTGTCATCAAAGCTGCCGGAAGCTGCTTTCATCCGATCGTACCCGGCGGCACCGGTACGGTCCTTGCCATTGTTTTCCTCCAGCGATTTGATGTCAGCCTTGAACCGTTCCTCGACCGCCTCAATGCTTTCCATCACTTCCTGTCGCTTCTCGTCCATCAATTCTGTTGGAAATGAAGGGAAAATGTAAACAAACCTTTGACTCGGACACGAACGCTACGAACGCTCGATTGCATTTCACTCACTTTGCTGCTCCTTCTGGCATTCGGCCAGCTTCTTCTCCATGGCAGCATTCATCCGCTTTGGCAGGTAGAAGATCGGTGGATTGGTTTTCGTTTTGATAAAGTTCTGCAGCGGCCGTTTCGAGTTTTCCCACACCTCCAGCGCCTTCAGCTTGGCCATCTTCGTTTCTAGCGCGCGTATTTCGAGCTGCTGCCGTTTCCGGTCGGTAAACAGGCACTGCTTCTCCTTCTGCATGTTTTCCCGCTCCATCTTTTCCTGCTCCTCCAGCTTCTTTTCGATCATGGCCTTTTTCTCCTCCTTCGACTTCAGCTTCGACTCCTCCTGGGAGAACTTTTGCAGCGTGCCGAGCAGCGAGCCAAAGATGCGCCGATTGCGGGCCCGGGACCGTTCGTCCGAGCCCTGTGCCGCCACGATGTCCTCTTTGGACGGTTGCTCCTTGATGACGCGTGAAAACAGTCGCGGCTTTTCGTACTCTACGTCACGGTTCGGTGGCCCGGACAGGCGACTGAACACGGATTTCGTTTCCCCCATGGCACGTCGTTTGGCCGGATTCGGGTGGCCACCGGACTCGGGGTACGGTCTGGCGTGGTCCCGGCGCGGACCCATCGCATGGGGCGAGTCGAAGCCGAGCGAGTTTCGCTTCCGCGCATCGTAGCCCTCCTTCATGGCGAATCCCCCCTTTTTGTTGCCCCCGTTCGGTGTGTTCAGTCCGCCGCCGCCGCCGCCGCCACCATCCTCCCGCCCATTGTTGTACGGCTCTGCGTTGGACGGATCGCGTCCGAATATTCTTCGGATGTTATCGTTCAGCCCTTTGAGATTGTTTCTCGCACGGTCCAGCTCGTTCTGCAGGTCGTCGCACCCCTTGAGCAGGTCGGTTGCCATCGTGACCGGGCGTAGGGTTGAGTTGCAGCCACACGAGCACACGTGCAAACGATTAAAAATACACCGATTAGCTTAGAAAACTAATATGCACCGCAGCATTTATCCGGGAAAACATTAGCTAAACAATTTGTTTCTTTTTTGGTTATCTTTTTTCTTCTCTCTTTTCTAATTTTGCACTTTGACAGATGGTGCAACAGCGCTTGCGGGCTCTGCAGCGGAAATGTTTGGAACTAAATGACAGCCAACGTTGCGCTGTTTTGAAAATACCGTTTAGCACAACGTGGAGAAAAATGGGGTGTTTCTTTTGCTTTATCAATCCAACAACATAATTTGCCTTTTTTTGATAAAAGCAAAGTAACAGAAACATTTTGTTTGCAAATTGATCTAGAAATAAGAAAATAAAACTGCATTTAAAAATTTAGTACAAAACATCCCAGCTGTCAGCCGTAAATTAGCCCACCACAACAAATTCTCCTGTCATAATATACACGGTCGGCAGCGCGGTGTGTTGGCAGAGAAAATCACACTTTCGCACAGCACGGAAATTCTGCCAGTGACCATCCGAGTTTGAATGAAAGTGCGGCAATATTAGGACAGGAAATCATGAGCAATCTTCCGGATGTAGAGCAGTTGAAGCTGGAGGAAAATCACACCAGCGCAGAAGGGAATGCTGCAGCCGCCGCCGCCCCGGTCGCGGAAGACGTGGTTGATCCATGGACTGTTACCAGCTCATCCGATGCGGGAATTGATTACGATAAGTTGATAAGTATGTGCCGGAAGTGTTCGTGGAACGATTCTTAGATACAGAATAGTTAACTAATTCAATTTCCTACCATGTTCCCCACATTAGAGCGGTTCGGATGTTCACATATCGATGCGGCACTGATCGAGCGGCTCGAAAAGGTCGCGGGAAAACCGGTTCACCATCTGATCCGTCGTGGTATATTCTTTTCGCACCGTGACCTACACACACTGCTGAATGCGGTAGAGGCGGGCAAGAAGTTTTACCTCTACACCGGCCGTGGACCGTCGTCGGACTCGATGCATTTAGGTCACCTGGTGCCCTTTATCGTGACGAAGTAAGTGCAGTGGAGTGGGGAGGGGGGGGGGGAGGGAGGTGTTGCCAAAGGGAACAATGATGCAAACATTCGCCTTCATTGCAGATGGTTGCAGGAAGCGTTCGATGTGCCGCTGGTCATTCAGCTGACCGACGATGAGAAGACGCTGTGGAAAAACCTGACCGTCGAGCAGTCGATGCGGATGGCGCGCGAAAACGCCAAGGATATCATTGCAATTGGGTTCGATCCGAGCAAAACGTTCATCTTTTCCAACCTGGACTTTATGGGCCAGTGCCCCCAGTTCTACCAGAACATTATACGCATCCAGAAGTGCGTCACGTTCAACCAGGTGAAGGGCATATTCGGGTTCGGCGACTCGGACGTGATTGGCAAGATCGGGTTTCCGGCGGCCCAGGCAGCACCCGCGTTCTCGACCACCTTTCCCTTCATCTTCGGCACCGACAAGCTGCCCGTGCTGATTCCCTGTGCGATCGATCAGGATCCTTACTTCCGCATGACGCGTGACGTATCGCCCCGGCTCGGCTTCCCCAAGCCGGCCCTCATCCATTCGAGCTTTTTCCCCGCGCTGCAGGGCGCACGAACGAAAATGTCGGCCAGCGATACCAACTCGGCCGTCTTCCTAACCGACACGGCCAAGCAGATCAAGACGAAGATCAACAAGCACGCGTTCTCGGGCGGGCGGCAAACGCTCGAGGAGCACCGGGAGCACGGTGGCAACACGGACATTGACGTGAGCTTCCAGCTGCTGCGGTTCTTCCTGGAGGACGATGCCGAGCTGGAGCGCATCCGGGTCGCGTACGGCAAGGGCGAGTTGCTGAGCGGCGAAATGAAGAAGATCGCGATCGACACGCTGCAACCGATCGTGGAGGAGCATCAAAACCGGCGGAAGGACGTGACGGATGAGGTGCTTAATCTGTTCCTTACGCCCAGGAAGCTCAACTACGAGTTCACCGTAAAGCTGCCCGGCGATAGTGCGAACGGGGCGGAGGGAGCGAAGAAGAAGGGCAAAGATAAGAAGGCGGCTAAGCCGAATTAGCGACGATTGTGGGCAAATACACATCGCGGTCGGTCGCATTCGGGCATGCAATTATCGGTACTTTAGAGGATTATGATAAGGGCGGCGTCACACACGTCGCTAATCATTTTCCGCGTTCGGCAGCAGTGCTTCTATGGATTTGAACGGTACGGAAGTACCTGTTCCGCGAATTACTTCACCCCACAGCCACATCAAAACGGAACCGGATACTTCAGTTGGTGGTAGTGCTGTGGAAATATTTATTTATTTTATTTTTAGCCGCGTCGTTGCTTTGCTTACTGCAAGTAAAACTAAATGCACGGTGATGAATAAACGTGATGAATAAAAAATTAAAAATTGTGTTATTATTTTGTAGAAAAGGAGATGCAAAATGTAATTCTACAAACAAAAACGAGGGACGGGCAAGCAAAAAAAAAAAAGATACATATTAAATTAATAAGCATTAAATACAAAAAATGCAATCAAAAATGCATCCTTGCATTAGAAGAATCTACCTGTTTTAGCGCAAACAATTTCACTTCACGCAAAAGCTCGCAGCATAGGCACTGACAACTCGTGCCTCTCTCTGTCTCTTTTTCTCTGCTCACCTACACTGTCACACCCCAGGGCAGCAAGGAATCGGAAGCGCTCAAAGAAAGGAAACACGTGTAGCTGAGCTGAGTGACCTGTGCTCTACCCCACGTCTTCGTTCAAAAGCAATGCGCGAAGATAAATGATCGACAAGCATCGAGAACAATAGCGCGCGCTCTCCTCCTTCTACGATGTCTCATCTCCATGATGTTGCTCTACATTCATCGACGGCATCGCAATGGAAAATAATAATAAAAAACGAGCGACGCGAAACGATGTAACCTCCCTCTCCAAGGCGGGGGAAACAAACACTTGTGCACACAAAACCCCGGGAGCTCGGAGGATGGATGACGATCGTCGCCGGATCTTCTTCTAGCGCTCGTGAGTGAGTGGAAACAGTTCGATGCAATAACAGCGTTTGAGCGGAGTGAAGCGCAACAAAAAAAGCCTTAGAACCACCCGCCCAAGACACGGTCGAGGAAAAACGTGGTGCCACAGAAAGGAGCGTGGAAATAAATAAAGAGTGACAATACATTTCCATATCGATTTTGTTACGGACACCGTGCAAAAGGGTTGCCATCCTTGGGCGGAAAAAAAGGGTTGCCGGTGCTGGATGTCTGAAGGGCGCTGGTGAAGCAAACGATCGCCACAGTGTGGGTTAGTGTCGCTCGGGAAGTGTTTGCGAGAAGTTTCTTTTTTTTGGGGGATTTTTGTAGAAAACAAGTTGTGCTACAGTTGAAGATCGCTTGTTCATAAAATTTGGAGCGATCACAGTGTAATGAACGAGGCCTTTCGTGTATGTAAATCATAAAACAACCTGTAAATAAGGCCCCAGTAGTGTGTTCCCCCATCCGGCCACCAGCGTCGAATGCATAATGAACATAGCCGATCTCATCCCGATCGATCTGTCCAACGATCGCGAATTTGCTGCCACTGCCTGCAGCGCACCGACGACAGCCGGCGGGAACGATGTGAGCCACCACCAGCACCACCGACCTTCGGATGCGGTGTCGGTGGTCTCGTCCGCCGGATACATCCACGTTCCCACGCCCACCTTTGCCACGTATGCGCCAGTGCCGGTCACACTGCCACCCCTCTTCACCTCACCACCGCACGAGCGACGGTATCCGACGCGACGCACGACGAACCTGGCCACCAGCAGCGTGACCCTCACCACGAACACCAGCACCACCACCACCGGCAGCAGCGAGCATCTGTACACGGTGCGACCGGTAACACCACCTTCCATCGGTGACCATCTCCCCGGGACCAGCATCCCGGTCAGTGTGCTAAAGCTGACGCCACCCCGCTCGTCACCGCCTGCCACGTTGCTGCAGGCAAACGATGCGAACCGTTCGCCGACGCCCGTGTTCGCGATGGACTTTACGCGCATCGGCCACTGCGGTGCCGGAGCGGAGGAAAGTGATCGACTGGTGTCGAACGTGGTGCTATCCTTTGCCAGCCATCCGGGCCAGCCGTCGGCCACGGACGGTATGCTGGGCTTTCCGGGTGGTTCCGGGTTGAGTTTCACGGCGACGGCGACGACGATGACGACGACGACAAGTGCGACCGTGCCTACGACGAAAACGATCGCATCGTCCAGCTCATCCTCCTCGTCGGCGGCCGATGCGCTGAGCCACTGTGACGTCAGCCTTTGGCGCAAGCGTGCGATGGAGATTGAGAAAGGTAAGGGCACGGAGAGAGCAGCCACACGGGGGGGCTGAAGAAAAACACCCACCTGACGCAGTGTGTACTTGCAGATTACAAAAAGTCCGCCTGCGACCGGGAACGGACCAGGATGCGGGACATGAACCGTGCGTTCGATATGCTGCGCTCGAAGCTGCCCAACAAGAAGCCGTCCGGCAAGAAGTACTCCAAGATTGAGTGCTTACGGTGAGTTGGGCGTTGGCTTCCAATTTGGTTTGTCGTCCAGATCCGTTTACAAGGGATTTCCATTTTTGCGCAGGGTAGCGATACAGTACATACGGCATCTGCAGCGTGAGCTCGAGTATCCGACCACACCGTCGCCCGAACCGCACGAGTACATGTACGAGGTGGTGACGCCGTTCAACCACATCCCGACGCCGGCCAGCGCCTATGCCGGGCTGGACACCAACAACAACAACCTGTCGATCGTGTCGGCCCATTCGTTTGCGGTCGTTCCACCGCCGGTCCGGCCAGCCGTACCGCAGCCAATGCTGCCCGCCCTGCCAACACCACAGCCGCAGCCGGTTGCGACGGCTGTGCCACACAACAACCTCCACCATCATCACCATCACCAGTGGTACATAGCGAACAGTGCCGATGGGTACAGCTACTACTATCTTCCCTAGCCCGTATTTCCGTATTGTTGCGTTGTGTACATTTGAAATACAATTATGAACATATTTTGCGCTAGAAAGTGGAATGGATTCGTTTGGGTGAAATGTGGAGAAAAGAGTGGTGTTAAACAATCGGATTAGGAATCGATAGTACGTGGGAAGGATCACAGAACTTCTCATTCCGATGGTGAGCACCGTCAACGTTTTAGGCAGAAATTTATGATTATAAATCAATGGACGTCCTTATCCTTACTTCCTTACGCTGGTTAATTGATCATACCTCTTATGCTAATGAGCTGGAAAGTATCGTAGCCTATTTCATTGAAATTAATGGTAATTAGACTATCATTACATAAGAGTTCGTTGTTGAGGGCCATTTTAACGTTACCTCTAGAATGAGTGAAAATTCAAACCTCGTTTTGACTAGAAAATACTAACTGAATATAACAAAATTTTCTACAGCTTTCCTTTATTAAATCTTGATTTCGTCTTTCAATATTTGAAATATTTAAATGTTGATTAATTAGTCACAAAAATAAGCTATTGATTTGAACCTTTACGATGACATCGCGGACCGTGTTACAGTCGTTATATTTCCAACACAGACATGATCACTCGTACGATCAAATGAAGCGTATATGATCGATCGTATTTTTTTAAATCATATTTGAAAAAAAAACGGTGAAAAACTGATCATCATTAAATTCTGCAGAAAATAGCATGATGAGAAACGCTGGGTAAACCCTGTGCGTCATCGTGGAGTGGGCAAGATCAGTTGTAGTTTTTTTTTTAACGATAAACGTGTTTGACTTCTAATTTTGACTGAGCTTAAAAACTAACTAAAACAACAACAAAAGAATTAGCAATTTTGTTATTACTAGTTCAATTAGCCAGGATACAGAGCTGTGCAAATAAATTTCAATGGTCCCTTTTACTCTTAAGAGTACATCGAAAATAATGGCCTGTTAACCTAATTAAAATGAGATACTTATGACGAACCAATAAGAGACCTAAAATCAAAACCAAACTTACACTGGCCCTAACACCAATCCGCTACATATTCTGGTTTAAGAACTGCACATAACCTAATGCCGGTCCTGGATCTGATACTGAACCTATACCGAACCTGGAACGTATCATGAACCCATACCGGTCCTGGGACGTGTCATAAACCCATACTGGTCGTGGAGCCGATCATGAATCCACACCGGTGCTAGAACCAATCAAGAATCCATACCGGTCCTGAAACTGATACTGAACCCATACCTGCCCTGGAACTGATACTGAATACATACAGGACCTGGAACTGATATTGAACCCATACTGGTCCTGGAACCACTCATGTATTCATATCAGTCCTGGAACTGAAAGTAAACTCATAAAGGACTTAGAACTGATACTGAAACCGGTATGGGTCCTGGAACTGATCATGACAGCACTCTGATCCAGAAATAGCTCCCGATTTTAATTATTTTCTAGAACAGTACCTGGAACTGTTCCGGATTCGGATTCGGAACGACACTTGGATCGGTTATGTTACCAATACAATTCCAGTTCCAGACACTAAATCATACCCGGTACAAAATTTGCAGCGTAGGAATAGTATAAGATTTAGCGTAGGAAATTTAGTAGAATTTGTATAGTGATCTGACAATATGATTTTTTTTAAATATTTACCATATACAGTGGAGCGCCGTTTATCCGGGCTTCTCGGGACTTTAACTCGCCCGGATAAGCGAATAACACGGGTAATGAGTCAAATGATTATTTTATTACCAATTCCTGAGTAGGTTTTGGAAAATTTTCTTATTTTCTGGTAAAAATAACCCAGTTTTCATTAAATTCATGTTTTTCCAATGAGAATATTTGAAATTTGCCATGAATTATAGTGTTTTTTGTTATGACAATGTGCTCTTATAACCGCTTTTTCAAATATCTTCCTCATAACGCAATGTCACTTTTGTATTGAGCTGTCATTTCTCACCAGCGCGGATAAACGGAAAGCCGGATAAAAGGTACCCGGATAAACGGCGCTCCACTGTACCATAAGGAATTGATGCAGTAAATTTTTCGATGCAGTCCACGAACCCATCTTGCTGAACACCATGTACCTCTCCCAGCAGCGACCATTTAAAAACCTCGGTGTAGACCCGTCTAGTACTTCATCTAGCCGGACCGTATGCAGCTTAGAATATGGTTTAAACGACCCTTAAGCCCATTGCATTTGCAGATGCGTTTACTGCCCGGTCACTTCAGTTGCGTTACATTCATCGTTCAAGTTACACAGGCACAGACAGCTAGCTGCTCACCGTCATTCGCCGATTTCCTGCGTACTTTTGTGTCGTTTGTTTTGTACCTTTTTATATGCAGTCAAATAAAACTTTGAACTTTAAACGCACAGGATGGGACGTCTTAAAGGCCGAGCTAGGCAGAGCAAAGAAGGTTAGTTAAATGATAGTGAAATTGTTAAAATTTGCCATTCAATTTGCTCATCATTCAAATGCAAATAGTTGTCGTTAAAAATGAGCATAAATCACTTAACAAACAAATAATGTTTAATCAAATGCATATTTGCAATGCATAAATGTAGAAAAAGGCAAAGATTGTAGAAGAGCAATGACCACCGGCGGCCGGGTCGGTCTGCGTGATTTATGTCGCCCGGCCGGTATCACTGCCCCTTAGGTGCCGATCATAAACCCTTTTTATGACTCATCGATGCCCGCGGGCTGCGCTTCTGTTCTTTTCTCCCCCCTTTAGAGATAGGCAAGAGAGCTTGCATTCGCGAGCATAAGCGATTGATGAAGATGAACGTTTATTACGATCATCTGCGCCAGCTGCTACACATTCCAGCAAACACCCCGAAAGTCCTCACACTTGCGTAAGTATTTGAATCGCCGTCGTAGCTTAAGAATGTTCACTAACTGATATTCTCCTCCTATTTTTTGTTTGTGTGTGGCTACAGTCACACTGCAATGTATATTGATGTACTTGAGTTTGTTTTGAACACGGGTGGCAACGCAAAACGCACCGATGCGACTGAAGAGTCCGCCGAAAAGTCAAACGCTGAGCCAGCGATGGACTGCAACGGGGAGACAGCGTTCCTGTTGCGTGATGACTTTCGAGCCATTCTTCCTGCGGATGATCAACAAACGCCTTTGACCGAACTGCTCCATAAGTATCCGTACATACAGAAGCTGCTGGCCGGTGTAACAAGCATGCCGCCGGAACCAGCAAACCAGCTCCACGACGATGACTGTAATGTATACGACCAAATAATTCCATCGCTCGTTGAGGTTCAGGTGGCAGGTTTGAAGGTACAGTGTGCAGAACAGCCCGTAACTGATGAGAAAGTAAATGAGCAAATCTTAACCAAGCAAACCCCTGCCGCTACATATCTGGACGAAAAAAACTCCGAACAATTTTTAATAAAACACTCCGCCCAAATGCAAAGTCTACGATTGGCACCGTGGAACGCGTCCAACAACCACGAGCTCGAATGTTTGCTGATGAGTGAAAAGGAAAAGGACATGGGGCTTGTATTGCCCACTTTTCCGACACTCGTAAGCAGCATTCAAGCTCGTCGGGAGGGTGAAACGTCCTGCCCGAACGTGACGCCACCCGTACTGCAGCTAAACGAGGACCCGCTTACCCTGGAACCGCAAGAAAGTGAGTGGGAATTGCCTGAGGATGTTTCAGAGTTTCTGCTCGACCAATGGAATTTGGACATGGAGCGTTCTCTGGAACTAGCCATGGATTATTAAACAAAGGACTCATAAATGTGATCCATTGGATCGCAAAGGAAAAATTGCGTGATCTCCATCGTGCCAAGTAGAGAATGTATTTCTTGTCGAAACAATTTGTTCCTTTTTGACAACCTCGCAAACGAGCGGTAATTTTAAATTAACGGTCACAGCATGATCAAGTACTTTCAGGTTTTTTTTGTAAGTCTGTGATTGTTTTGTGAAGAGGGGCAGAGGCAATTGTAAATTTACTAAGTTTCTTGGGTATTTAAAGGGAAGCGTACGGCTATTTTGTACTTAAAACCCGTTTTTCATATTTATTGAAACTTAATATTCCATTAATTTTACCTACAAGGTACAAAGATTCAACGTATTGTTCATATAGTAAACACATTTCCTCACAGATAGCCAGTCAATAGCCAATAGCCAGTCGATCAAAATTCGTGAAAGTGCAGATCACTCCATATGTAGTTTGCGAACGGGGACTTTCGTCAAATAACTGTTTTTGGATTTACAGAGCTAAATTTTAAACATCATCAAATTTGCCATATTTCAAATTTACTAAATACTAACTTACTAACATATTTCTTTTTTCAAGTGTTTGAAGTTTGATAATTTTTAACGAAGTTTTCTCAACCATTACTTTTTACCGTTAGGGTTTACTCAATTTTTAAACTAATCCTGTCTAACAAATAACTAACAAAATATATTTCAATGAAGAAGTTTCATATTTAATATTAACAAAACATCAGTTCAATCCCGCAACATCACGAAATGGCACTTTTCTCAACTGATAAACATGAAAGTCTGTAGCTTAAATTCAAAATTTGGCACGAACTATGTATTATTATGAAGGTAAAATTTGGCATTTTTCTGATAAAAAGAAGTTGAAACATGAAGTGAAGGATTTTTTCGAACAATATTGCAAGTACAAAGGCGGTAAGAAAAGCGCCGAACGATAAGATTAGGAAAAAATGTAGTTAACGGTCGATTCTAGTACCTGTTCTAAAATTGTTCTAAAATAATTTGGTATTTCGATCGTGATGTCGTGCAAATTGCATACTTTTGGGAGCTATTTAAATCGGGCAGATTGCCGTTTCTAAAAATTACAAAGTACCATTTTAAATTCAAGTTTTTATGAAACGAACAAAACTATAAGCAGTAAAATTGTTTCTACGCTTTATACAATATTATGTAAAATATACGAAACATGAATAAAACTATCCTGTTATATACTTATATTATTATATTTATACTATTCTTAGATGAGATCTATTCTAATTGTATTTTTTTATGAAACCATAAAACTTGTGGTAAGTTTCACAGTTTTGTTTTTTATAGTTTTCTATAATTTTTTCTTAGATTTTCATAGGTTTTATAATAGTTGAGGTGAGTGTTTTAAAAGTATCTATTAGGGGACGGAATTAAAGACGGCGTGAAGAGTGGTTCTCGAAACAGGATGCTCAAATTTTGGTGCTCTTCCAGCATTTTCCCGGACGCAGCGAAGGCCGCCCTGATCTGTTCAAACACATACTTGTTGTAGACGGATTTCCCAGTGTTGGTGCGATTGAAGGGCTCTGGGAAGTACGATTGCGAGTGGATGGAAGGATGGGATGGAACATTTGAGAGTGGTTTAATATTGGAAAGCGTAGCGTTAATACGGCACTTACCTTCTATGAACAGGTGGTTGAATATGCCGAGGCCCGACTGATCAGCGGCGTTCCATTTGCATTCCGAGCGGAGCAAAATTCGACCCATTCGAATGGAAATTGCGTAGTTGGCGTAACTGGAGGAATGTAAATCCCCTTTTTCAGACTGTTGCCTTGGCCATTTAGTTTTAGAAAACTTTAAAATAAGAAACTTACTCAAATTCAGCATAGTATTTGAAAAATTTTAGCAGCAGTTGCCCGAGTGTGTCCAAGTTATCCGACCGGTGCGGAGCAATACGTTCCAGCAAGTTGTTGGTGAAATTTTTCTTCTGTAAAGAAGGGGAAACCCTTTTTTGTCTCTCTTCTATCTTACCACGTTACACCCGACCGCATACTTACGCAGAACTTTTCCGGAAAGATGCGATGCAAACATGGTATTACGGCAGGAGTGACACCGCACTGAAGGAAGTTGAGAACCATCAGCACGAGCGAGTAGCTGGACATAGTGGAATGGATCGGATCGTTCAGATTATGGTGCTGTGCCCACAGCTTTATGACCAGTACCAGCGGCCGCACACGTTCGTCCACTGGAAGGGAAATAAAAAAAAAAAAACATGTTCCATCATCCAAAACCAACCACCTCTTGCGCCAGCTGTGTCGCCAATGCTTACATTGAGCGTAGCAGTTCAGCAGATGAGTATTGCGTATTCCAACGCAATTGTTAATGCTCAGATCGATGTCGATGTTTTCCTCCACGTGGCGAAAGCGTAAGATCGGCACCTTGGCCCTTATCAAATCGAGATGCTCAAAGCTGCAGGTCGGCAGCGATTCGATGAAGCTTTTCACCCGCAGCAGATTGTTCAGCGCTTCTGTGCGCGAATCGCAGTACGTGGGACCGTCGATGTCCACGATGCACATATCCATGTCGGACGTGTCCGTGCCGAAGCCCGAAATGGTGCTGCCCATCAGGTACAGTTCGTGCTTCTGCAGCCAGGAGGACATTTGCCGGAAGTAGCCGTACAGCATTTCCCACAGTCGCATCTTCTTTGCAAACGTTGCATCCGACTGCCGGTTGGCGTGAAACATGACCCACATGTCCTTCGAGAGCGAATCGCCGGGCCCGATGTGTAAAGGTGCCGTTAAGGTAGGCGATAGTTCGCTCGGTGAAATAGCACGGATTGTGGGAGATATTGTGCTTGAGCTTGCCACACTCTCCTTATCGCCGGTGGCGGCATAGTCGTCAGCTGTCAACTCCATTGCGTGTCCATTGTGGATCTGGTTCGTATCGGTGATGTGCAGCTCGTGCATTTTTCGCCCGAGCGCATGTGTTTCACCGTGTGACTCTTGCAGATAGTCTCGTTCACTTCGCCCAGTAGGGTTATCCGAAACGTGACTTCCGCCAGCCGACATCCAAGCGTTTTGCTTCCGTTTGTTCATCAGCTCTTTGTGGTAGGTGTAGCCAAATTTGAACGAGAGCCAATTGTGATGGTACCCATAGTAACGGAGCAGGTTGGCGAACGTGTGATTCGCTTGGTAGGATGGTTCTACCGCACTCTTGCTTTCGCGAACGCGCTCGCCATACATTTTCTCGTTCCGTGAGAAATACATGTGCTGGCGTACGTCGTTCAGAAAATCGGCCGTATACTTGTATCCGGTAGGGTTGGACGTTTTCGGTCCATCGTTTCTGAACACTTGCTGCCCAAAGTAGCGCAGATGCGAACGCAGCGGATGTGGATCCGTTGGCTGGTACGCTGGTACGGACGATCGATTGGACGTTCCCAGAAGGTTCCAGTCCGGGGTGTGACCGTTGGTGCTACGAAAGCCGTTCAACCTGATGGAAGTTCTTGGCTGTACCGTTTCCATTCGGAGATTGAAGTTGCCCGCTTTGGTGCTTGCATTGGAGGAAAGCGTGGCCGTAATCTTGGGACAGTTCGAAAAGGACGCCTTTCTAACCTTTGTTCTGCCCATGGACGGTTTTTGTGCGGGAATTCGTGGCAAGGATCTAATTACCAGCTGCTGTCTGAATTTGTACGGTTAGTTTGAACGTAGCGTAACTTCTGGAATGCTTTAAAACATCTCTACATACCTTCTTTATGAGGAAATGACGCTAATGGACTCCACCCAGTAACATCGATTCAGAAGATGCGTTCGACTGCTTCCGTTAGCGTTGGAAAGACTTCGACAAATGGTTTCCATAGGCTGCTGTGATTAAACAGAAGCTAAACATGTTCGGATGATGAGATCCAAGAGCTATTGTTGGTATCATGTCATTTGATCATCGGATTTTTAATTATAAACTGTAACAACTAACCTACACTGTCCAACACCATTCGATGCTAACCACTTATGCAAAAGGAACATTGTTTGTCTGCCTGCACCAGAAGCTATTTTCTCGACCCTGCAATCCAACTCAATCCGAACGTTTGTACACCACACGCAAATGGTTCGTCATCGGCGTAGTATCCGTTTCCATGTCCGTCTGAATCTCCAGCGTCCCGTCCGCATTGAGGCAGTATCTTTTGCGAATCGCTTTCACGGCCGGATCTTTCGCAAAAGACATACGCTCGATCGATTTAGAGGTTAGTTTCAGTTCGTGGTCCGTTGCTTCGCCCTCCTCCAGCACGGCCAGGCCAAAGTTGTGTGCCACCATGAAGGCAACCTGGTTGGTGCCGGGTTTGATGCGCAGAAAGCCCCGCTCCAGGTGCATCGGGGCGCCGGACTCGGGATGGCGGGAGTGGGCCTCGTAGTTAAGCAACGGCTGCCCGATCGACAGGAACTTGATCACCTCGTTGTAGGAAAAGTCTTTGATCGTCGGAAAGCTGCCCTTGGCCGTTACCGATTCCCAGGTGCCGATTAGCCACTGGATCGGTTTCAGTGCTTCGTGTACCTTTGCCATCTGCAATGTTGAGATACAATATTTTTCGTTTTATAGTGCTGGAACTGTTAATTATATAGAATATTAGTTACTTTAGTTAACACGGTTAATTGGTTTGCGCAAAAGTTGTGAGACCAAGGAAATGTTTGTTTACATACAGGCGGGAAATATTGGTTTGTCAGGCTATGTCAGGATTCGTATTTTGACGTAGGGAGACTTAAATATGGACGACATTCAGTTTGACAGATTGGTTACCTATCGTCACGATACGACTGTATTTGGGACCGAAAAAATGGCCCAAAGCAAGGCGTAAGTCGAAATAGTCGTATGTCGAATATCTGTCAAAGTTAAGTTGAAATCCAAAGTTGAAGAGGCGAAATTTATGATATCGTGATTTTTATTTGAAATAATGTTTGATAATGTATTAATTTTACACCGAAAGTCGTTTACGCGATATAAATATCAAAAATCGGCTAGTTGTAGAATCTTTGGAAATGTGTTTGTGACGGTTTTCAGCACAGAAATTCAAAAAAATACATCAATTTCTTCTCACTGACAACTTTTCACTGTCAAAATCAAAATCGTCGTATCTGCGAATCGTCGTAACTCGAGGGGGTCGTAACTCGGGGGACGCCTGTACAGTAGAACGTCGATTATCCGGGGACGGATTAACCGGCGGGTTATCTGGTATCTAGTGATATTTTATACTTCATTTTTAATAAAGAACCATTGTTCAAACTATTGTTTTTTATTCAAACAATATTCTATTAGTGATGAATCGATTTAAGGTGAATTTTAAGTAAAACCAGTTAATTTTATACTTTTTTTTATGAATTTGACATGTTTTGGTCCAATAGCTGTGAAAATCGATTAACCGGCATAGGTCCAGTCCCAAGCTGCTCGGATTTCTATAGTACAATGCCTTGAATTTAATTTAAATCCATTATATTTTGTAATTAAAATAAATAAAACTTGCACATCAAATTTAGGATTGAACTATACCAAACAAACTCATAGAGTCATGAAGATAAAAAAAAAGTACAGCGATCTAAAAGAACTTTACCCAATCGGTACAAATCGACTAAACGACCACTAAACGTGCTATAAATAGCTCCATCTTTTAACCTAGAAGGAATCTAAAAAGGCTTCGTTTAGCAGACGGCAAACAAATAATGCATTCTAAAAATAGCAAAAAAGCTGCTGCCACCCTCTGTTGGTGGGATACCACACCTGTTATTTTTTTACTGTTATTCCATAATCCGTAGTTTTGAATATTTTTTTAATATCCATAAGCTCTAATTTACCAAAATGGATTTTTTTAAATAATTAAATAAAAAAGTGGTTGTGTAGTTCCCTGCAAAGCAAACGTTTCTGCTCCTAGGTGGATATAAGAACGGTAAGCGAACGTCAAATGTCATGCGAATGGGCCATGAGCCAACCCGCTCCGTTACCGTCGCTCGCTCACCGCACGGAACGCTGAATTGTGGCGATTGTGTTGTGTCTTCGTCTTCTCGCGAGGAGCAGTGCGCATCAATTGTGTCGTGTCGTTCGTGTAAAACCCGTGCTAATGTAAGCTGGCAACTGCTGTGCTAATGCTGCAAGCAAGCACTGGGCAGCATAAATTTTACAACATTCGCCGTAGCACAGCACTATTGTAGGTGAAAAGTCTTACCCGTACTTATTTGCACTGTGACTGCGACCTGTGTGTGTGTGTGTGTGTGCGTGCGTCTACCAAGGGAAGAGAAACGCGTAAACCTCTTTTGCGAAGAAAAACCGGGAGAGTGTCCGCTGGGTAGAAGAAAAAAAAAACTTCACTAGCCAGCTTTTGGGCGTTGGACATCCGGTCAACTTGTTTGGCGGCAGCGCCGTGCATTTTTTTTTTGCAGCACAGCACCGTGAAAATGCTGCGTGAGTGTGTGTTAAGCGAAAAGAAACGCTCGAACAAGCTAGCGTGACAGGAGGCACAAGTTTTCATTGGTTTTGGGCCGTCGTGATGCTCTTGCGGTACAAAAAACAAGGGGCGCCAGGTGTGAGTCTCTTTGCAAAGCAGGCAGCTCCCGCCCGTGTGTGTGTGCGCGCGTGTGTGTGTGTATTTATCTCGCTGATTCGGACCGCGGGCTTGATTGTCTTCTTTGTTGTTTCCTTCTCCGGCAAAACCCGGCACAATCTTAGAACCATTGTGTTTTAAAATGAATGGGTGGGGGCGAGGCTTTGTTTCCTAGGAAGTCTGGCCCCTGTTGCACATCTTCATGAATGAGCGTGTGTGTGTGTGTATGTATGCAAGAGATTTTGTTTTTTTTTCGTTTGGTTGAAAAAGTGCACAAAAAAGGCAAATTGTGCAAAAAAAAAAAACATTCACACACACACACACACACACACACACACACACACACACACATAAACACCTCAATAGAACAGAAAAAGGGTGTAGGCAGTTTTCATCTCCGCCAGCTTCCTTCCTTCCAGCATCGCAAACACACACACACGCACACACACATACCTTCCGGCCGCTAGTCGATCGGGGTAGGCGGGTGTGTGGAAATGAAAACAATCGCTCCCTTCCAGCAATGGCCCACGGGTGACGGAGGTTGGAGCTTCTTCTTCTTCTTCTTCTTCTTCTTCTTCACCGACAAAAATTCATTCATTGACCATTTGGGCGTGTTAGTGTGTGTGTGTGTGCGCGCAAGTGTGCGCAGGCAGTTAGTGCGCGTGTGTTTATGTAGGTGTTGGTTTCTTTGTTGTGTGTTGTGTTGCGCGAGAGATGTGTGTTTGTGGGTGTGTTTTTTTTCTTCTCGGCATGTGTGCTTTCCCTACCATCTCCCACCTACAGCCACCCCCACGTGCGTGTGTGTTTAGGTGTGCAATAATACGCGAGTGACGAAGGGTTGTTTTTTTTTTGCACGAGATAAGCCAAAGCAAAATCGGAATAGAGGGAGAGAGAAAGAGAGAGAAACGCATCGAAATCTGTGTATTATCGGCGCCCGGGAAAGTGAAAGCAACCGGAAGAAAGCGTCGCGCCGCATCTGCTCTTTGATCGTTTGTTTCGAAAGTGATAGTGAAGACTCCAAACCCCCTCCTTCTCCACCCACAAACCTTAGCCTAACAAGCTTTAGCAGCATTGGTTGCTAACGGAAAAAAGGGGTAGGAAATCAACGCATCGAAGGATGCAATTTTTGGTTCTATGCAAGCATTGTTCTTTCATTCACTCGCTCGCGCATTGTATCAAAAGCGCGCGCCCTCTCTTTCTCTCTGTCTCTTCCTCGCGCAACAATCGCGGTGACTAAAACAGTTGCTCTAGCACACATCCTAGTGGGCCGCTCTGGGTTCTGGGCCGTCGTTTGTGTGTAGTGTGTGCTGCCGTTCCCTTCGCGCCGCGATAGTGTGCGAACGAACGGGGCTCGAGCGGGTGCTTTTGTTGAAACTGTGTGAGAGAGCAAGCAGCAAACCCTTCCCCGGCAGGTGGGAGTAGGAACGATTTGGAACGCATCAACTGAGAGCAGCGGTAGCAGCGCGCCGTGGCCAAGATCCGGCCGGTTGCCATAGTTCCCGGCTCGAATAAAGTTCGCGCATTGCACACACCACCAGGCCACCAGCCGTGCCCGGTCGAATATTCCCGTTTAGGAGCTTTATTTGTGTCTGTGTGCTTTTGGAAATTATTGCCGCTAGTGTTTAAAGTTAATCCCATTTTTGTGTGTGTGTTTTTTTATCTCGTTAGCAAATTGATCCCGTGGGTGAAAAGTACGCCCACCACCCCCCCGGCAAAAAGGGCCCCTCCCGTTGGGGGGCAAGTGAATCGAAGTGCGTGCGTATGTTGTAAAAGTGTCTGTGTGCGTGTGTGCGCGTGTGTGTGTCTATGTGTATGTGCGTGTGATTAAAGAAGTCTAACTTAAAAAGAAGAGGAAGAAGAAGAGTGGTAGTGTCCCGTAGGCGCAACACAAAACGCAACGTCCGCGCGATGGCCGACAAAGGAACGAAATTCGAACGGATGGCCATGACCAAACCCGTCCCGATGAAGCTGTTCGCCGCCTGGGAAGTGGACCGGACACCGTCGAACTGCATTCCAAGGTACGTTGTACGATGATGGTGTGCCCCCCTTTCCACAATGTATCCCCCGAAAAGAAAAAAAGGAAAACTGCAATTGCGCCTAGCCCTTAACCAGCTCAGTGGCATGCTCCATAGGCTGCTGCTCCTTTTACATCATTTTCTCCCGCACGGAAAACCGGGAGCCATCGGCGCTAGCTTTCTCTCCTAGCTATCACAATTATGCTCTTCCGCACGTTTATGCTCTGTGCGATCTGTCTCTCTCTCTCTTTCTCTCTCTTCGTTGCTGCGCCCTGTGAGGAAGCTTTTCCTTTCGGTCAAATGGGGCACACTCGGGAAGGGGAAAACAGGCTAGAGCAGAAGGAAGTTCCTATCTTGACCCACACTCACGCCTGCCTCCCCATTGACCCTTTCTCTTGACCTACAACTTGCATCTCTGGGCTAGTAATAATGGTCGGTAATTATATTGCGTATCAGCAGGAGCAGCAGCATAAAGAGAAGAACCCATCTGGGAGTGTGGGTGTGTGTGGGTTTGAGCATTAGAATATCTTTCAATAGGGTAATTTGAGTGTTGAATATCTCGTCCCTAATGGTGTGTGTGTGTGTAAGAAGCACAAGATGCACTGCTTTTCACACACCGTGGAGAGGGTTACACAATTGCATCATGTGAGATATAGGAATAATTGCACTTTTCGCCTCTTGTTCTTTGGTTGGTTGGGGTCGAAAAATTAATAGTAAAAAATAATATATGAGCTATTTCTCCCTCTCACGTTTGAAGAGAAGAGGAATGATTTGTAATGAAAATGGGAAAAGAAGCAAAAAAAAAGAACAATATTGGGTCAATTTCCATTTCGAAGCCCCGTACTACTTCATACGTTCATTATTATGACTCCGTTCCGGTTCCATAATTCTAGCCCGTCCGCACAAACGTCCCCCCCCCTCAGCCCTTTGGGGGTGGTTTCGACGGTGGGGGCGAGAAGATTCGTTGAACTCGCCAAGAATATGTCGTTGACCCAGATTGAGCGATTTTCACTTTTGATATTCCTCTGTGCAGCGCCCAAGTGCCACACGACTCTGTCTCTTTGAGTTAAACGCGCACGAGCTTTTGGGAACAGACGACAATCGCAACGACAGGGAACGAGAGGGCAGGGGGTGTGTATGTGTTTGTTGGGGGGAGAGTTTCTGCTTGCAAAAAGGAACAAGAAAGGTATGTTTTTTTTTTCATTTTCCCCATTCGTCATTGACACGGTGATGGGATGATTATTAGACCAGGCGTTCTTTTCTTTCCAACCCTCTGCTCCTCTTGTGCCACCCATCAGTTTGCTAAGAATGTTCGTGTTTTCTCGCTGCTGTTGTTTGTCCGTATCCCCGTAACCGGGACAGGTTGAGAAGAGCACGGGTTTGTTGTGAGTGAAAATGAGCTTCTGGTGAAAATGGGAATGACAGTTCCGTTGTTTAAAAAGGTGCTTGACTTAACCTAACCCTGGCGTTAGTGACTCCTTTCAGCTCTGCTGATGTGTTTGACCTCAATCAGAGCAGCAAAACACAGAGGGTGCTGTTTTGAGGGCTAAAAATATAGACCGGAGCTGGTGCAAAATTATGCTCCGATATTAAGTGAACAAGGCTGGAAATGGGACGATGATGGACAATGAAATGGAAATCTATTATCGCAGCAGAAAGGATTGGATACTTTTAAATGTGCGAGTTGTTTGTTTACAGCTAACCGTTTGTTCAGTTAGCAACAAAATGACAAATAATTTGACAAACACATACCGCACTGCTTCAAATTACGGACACTTGAGGCATTTTTGGCATTTAATATTTTCTTACTCATTCAATTATAATCAGTCAAACCCCTGTATTACTTACTTCACAAGAGCAAGCCTTTTACTTTTTAAAAAAAATAAAGATTTCCAATAATTTTACTCGAAAGATTGTTAAATATCATAAATCTGCAACGATATTTTGATTCATATTCCGGACAGTTTTGAGCTCATGTTTCAAATTACGGTCGATTTGATTCGAATTACGGACATCCTCAAAGATCCTTTTATGACATAACCCTCAAATTTACAAACACACACTACACCTTTTTAATTTTTTACTTGTTTCGAGGTCTGGACACTTGATTCTGGATGTCAGAGTCCTCCCAGATCGACAGAACAACGGTCTCAAATACAACGGGGTTTAGATATTGTTTTTCTATCGCACTCGTAGATGAATGGAACCCAAGAACTGCTGCGCGAATTGACGGCCTTTCCCGTACGGCCATCAATGCATTTTTCAGATACAATTTCAAATATCGTTGTGTTCTTGCTATTATCACTGTGTAAAAACATATTTTTATGCAATAAATCACAATTTACTTCGGCTGTCCGGAATTTAAAACAAGATAAAAAATCTTGCTTCGCATTCCGGGCAGAATTAAATATGTATTGTAATGAAATACAGAACACATTATGGTAAAACGCTGTTGTTTTCGCGTTGATAACAACTTCCACTATGGATTTCGATGTATTTCAATGGACGCGTTTAAAAAGGAATTATTGAAGAAATAACACTGGTGTGGGTTTGAAGCAAAACTGCTAAGAATGCCTCTGGTGGTGAACTGACGGACAAACAATATTTATTTACTGTGGCATCAGGGCCTATTATGAGTCAGATACATTTTAAATTTGTTCTAGTACATCATGGCAATTATTAAAAAATAAAAAGCGGTATGATCAGGAACTGGATATGAAGGTATTCAATAAAAAACATGCCAAATGTCCGGAATTTTAAGCTGTCCGACATTTGAAGCATAACGTTACTTACTTACTTGCATAAAAATTGCTCTTAATTTGCAGACACGGGGAAAAGGCACCCCTAAATTGGCACTCTTTACTTTACAGCACGATCTGTATGATCGGTATGCTCGAAGTCAGCATTTGAAGTTGACTATTAATCCCTTTGATGCGCTGCTACGTTTTATTGCAGGAGCTGTTTAATTCCTTACCATTACAGGGTTTACCTAGCCAATCGGGCGTCGTCAAAGCGTTATCGGTCGCCGTAAATACTTTTTCGGGCGACGTCAACCCTCAATTGGGCACTGTCATTTCTATTCGAGCCTTGTGAAGTATGAATCGGGCAAAGTACAGCATGAAAGCGTCCTACTTT
>KB665843.1:2363877-2383999 GCA_000349065.1 Anopheles quadriannulatus
TTTACAGCGACCGATAACACTTTGACGATGCCGGATTGGCTAGGTAAACCCTGTATTATGTGTTGCCGTAGATAACGCTTTAACGACGCCCGATTGGCTAGGTAAACCCTGTATAATTGCCACCCAAGAGAGCTCTGTATCCCTTTAACGATGAACGGGACTGTCTCTAACCAAAACGATTTCGTTTTGTTTATTTTCCTTTGATTACGTTTCCGCATATCTTTGATGTTTTGCTGAAAGTACTATTAGTCGAAGAGTGAGCTTCATAAAGTATAATTAATTACACCTATTTTTTGCTAGCTGTATCCGACATAATGTTCGTAAGATTTGATTTTCTCTAAATAAAAAAAAATCCCCCATGTACTTGCTTCCCGGGCGTGTTCCGCTTTCATCCTTCCTTTCACTCGAAGAACACATCAAACCGATTACGAAGATTACGAGAGTAGGGTTTCGCATGAAAGATGGATTCAAAAAAAAAAAGTTCTGTTTAAACAAGACCAAATTTCTTTCCCTTTGCGGCGGACCATCCCGCCGTGTACCACCCCGTGCCGGCAGTACCGTAGTAGTAGTAATTTATTATAATTTTAATTGCATCGTTCCGTAGCGTTTGTGTTCCGCGCCATGCCAGCAGCCATGCATGCGGCTCAAAGGTCGGATAGCGTGTTTATAGTTTGACGACTACGGCTGCTGCTTGATGCTGCTAGTTTCCTTCTCGGGTCGTTTCTCTTTCTGTCTCTCTTCAAACGGCTTCTGTTGAACCTGGGTGTGTGTGTGTCAGTGTTGTTTTTTTATTTGCTCCCGTCCTACGCCGGTGCTTGGTGAAAACAAAAATAAATGCTTAGAAAAAATAAAAAGATAGATAGAGCAAACGGCGGGTCTCACGGCGGGGCCAGGAAGCAGAAGTTCAAGTTCGTGTTCGTGCACCCACGTTTCGTTGACGTTTTGTCGACCGAGCGGAGAGCAAAACAAGAAAAACCACGGTTTCTACACGACACGTCACGGTGTATGATAAAACTCAATCGTAACTTCTTGCCCTAACACGGTCCCGTCGACGAAATTCGCCTGTTTCGGGGCACTCCCATAAGAGAAGAAAAAGCAGCAACAACAGCATCGACGTTAAAAATCAAACATTAATCTGTCAAAGGAAAAGGGTCCCAATTTTACACGGACACGGTTACACGGAGTTGGTCGGGGCTTTCAGCCTTTCGGGCTTCCGCGTGTGCATTAGGTGAAGATTATGCGTTGTTTGCTTTCGGATACGTTTTCTTACAGATTTTCTTTCCTCTATGTTCCTCTCTGTAGTAAGAAGGGATGGTATAAATCATTGCGTACAAACAATTCCTCGGACCGCGTTTCGAGTTTGCTCATGGCGTGGAAGAAAATGTCAAACGAAATGTGAAAAGAGTGTTTTAAATTTATGAAATGATGAATTGGATCTGGAGATGGAGAGGGTGTGGTGGTGTTTCTTATGTGCCTGTACTTCTGAGTCGAACGAATTCCTTCGACAGGCGGGAAGGGAATGATTTTATCAGAACAAATCCAACGAACCCCGACGAGACCTCTGTGACGACGGGCTGTGTGGCCTTAAGTATGTGAAACAAGGGCGAGTATGGGTGTTGTGTGTGTGTGTGTGTGTGTGTGTGTGTGTGTGTGTGTGTGTGTGTGTGTGTGTGTGTGTGTGTGTGTGTGTGTGTCTGTTTCTTTCTTTTGATTAATGCTCCATGCCGAGATTAAAGCGGGGAAAAAAGGGTTAAACAAAGTTCATGCGTACTGATTAAAGCAGTCATGGGTGGGGAGTGCAGTGATAATGGAAGATGTGTGTCATTGTAGATAACTTTTGCCTTGGACGCGTACCGAGTGTCATCAGTCGAGTTAATTGTAGCTAATTTCTTCACCAACATACGGCCCAGCAAACGGGCCGAGCTAAAAGCATCAGTTTTCTTTTAATCTGCCTTTAAAAATAAAATAATGCTCGCTAGCATGTAAAACTTTTCAAGCAGACGATGAATCATGGCGCAACTTCTTCATTAATGCTTCGCTGGTGCAGTCGAGAGGTTTCATCGGGCAGCTTTTCGGCAGATGTTAGATCGATGTAATATGGCCCAGAATTCGCCACTTCGCCCAACGGTGGCGGGGAAAAAAACGGAAAAGACCAGAAATAAAATGAGGAAAAGCGAACCACCCCACACCACTGTATGCGTCATCGTGTTCGATCGAAAGACGGCAGCAGGAAGACGGAGGAGAACCCCCAGTGCCTTGCCAAAGAATGGTGACGATGGTGCATGGTGTGGTATATGGTCGAATCGGGTGAATGGTGGTCGCACATGGAGAGGGAAAGCTCGCTCCAGTTTGTTATGATCAATATTGGAAGCATAATTGAACGTCATTGCTGGGACGGGATTTCTTTTTCGTTTTGTTGGTGTTCTTGTTGTGTACTGTCTCTGCCTGGGGCTGAGCAAACGAGCAGCAGATGTGTGAATATGAAATGTAAAATAAGTAATAATTTCTAATGGGATTTAGCCTCTGGTGCCCACTGGTGTGCGCTGGTTCGCTGGTGTGGCTCGGATTGGTTCACTTTTTCCTTCTTCACACACGTGCTGACACGTGCTGAGAGCGTTTTGCTTCGAATGGAATTATGAATTGAAATTTATTACACAATTACACGCTGCGTTTATTGAATGATGGGGATTCATGGGGAAGGGGCGAATGCATGTGTGATATTGATGTGCTCTGAACAATGAGGTTTATTTATAGATACACATTTGCTGCATGCTAGGATGCTAATCAGAATTAGTAAGCTTTTATTTGATCATTTATACGTAGATCGTTGCTTACGTGTGGATGCCGGTCTTTTTATTTCCAATGTCTTCTATGTTTTGATTGTGTGTCCATTATGCTTAAGAAGTACATAAAATAAAACGGATTTGCTCACATTTTCAGGGTTTGTGTATGAAAGTTCAAATCAAGTGCTAAATGTCACAAACAAGTATCATTTTGAATGGACTCCACTGTCGTGCTAAGCCACAGTGGTGTGCCAAAACGATAAGTTAGCGCTCATTAGGTTCCGAGTTCAAGTCCGTTCTGAACCGAATGACGTTTAAGTTTACAAAACATAAAATTGGTTTTATAATAAAATATTAGATGATTGTGATAGCAATTTGACTTGATTTTGAAGGGTCAATAAAAAAAAAACAAAAACTTTTGCTACGTAACGACAAAAATACTTTATTTAAATAGTGATTTTACAAAGCGTTAGTGTTTGTTTTTAACGACGATGAACCAGGCTCTTTGAGGTGGAAAAGGTCACCAGTTCCGGCACGGTTCGAGCTTGCCAACAACCCTCGTTCCATCGGTTTTGGCACTGACATATGATTGGGATTTACCCTGCGGAGGAATTTGGATTTTGGCAATCCTAAAGGCCTAAAGCATTCGTAGCACAGCGTCCCGTTGACATTAGTTGGCGCTAATAAAGCAAGGTGACGATGCATGGGGTGTACAGATGGTCGGCCTAATGCTGGTCGGCCAACAGTCGGTGTAGCTGGGCACACGTTTTAATCCATCGTTTTGCAATGAATCGACCGGTGGGCCAACCGGTGCCAAATTTCTGTAAACGAAATCAAAGGTTTGCGATACGATGTGTTTGTGTGTACAGCAGCGCTCTGGTATTTAGCAATAGTCGCAAGCGGAACACAGTTCCCTTCTAGTTACACCCTTCCCTATGTTTGAGCATATGCACGTGGGAACCAAAGCGGCAAACGGTATTGCGCAACTCTTTTACAAATATCCTTGCACAAATTTGTCGCCACTGGCGGCCGAACGAAAAGTAAACTAAAGAGTTGTTTGCTCGACAATGTTGTACTGCGGTGTAGCAAAAAAGAAAAAATGTGCACACAAACGTTGCGCCAGCGGGCAAAGAAAGTGTGAAGATGCAGAAACGACGGCGACTTTTCGGTGTTCGCTAATCGTATTTCTAACGTTTCCATTGGTGCACCTAACGCGGACCTGAACCATTGTGTGTGTGTGTCAATGTGTGGTGCCGTTGATAGAAAGGGATATCCGCGAGGAAGTGAAGCCGGAAGCACCCGGTTTCCTTTCGGGGAACTTTTGTGCTTTCGTGCCCGGCACGACATTTCGTCCTCTTTCTTAGGGCTTTCTCGCCTGCTACCTCTTCGTTCCGGGGCGCGCAAGATAGTGTGTAAGTCCGTGACGTGCCCGGGTCTCCGCTCCCTCGGCTGTGTTGACAGGTTTGTTTTTATTACGCCCCAACGTTCCTACCGATATGCTCTCATCAACCATTCGATATTGGTCCTCAACCCTGCGCGTTGCATTGAGCTTAAAGCAGCTTTCAGGTGAGGCACGGCTTAGTATAGAACGATTTGTGCCGCACCCTAACTACAGCCGCTGGGAAGTGAAGGTAAGGCGGTAGGGAGGAGAGTCACCGTTGACACAATGCGACGACCAGTTGGAGTTTGTGCAAAGAGAGAAAAACAAGGTGCGACAGAGTCGAAGTGGAAAAGGATTTTGTCTAACGTCGCAAAACGGCGAATGGGTTTCGTTTGGAGAGTGGAATCGATTTTGCTACCGAGCTCCGAGTTTCCGTGTTTGTTCCGTAGAATCCAACCAACTAGCGAACATATTGTCCACCCCAATTGCTTCATTGGAAATGGAAAATTTGCCACACAGAGAGTGAGAGCACTAATATAGCGGCAAACAGTGTCCAATAAGCCCTCCAATACCAAGTGTGTCGCCCAAGCGGTGCCTGGGACGTGACTCTATTTAAATCTGTGCGCCAGCATAGAGCATCCAGCCGGGTCAATAATTGGTCACCTTGGCCTTCAGTGTCAATCACACCACTGGTATGTATGCTGGCGCGGTGATTGAAAGCAACAACACAAATGCGCTTCGCGACGACTGGTCCCTGGGCCCTGTTCCGCAATCTTCCTGGCCCCTGATGCTCTGTTTCGCCACGTTCTATGTGTTCTATCTTGATGCTCATCTCCATAAGTAGTGCTCGGCAAATCGTCATCAGTGGAAATCGTCTCGTCCCACACTCACCCCGTATCCACTTATTTTGCTTCGTTGGTTCGCGAAAATGGAACAATGATCTGGTCCAATGCTGTTGCGGGTGCACGGTTTGCCGTCCTGACCTTCGTGTGCTGGTGCCAAAACACCGATCTTACGGAAGCCGATCGCAGCGCGCGGAAGCTTCACACAACCGTGGGGAGGATCATTATGGTACTGCTGCTGCATAGGTCAGGGCACCGAGTGGCTGTAGTACTGCCTCTGCATTGAGTTGTCTTAAATTTAGACGCTCGAAGCTGGTCAAGGTTTACAGTTTCCACCTTCTGCACACCCGGTTTTGTTTTGTTTTTTTTTGTATCACGGCAAGATGTTTCTCAACCGCGTCCCCAAACCAAACAGTTTGCAGTGCCTTTGCCCGCCGGGCGGTGTGACCTTCGGTCGCTGCTGTACGGCTGCCGCTGAATGAAGTTAGTGCGGAAAGAAGAAAAACAAAGAGCAATATGAAAGATCTGTAATCTTATCAGATGACGAGGGTTTTGGATAAGAGCTTGTCTGCTGATAAATAACTAACTTTGTGCGACGGGTTGAGATACGCTGCACAATGCACTGACATAGGAGTGTTTCCAGTGTTTGGATTGAAGCTACCCGTACCCTTGTCTTGTTGACTGTTAAGACCAGTTAGTAAAATAATTAGATGGCTAACAAAAATACATCAGCTGCTCGATGGTATTTATCATAAAACATAAAAATCCGTTCATACTGCGTCCAAACTGCGACGAATACCCAAAAAATCTTAATTGTGTTTATTGTAAGAGGAATCAATGCGCTTCACATCTCAATTACTTATGTTTGTGTATGCGTAAACAAGCTTCCGAATTTAGTTGTATTTCTATTAGATACAGTTTTTTCCTCAATTTATCTGTACCACATACCACAGCAATCACAAAAACTTATATTTTTTATATGTTTTAGTGATGAAAGACGAGTTGAATCTGTCTTAAGGATAAGGAAATGAAACCTTCAGAGGCTTAGTGTGTAAATCAACCAGTTGCCTGAACGTGATGATGGTAGTCTCGTGTTAATTCTACAACCTTTGCTTACCAGGTAGTGAGTGTTAAGGTTACTGTTTACAACCAAATAAGGCTTTGCTTTAGCATTAGCCTGCCAGTGAAGAGTTGCGATGCGCTAATACCGATTCTATTCCGAATCGGATGGCAGTGGAACTCTCCAAGTGGCGGCGGGAATGGCCAAATTAGGATTGGCTGATCGGAAGCAGTTGTTTTACATTCACCCCACGCTAAGTGCAGTTTGGTGGAGATACAAGGCAAAGATAGATCCGATGAGTAAATGGCTTGCTTTTACTGTTGGCTGCATCGCCGTAGCGGGGTTTGAACTGACCGCGACACCAAGCGTCAGTCTTTGTTTGCTTCGGGGATGCCCGGAAGTCCGTTCGGATGAGCAGACGATACGCAGTGCTGTGCGTTGTATCACGGTTTCGCTTTATTGTACTTGCCGCAGCTACAATGCGAGATGGATTACCTAGAACGCAGGCCCTGATAGTTTACGGACCCTTGCGGGCGGATACGGTTCGGTGCATCGACCGTGCTGCGTGTTGGTGCTGACTGTAAGTACGCAGCAGTAAGGCGATCCGTTCGGCTTTTGCCGAAGGTAATGAAACGTTGTTTGCTTTAGTTTCGGTGCCTGTGTATGCCTCATGTGTGTGTGTGTGTCCCCGCAAGATCTCAAATTTCAACACATACCGGACCCCGTCTACATCTTGCCACAGGTGTATGGGGCATCTTCTTACGATTTGTTGTTGTTTGTTTGTGTACGATCGATGGTTTTCAAGTATCGGAGTGTAATTTATAGCCGCCAATGCCATCGTGCTAAGCGCCCCCGCCTGGTTGCTGAACCATCGCTAGAGACATATCTATGTACAGGGATTGACGGTTCGACGCGCGCAACACCGGAGGAATTGTAAACACGCGTAAACAAATATGCAGGTTACGTCGATCCCTTTTGCCGGCGTGTAACTGAATCTTTCCAAGTCAAACGACGCAGTAAGGCACGGCTGGTGGGGTCGACGGTTGTGAGCTCCTGGAGGCAGTAAAACCCGTTACGAGACTTTTGCTGTATGGTGCAGCGTCCCTGGTACCGACCGTGTTAGGAAGTCGTTAGGAAACTTGTGCCACCTTTGCAGGTTGTGTGTGCTGAAGAACGCGTTAAATGAATGTATAAAACACGTTGGTGGATCGAACTGCTCGCAGGGTTTAGGTCCCGCGGTGTGGTGGATCCTTTGCCTGCCTTTACTCCACAAAGGCATTTGCTGGTTGGCCACGATCGTCGTTTGAGGCCCGGGCCGGCTCCAGGCAATCTATTTCCGGGATGCGAAGTTTGCACACGTCAATTGTTGCCTTGGCGCGACACGAACTCTGTGTGTGTGTGTGTTGGTGTGTCCGTACAAGGGTGCGTGCAGCTGTGGCTTCATTGTGGGACTGCCGCTCGCCCACCAAGAACCGACCCCGGCAGCCCCGAGAGAAGAGAGCGTTGGCGGGATGTTCAGAAGCGTGTGCCAGGGCGTAGTATGTGTTCTAATTTTACTCACAGCAGCAGCAGCAGCAGCAATTTGCCCTCCAACTTTTGCCTCTTCATTGATGGGTGGAAGTGCATGCAATGCACCGGTCGCTGCATAATTTACCGGGCGCTACAGAGGCGGCGCACAGAGAGCATTGTTGCGTTGGGTGTTCTTTTGTCGGAAGCGGTGCAGCAATACCTACCCGCGGGCCTCCTAGAAGCTCTGTGCAATCTGAAAGGAACACTATAACACCAGGAGTCAGTTTCCCGGTTTGACATTCAGCTACAGGTTTCATTAACGAAACGAAGAAATGGTGTGTTTGTGTGTGTGTGCTCGGTTGATGGCGTTTTGATGTTGGCCTTTTCATTTTCCCTTGTACACCGGTACCATCTTGGTCTATGGCAGGCGTGATCCGTGCGTTGGTTGGCTACGGTGGTGCCTCGGTTTCGGTTTCCCATATGCAAGGGTAACGGTGCGCGTGTCCGATGCAATTTGCCACCGAATGAGTTTCTAATTGTTTGCTGGCGTCAAGAAATTGCAAACCACCAAACGTTCGGGGGGTAATTGTGTGTAAACTTGCACTGGTGCAATGGAACCGTTCGGAAGCCAGCCGGGGGTTTGCAAATGTTTGGATGAAAAGCTTACCTGACGGTGCGATGATGTATGGGAAGCCTTATCAAAACCGTATTGGAAAGCAAGAGCCAAGAGTGTTTGACTAATATTTTTACCTTGTGCTGCACAGGCAAATGCTAACCTTAACTCCATAACAAATGCTAATCGTGGTAGCTATAGTTGTACACTGCTGTTTGATTTCGATTAAGCTAGACTACCTCTAATGTGCCATTTAGTCCTTGAAATGGGTTAGAGTTTGATAAACTGCGAATAAAATCCATGGCATTGATTTCTTGAGTAAGAGCTTTTCTACTTTAAAACGGCTTAACATTATATTTGATTTGACTATGACAACACGCCTTTTTCATACTACTTATTATTTGACGTAACGATCTATGATTTTTTATTGGCCTGTACCAAGGTGCCTTTACTACAGGTGGGTCCTAAGTCTTGATTTTGGTAGCCATGATGGATGGCGATGTCTATGGAGATTGGCAGATGGGTTGCTAAGGACTTTGCATGAGTTGCTAAGTAAATTTGGACTCCCTAGCTGTCAAATGAAAATTTGTCAAAGTACATTGGACGGACCGACCAGTAGTAGTTTATGGACCTTGGCCTGTACACTTCGTATACTTTGTACTTTGTATACTTCGTAGTGCTATGCTACTGCATAGTTAGTTCTCGATATAACTCGAGAAGAAGTTATATTGGTCAAAGGATGCCATGCATGGAAATTGGTGGTTTCTTGGATACTTCATAGCAACTCCTTCATTATTTTTCCCCAACATGAAAATCTCTCTAAGCTGATGTTTCCTTGAAGATTCACCTGAGAGAGATTTCACTATACATAGGTAAAAGAAGAGCAAAGAGGATGGTTTCCTTTTTTCTTGAGAAATTAAAAGAAATGTATCTATATGTCAAGATTGTAATTGTTAAATTTCTTCAAGAATTTTTGATGTTTTTCTTTCTAACCTTTTGCACCCGTTATGGCCATGCATTTAGTAATTAAACGTTCTGTTATTTTACCAAACTTTTGAGTTAACATAAAATACCGTTTTGATGCTTGCTTTTTCTCGGAACCTTTTTTCTGAATATTCCTAACCTACAATTAAGTGCCATCTATTGGGTTTACTAGCATTTGCGAAGAAAGGGGTGCAATGAAATGTGTGTTACACATTCCTTTCTAAACTCAACTCAACTCTTCAACAAACCCTTTCAACCCCGCTGGGGCTGTGTGTTCGAGTTTTGCCAACCCGATCAGCCCCGATGACATTCTGGCATTGGCAAAACCGGAAGAATGTCACCATTGCCATCGGCAGAAAGTTGTTAGCGAGTCCCTCAGTCGTCAGTACCTCCAGAACCCCTTCGAGTGAGCGTTGGTTGTAACCCTAGCGAAAAGAACTTGCAATAAAAATTGCGCAAAGCATGCTCCGGGGGAAGGGAGAACTTCAGAGCGAACGAGGGAGAGAGAGAGAGTCGTAATTCCAGCCCACAACAGAGGCCAATGAGGCCACAATGCTTCATGCTTTCATGTCGCCATCGTTATGCTGTGTCTCGGGGTTTCCGTGAGTCATCCCGTAGAGCTACCAATGCCAGTCGGGCAGAGAACAAATTTGCCACAAAACAAAGCTATAAATATGTAGGTTTTGTCGCCGCACTACTGGCACTGGCTGCGGTGCGCGTACAGGAAGCGCAAGCGATAGTAATGCAAGTTGTCGGGGTATGTGTAAGCCGAACCCGTGCGTCTGCTGCGCCCCTTTCAGCCGGTTACGTAGGTTCTTCTGCTACTTTATCGATGCGAACCGCAAAAGCAGAAGTATAAATATTTCAATCGTGCCTGGAATGTGGTTCTGTCATTACGCCTGCATTTGCACTCACCAGGGTCGTCGTGGGGCGGGATCGGAGTGGTATTGATTTTGCGAAGGACGGCCAGCCAGTACCCGTCGGTTGGGCCCCCGGACTCAATGTTTCATATTTGCGATATTGTCTGCCGCTCGCAAGAAAACATGCTGGCCCCAAGTCAACAGAAGCCGGTAAACATAATGGCAAACGCATGCAGGAGAGTCTGTTTTTGTTGTTGGTGCGACAACAACAAGCATATCAGCATCTGTGTGGGCTGATTGGCTCATGTGTGCAGGTGGAAGATCTCATTTGTGCGGTGTTCTTGGTTCTGAAATGAATTTCGTGTTTTTATTATTTCGATTAGTTTGAACACAAGTTGGGCATTCATTTGTGGGAAAGACCCGATATGATCATAACCAACAGCCAACATTATTTGTGGAGATATGACAAGGTGTCGCGTACATTACATCCTCTGTTTGCCGTGTTATTTCCACTGTAAGATCTTCAAAATCACGCTGCAATTGGATGAATTCGGTACATCCTCCAATGCAAACTGCGATTAGTACACATTTTATTAAATAATTCAAAATGTACACTTTCAAGATGGCGTAAAACAGGGTGGCCTAAAAGGATCTTCAAATTTAACCTAAATAATGCATCTGATCGGTGGCGGTTAAGTTAATCGTACATCAATAACATTACATTCGGTTCTACATTATGTATAGCAAACGGTCCGTTCACACATGAAATGTTTGGCCGGTGCCTCGACCGATTCAATTTTCCGAACAGACAAATTACGTTAGTTGGCGGTTATACCTCCAGCCGCCAAACCCAATCGCAAGCGATGGCAATCATTTTGCATGATTGAGAAATCGGTCCCTCTTCTTTCTGCTTTCATTCTCCCTGTGATTCTGTTTTTCTCTCTCTCTACTTCTCTCTCTCTCTCTCTCTCTCTCTCTCTCTCTCATTTTCTCACTCTAAGCTCCTGTTTGGGAGCTCCTGGGTTCACTGCCAGTGTCTGTACACTGCATAAATAATGAGTCACTAAGTTTGGGGTCGTTGGTCTACCCACACCCAACGACGACCGACGCCGTTTGTTTCGTTTAGTGCTCCACATACACACAAACACACACATACACTGGCCACTGATCGATAAGTGTAGAAGAGCCCAAAACCCTAATGGATGATTTTTGGTTGCTTTTGTATCCTTTTTTATTACAGTCGTTGTTACACACAAACATACAAACATACCCAAGGCAGCCTTGTTTCTTCTGCCCCAGAAAAAAGGGTTTCTTTCCCCCAAATCAGATGCAATCATGGGTGCGGTTTTTGATGAGGTCTCTTTCGGTGTTAGGTAGCATACTTGGGGCATATTACGTTTTATCTTTCGAGTTGTTTTATCGGAATGTTAATTAACGTCATTTTGAGGTTCGTCTTTTACTTTGAGGATCTCTTCGCATGGTTTTGAGAAGCTTTCTGTAGCGGCGTTTCATGACACTGTTTGTTTCCCCTGCGTAGTCCGGATGTAGTTGGCGGCTGTTTAATTGTTACATGTAGTAGAACATGATTGCCACTCCCTGTAATACGTACACCACTGCAACGTAATCGCACCGTGTTACCCACGTGACAGGATGATCCCCACGCCGGGAATGGAAACGTACACTGCTGCCGCGCCAGCATAACACAAATTTCCTTGCATTGTTGTAGACGTCGTCCCTGTCCCTGCCAATTGCTGGCGAGCGTATTGTGCGCCTGGGCCAGTGATGTGCCTCTCTTATTGACTTATTGACGGGTGTTCCATTATTCCCACTGCCATTTCCGCTTCCTCGGCCACGGCAAAACAACGGCGCAACCCTTCGCGCCAACCGTTTGCCTCGTCAAGGCGGCTGTATGTTGCACGAGAGTTTGTTGTGTGCTTTTTTGTTGTTATGTTGAAGAGCCGGTCGTAGCTCGCCGCACTGCGCCCCTCGTGATCCGGCATTTGTGTGGCTGTGTATATTTACCTTTTACCCCGTCGTATTGTTTTCCATAGTTTTTCGCGCCTTCTGAAGTGCTGTTCGCCCGTGTGCTCGTGATCTGCCATTTGGACCGTAACCCGGGCGTACAGTGAAGGGGCTGGCTGCTAAGCTGTCCGTCAGTCAGCCAACGGTCTGGTTGGCACACTGGCAGCGGTGTGCCCCCTTTGCCCAGCTACGGAACCGGTGGTCACTTTTGTACAGTTTGCTCTCTCACCCGTGACGATGGCTGCTTGGGTGGGAAAGTGCCCGGGAATGGGGGGCTGTGTTTATTGTTCGCAGCGCTGCCCGAGATAGAAAAGTCGGTTGATTAGAAAGCATTCCAGCCGGCGGAGAGCTTAGAATGGAACGTAACAGCATCAGCAATGTACAGTTTCTCAATGTCAAAGTGGAACACCTTTAAAATGTAGCAGTTTTCTCTATCTAACTCTGTATTTATTTGAAGATAAACGTTTCAAATAATGTGATGAACATTTGCTAACTTTTAAAAACTTTTATTGAGAGTTTACTTTATAAATTTATGTGATTTTCCCATAGAAAGGGTCTCATAATGTATTTTGAGCCTAAAATAACTGACGAACAAATTAACCTAGTGATTTTTCGAAAGAATATGAGTATTGAATATTGAATAATGAATGTAAAGAATGCTATTTTCTAACGGTAAAAAAAATTTAAAAAAATCAATGCGATTTATTTTTGCTATTGAAATTGGATTGAATTTGCTGTCGTTCAAAAAAGATTTTGAGTTAAAATCTATATGCAACTTTTAGGTAAAAATGATATGTCACAGTGAAAAAGGCCTTCTTAAAGCTAAAGTTGTAAAAAAACACACAATGCAACATATAATTACTGGTTGTGTTACGGTTGTAGTGGTTAAACATCATCTCTCCCTAGTAAACCACACTGGAAAACATCCTGCAAACAATGCACCCCTTGGCCCTACATGTACGCTACAAAACGCTTTGCTCTTATCGAGCCCAACCACTTTATCAGCTTTGATTTTCCAACCGACTGGTTCGCGATCCGGTAATCGTTCAGACAAACGGAAGGCGGGGGGCGAAAATATTACTGTTGGCTGCCTCTCCCCCATCAACCCATCAGCGTCTATCAGAGATGGTGCGCAAAAACAAACATCGCGAAACAAAACCGCCCCCAGTAAATCACCACCGCCACAGCGCACAGTCCAGTGTGCAGCGAGGGGAGATGTTTTCGCACGCCCCAAATTGGCCATCCGGTTTGTAGTTGGGCGTCGTTAGTATTTCCCTGCGGCGTCCTATGGCGCGTCGTCCTCCCTTGGATGCACGCTGAGTAGCAGGAGTGCCGGCAGCTGCAAGACACAATTGTAATGGGCTTGTTAAACAGGGGCGTTGCTGCTGTACCACGAGTGTAAAGCTAATAGAGTTGGCCGGCAGTTATTCGCTGTCGATAGGAAGGGTTTTTTGTTTGTTTGTTCGTTGTTATCGTTTGAACCTCGATCGAGCGTCGCGCACCCTTTTACGCATTTGATTGTGCTATGTGAGATGCAATGGACGGTTTAACGGGGAGAGAGAAACAAATCGACCAAATAAACGGTTTCTTGATAATCGTGTGGCACCATTCCCTCGCCGTCCGCCTGGTGCCGAAGCGACGCGAGCTTACTGTAATAGAATTTTTGCCTCATATTTCTTTGACCACAGCTCATCTTGATTGAGATGAGTTTTTCGAGAATTCCGAGGTGGGACGAAAATAGCACCCGAAATACTCATCACCAACCCCGTCGCATCATCGGAATTCCTTCCCCCCCCGAGCAGCACTCTAATTCGCAGGGTGCGCAGGGTGCTAAAAGCAAATATTGGCTTTACATTCCATTGTAGGTCGTGTGGGGGATCGTGTCGGGGTAGGAACACTGGTCTTGGTTGGCTAAGACAGCGCGCATCCCTTTGCTGGGGAGCGTGGGAAAATTGCTGCTTTGTCCGCTTTTCCGACGAAAAGGTGCTAGAAACACCTCAGCGAAAGAGACAGAGGCGGGGGAAAAACGGCGTATCATGTTTTAATTACTCTGTGACACGTACCGAGCAGCTCTGCTAGTGTTGCTGCTGCTGCTGTGTGGGAGTCTTGCGATCGGATAGAAAATTCCCGTCCCCTTCCTTGGGCGCCTGGTAAGCGTTGCTATTCATCGATGCAAATGTTTTGGTGCGTTGCGGCCGCGGCTTAATTATTAGCCGGTTCGTGGTTTGTTAGCGAGTGATTGAGATACAAGATCTTCCCACGTACTTTTGGGGAAGATCACACGATGAGTCATTCCCCTGGGGGTGGTGTGCCCATGACAATCAAAAGGTGTATCCAACGGCATAGCAGCCGCTAAAAAAACGGTGCGAAATGAATCAGCGAAATTAAATGTCATCCACCGTCCGTCGAACGTACGCGCGAACGTGCAAAATGTGCGCGAGCACAAATTTTAGCACGAAATGCAACGTGCATCGAGCAGAGAAAAAAAGAGAACACAACAAATGCCCCGGACGTACAGTGGGTGAAAGTTAATTTCATCCTGCAAAACTGTATCGAGCCGCAAAACCGTTCGGTCGCGCACAACACTACGCGCCGGTTGATGGCCATGAAGCTAAATTGCTCGTTCCACAAACCCCCGTCCACCCATCAAATCACACCCCAATCGTGATCGTGATATCCGGTGCTAGAGATCTGGTCGATTTACGACAGATTTTGCACGGGGGTTTTTCTCCATCTCTCCTGTACGCCCCGCCGATCGTGCTGTTCGCTGCGTTTTCCCTACTGGAGTTCCCTTGCGGGGCGCAAGTTCTTCTTCCCGCGCGTAGTGCCGCTGTGTTACGTCGGGAACGGGTGTTTGGGCAGTGTGATCTTTGAAGCTGAACCACGTATCTTTGTGTGGGTGTGTGGGAGAACTTTAAGTGTAGGTCGAACGCCTTGCTTGAAGTGTGTAGTAGGCCCTTAAACTCGTATGCCCCCGGTTTCTGGGCGGGCGAAACTGGATTATTATGATGTGCGCATGTGTGTGTGTGGGAAGCGATAGTTTTTCACCCGGATCTAGTGAAATTGACGACCATCGTCGTACTGCGCTTACAGGTAGCACTCGCGTTTGCATCGGATTCAATGCAGCGAATGGATCTGGTTCGACCATACACGAACGAAAATGTGATACATTGTAAAGAGTTTGCCTGTTGTTGTTGGTTGCAGTTCAAAATATCAGGTTCGACCAGCGTGGCCTCGGTTAATTAAACTGATAATAATATTTACATAGCTTAGTTTCGTTCATTCTTTATCTTGATAACCATGAACCAACTTGTTTATAGTCGAATTCTAGAATGAATCATTAACTTCAATAAAATACTATGATTAATACATATTGATGAAGAATTGCACAGCCTTTCGTAATAAGCAATTCACTCTGCTTGGCTAATAGTGGATGATGAGTAGTAAACATCTATTTTAAGTGTGAAACCTCTTAATCATTAATTTCCAATGAATCATTAATTTCCACGGTAATTTGAATAGACAAATCTTATGCCGTGATTTGTAACTTGTAACAAATAATTCGTTTTGGTTTTTATTACACAAACATGAATACTCTTTTAACTGTTTAATATACAGGGTTTTCTGAGTCAGTTTCGAATGTAAGCATGTGTCACCGTGTGCAAAATGTCATCGAATCTGATATTTCATTTCCATCACAATAACTGTTAGCTTCTTCAGCATGATTTTCAACAATTCGACGGGCTGCTGCTATCATTTTTTCTCCGGGGTTCGAAGCCGGATCGCATCCCCCGTTGACAGCTCTGAATCGAGATTCAGAAATTGGAAACATTCTTGAATCTCAAACATTCATGAATCTCACAAGATTCATGAATCTTGAAAATTTCATGAATTTTAAAAGCTTCATAGATCTCAAAAGTTCCACAAATATAAAGGGATTCTAAAATCTCCAAAGATTCAGCTTACGAGCTTGAGATTCTTATTATTCTTCTTCTTGGCGTAACAATATACGTGGTCATGCCAGCCTATACAGGCTTTCGAGACTTCTTGGCAAGTACCATGCAGTCGGATAGTTTGTTTTGCTACGGAGAGACGGTCCATGCGAGGCCTACGACGTGCATGTTGTTAAGTCGTGCGAGTTAACCAATGTATCATGCGATCGTGCAAATAGAGGTGCAATTTCATTTTGCAGTTTTTGGTGTCAATAATTGTGTCCTCATAACCACTTGACACAATGATTGATGTTAGACTTTTTGTAATATTTGTAGCATTGTTCATGAACTCATGATACCTTAAATTGATGGAAAAGATATTGAAAGCGCAAATTGCGTAAAACACCTTTATTAAATCGTATATTTCTGGGATTGTAACCTAATTCCTTAAAATTCTCACATTGCCTCAAGTGTTTCCAATTATCTCAATAAAATAGAACAAAACATTTCACCAACGATTGTAAAGGACCCCAAAACATATTGCAACTGCCCGACACTGGTGTGAAAATGTGATGGACACATGTTTGCTATTTTATTTATTGCAGCTTCCTGTTGCCCCGCTTTCTTTGCGGAAATAAACAAAGTTCTTAATATCACATTTGCTCTCCGTTGGGCCGAATGATGTCACCGGCTCGAGAGTGCTGCCGGCAAATATGTATCTGTGTTTTTATGTGCCAATTTTCCAACATCTGTCCAAACAGGCACTATCAAATCATTATTATTCCTCACAATTTTTAAATAATTTATCATCGAAAACAGATGTAGCTATGGTTAGAAGCACTCGGAATGATAACGTCACCACAGTGCGTTGTGGAGTTGGTTAGTAAAGTCGGTAATTCCATACAAGGCACTCGTGATGAGGCTCGCTTTTGTAGCCTCATCACGAGTGCCTTGTATGGAATTGTGAAGTGTGTAAAGTGGAAAGAAGATCAATAATTAGTGATTTTCGCAGTTTATACCTTATCGGGTGTTTGTTCGATTGCAGGTTTGTTTGCTAAAAGATCTCGCAAAAAACGAAAAAGACAAACCCCATTATTTGGACCGGACGTGTTTAGATAAATTTAAATGACCCGCTAATTGATGAACGAGTAACACATGGACGGTCGTGTTTTGTTGTTGTTGTTGGTGTGTGTGCCAAAAGAGGAGAAAGAGAAAAGCGTTAACCCGTTCGTTCGCCGTGATGTGTGCCGCATTTGAAAGTGAAACCATTTTCATCCACCCAAACCCATCATAAAGTCCATTCGTTCGTGTCCATCGTATCTTGTACGAACGCAGAAGTGCCGTTGTTGTTGTTGTTTTTTGTCACGGGAATTTAATATCCACTCCCCTTCTCAAACGCGTCCCCTGGCCGGCTCACGTAAGGGGGCGGTCCGCGTGTGCGCCACGGACGCACACAGGTCGCTGCTGCTGCTGCTTCTGCTGCTGCTGCGTAGAAAGATGGTTCTATATATTTGTGTGAGCACAATCCGATTGCAATACGACGCATGCCGTCCACGCGCTCGTTTCTGCGTCAACAAACAAACCACTCCAACATACACACAGGCGCGGCTAACCGCACACGGTCGGGTCCGCATCATCGGTCGGGGAGGCCGTTGTTGTTTGGTCTGACACGGCGCCCCCGAAGTCCCTGCTACTTGTGTGCCGCGAGATATGGTTATCTCGTCACCTTCCTTCCCCGGGCTCTGCGGTTTAGCGAACCACCAACCACCAGTAATGTAACCGTTTCGCCAATATGCCGGGTGACATAAAAAAGGGTTAAATTAGTAACCTTGAAACGGGTGGGTTTATCCCACCCTCCGCGCGTTTAGCGCAGGGTTATATCCTTAATTCCATGCGACAGCGGCTCGATGAAGCGATTAATGGTGGACGGTGTGACACACGGGCCGCAACCGCTTCAACTCGCAGGTCCCTTGGGAAGGGAATGTGTGTGAGTTCACATTTGCTACTGCTGAAATGATTTAAGCTCTTTATATATTGAGTAATATTATATTATTAGTCTCTGTAGAGAGGGGCGTTTTTGGAGGTTTATTTTCTTGCATTCACCTTTCTGTTTGTAACCCGTCAATCAGACCCATTCGTCATTCCTGATCCCCCAGCTGCTGCTTTTCGTATCGCGCATTAGCATGCATTTTCCCGGCAGGAGCGGTTCCAAGCGTTGATCGCTTCCAACAAACATGGCGCGCGAGTGTGTGACATTTGCATCCATAAATTATCCACTCCGTGGGCCGAACGTCGTTTCCCGGTTTGGGGGCCGGGGGGACACCACGATGTGCATCGGGAGGGAACAAACATGTATCCACGGCCACACTGACACACCGATTAATCATCCGGTACAGCCTACGGGATTGGCACCGTCTCGGGAAGGTTACGGAGGAGCTAGCGACGAACCCCGCCGGGAGGGTGTGGATGAAAAGAGCAAACAGCAAAATGGCTGGAGACGATCAGATGTGCACCGAAGGAGTGTTTAGCGCCATGAATGGTGCATAATTGACAACCGGATCGATCATATGGGCTGGCAGCTGACCCTCTCGATGACGTAGGAAAGAAGAAGAAAAAAAACCCGAATCCACAAAAAAATGCACCGAATCCGTTCTGTTTCTAAGCGCGCGGATGGATGAAATCATAACTGCACAAACGTGCGCATCAAATGGTACGCACGCGTGCCCTCGTTTGTTTTTTGGAAGATATAACGTGATAACCTCCTCTTAACCCCCCTCCTCCCCATCCGTCACATCTCCAGCAAGCCGAATCGAACGTGTGTTACACAAACATAACTGCGTCTGCACAACAAGAGAGCATTGTGCGCATAACCTTGTGTGTGTGTGTTTGTTGAGGAAGTGGAACCAGCGATAGGTCGCTGCGTGCGCCCCGTTTGCTGTGCGATAAGACGGCTCGATGAAAACAATACAATACAACAAGAAAGAGAGGAAAAAACAACACACATAAATCAGGCATCGACCCATTCACCCCACTCTCCGCCAGTGGGTAAGTTCATCCTGGGTCGCCAGCATCTTTTGATGTTTGGGGCTGGAGAAATGGAGGGTTTGCCTAGCAAATTTTCACCAATTTCTTTCCGCCCTTCACGCTACTAACCCTCCGCTTGGTCCGCGTGGTCTTGTCCGATGCCTTCGTACTTTCCGGTGCTGTAATCGGCTGTCTTTGTGTGTGTGTGTGTGTAAAAGTGATATGAGTTTGTTGAGCGTAGCATCTTGCACACTCAGATTGCTTGCCTGAACGAGCCCAATGCTCTCCACTAGCATCGAAAGCGGGCGATGCTTGTGTTGTGTGCATCGTATGAATAACACACAAAAAAGAGGTGAAGCTGCTGCTCATGCAACAGCCCGCCACTACAGCGGATATGCTTTCACTTGCATGTTGTGTGTTGGCGTTTCACATACACCCCGATATCGCGCTTGTGTATGTGTGTAGATTGAAATTATCACAAAACCAAACAACAGCAACAAAAAATGGAGCGCCGTGTTGAGCTGGCTGGTGAAGAAGATGCGTAACAGCTCGTAATATTAAATGTATTATTTATTACGCAACGTTTCACTCGCACCGTGCTCATCATCACACACTGTGGTGGTGATGGTGTACGGCATAGTAACAAAGCGGTATCTAAATTGCTAACATAATGCAGCGCGAGCTTTGGATCCTGCTGATGTTGATCGCTAGAAGGGCGAGTCAGGACGGAAGCTACCTTGAAGCTGAACTTCCCTGTCCCGGACGGAGGTTCGCCGCTTCACTATCGCGCGGGCACAGACAGGACACACGGGGTTCGAGGCGGAAGCGCTGGCGATGATTGAGATTGAATGATTGAGCTGTGGTGGGGGTGCGAGCTTGGTTGGAATAGTTGATGAAGCTGCACTGTACTGTACACTAGTGATGTGTTTTCTGAAGCGCACCCACGACTCTGATCCAACTCCGAATATTGTTAGTCCGATTCCGACTCCGACGGAATGGGAATCATTAGTTCCGCCCGGAGGCGACTCCAGGTGACTCCGGACGACTCTGGACGACTTTCGGTGACTCTGGACGACTCTGGACGACTCTGGACGACTCTGGACGACTCTGGA
>KB665843.1:2386823-2408647 GCA_000349065.1 Anopheles quadriannulatus
GGACGACTCTGAACGACTCTGGACCAATCTGGACGACTCTGGACGACTCTGGACGACTCTGGACGACTCTGGACGACTCTGGACGACTCTGGACGACTCTGGACGACTCTGGACGACTCTGGACGACTCCGGACGACTCTGAACGACTCTGGACCAATCTGGACGTGTCCGGAAGACTCCGGACGACTCCGAGTCTAGGCAACTCCGGTCAATTTTATACGGCTCCAGACGATGCCGAACGATTCCGGATAATGCTGGACGCACCTACCTTCGCGAGTCGGTTGCGAAATTTTTGGAATCGACTTCGGAGTCTACTCTGGAGTTTTGCCAACTTCACCCATCTCTACTGTACACAATCTATTCTGTCCTACTTTTTTGTTGTTTTTCTGATTGCTGCTCTAAGACGACCAAGAAGCGCTCACGGTTCGTGCTCTGCTGCTCCAATCGTTCTTGACGACCTTCGCAAGGGGGTGGTGGTGGTGGGGTCGGTGCGATTCCCTCTCGTATCCAGTCAACCACGCTGCTTCTGCTAGTGTATCGAATCATTGTGAGTGGCTTGTTCTATCAATTGCCGCCCCCGTCACGAGATGAGTTCCGCAGCAGCAGCAGCAGCAAAAAAGGTGTCCGCAAGCGCGCTAGAATGATGAATGAGTTCATAAAATACTTTCACCCCTACCCGTATCCGGATGGAGGGGGGCGTTTTGATGACCACCAAGGTTAGCAGGCAATCTGGTGTGCGCGTGTGCGCGTGTGTGTGTTTGTGTGGTCTAAAACAGGCCACGGGCGATGATCACCTTCATCCGGAATCATCTGCACTGATTTACGTACGAATAAAAATGATAGATTGATGAGTCGTGTCTGGATATTGTCGGTGTGTGAGGGGGGGGGGGGGAAGGGAAGAAGACCTATCGAACGAAAGATGGAGGCCAACTTTTCCGTAAGCACCTCTTGAAAGATCACCTTGGCTTACGATTACATTGAATGGGCCATGCTTTTACCGCTCGGCAAGCATCTCCGTTGGGTGTGGCGGTGGGTTGTTGTTTCAAAAGCGCCATTTCGGCAGATTCGCTAAAGTGGTTACAACGAATGAATTTCCTACGCCATCCAGTTTGTGCGTGTGTGTGTGCGCGCGTTTGCCGTTGTCTGTGTGGAAGGAAATTCCGTCCGGAAAGGAAGTTCAGCTTGCTGCGAGATGAATAAATTATTCATCAACCAACACAGCCTGCCGGCCGCCTCGTGTCCCTCCCGGGCTGTTGTTGCGGGTAAATTGTTCACTTAACTTTCCGATTGTTCTGCCGCGTCGTGACCTTGCTTGGTGAGGCATTCTCGAGGGCAAGTTTTATCACTCCGAACCGATTTATGGTCCAGGTTTTCCCATCGCTTCGGCTCTTCCTAAAACTTTAAAATTTTATGACGACGACATCAATGTAAAGATGTAAAATTACACTAAAATGGTAATTCATTGTAAGGGTGTGCAGCAGTAGTGTGGTCGCAATGACATATTTCAACAAAATAGTAAAGTAGTAACGATTAAAAGCTTAAGTGGAAAACAGATATTTTTGTTATTGCGCAGCATCTCTACGCCTCTCCGTTACTTAGTAAATACTGTGCTCCTAATTCGTGTACGAAACGTGATGGAATGTGGCCAAGCTTTTGTGGCACTAATGTGCATGCAAATCACTCGTTCACTCCGTTCATTTCAACCTGTAAACGTTTTACTTTTGCGGCTACATACGCAACAATTAGTATCAATCAATTGCCTTTAATCAAATAAAGGCATGCGCGTGTGTTGCCCTATTAGCATTTTAATATAGAGCTAAAGGAGCGGTGTTTTGGGCTAAAAACGCGTCGCAATAAAACGCAGGCCCGTCACAACTGCTGCGAAAGCGTTCGCGAAGCACGCGCTCCAAAATGGTCTACAACATATGCGGTACGGTACGCGTTTTGTAACAGAAATCAATTGATGAACGATAAGCCCTGCCCCCAGCCAGCCCACCCCATATGAGAGGGGATTGGTATGCCCATTAATAAGAAGGAGATTTCCTTAAAAAAACGGTGTGTGCTGTGTGGTATGGTCTTTTTCGAGTGACAGTTTTGATTGATTGTGACGTGCGCCGGATTGGGTCGCATCCATTTTGTAACATAGGGTAGGTGTAAGTATTCCCGATTAGATAGTATTTTGGATAGAATGGCAGAATGGAGCAATTTTCAACTCTCTTTTACACCACCGGCACTGTCCCTGGCTCGGTAGCGATGTAAATAATTCGCGTCATTAACATACAACGCTCGTCGCGCGTTTGTTTACTAAGGCTCGCTTCTTGGACTGCTTTTTTCCCTTACCCACCCTTCGGCCATTTAGTAGTCGCTCGGTATTAGTTGTCAGCAATCGGTTTTTGTATGTGTGTTGCAAATGCGCCGTAAGCCAAGGACCACCCGCGAATTATCGCCCATCCGTTTTTTTTTTTACTTCTAACATTCGCAACCACTGTGGTACGCAGCAACGGAAACCGGCAGCAGCTGCATGCCTGGGAAAACGGTGAAGTAATATTACGAAGAAAAGAAGCAATGGGAAGGAAATGGCACCGGTCGGTCGAGCAAGCGGGTTCTTTTCGGGGACATTAAAAGATAAAAATATCCTGCGCCAATGCTAAACGCCGCGCGGCCTGTTTCTCTTTCTCTATCTCTCTTTCCTTCGCGCGAGTTTGGTGTAGAACTCTTTGGTTGCAGCGGCCAAACACCCCCTGGGTTTTGCCATGGTTGTTTTTCTTCTTCTTGTGCCCGTTGCCAGCTGCATGCAATGTTGTTGCGTTTGTTTTTGTGTTGTTAAAGGTTGCGGGTTGAAGGTATGTGTGTGTGTGCGAGCGCGCTCAGTTTTCGGGTGCTCTGTTGAGACGAGGGAAAGGTTGGTTTTGTTGGGGCAAGGTCGATGGCGATAAAGGGTAATCTTCGCATCCGTCAATCGGGAGAGGGGCTTGACGTGACTTCCCTGTGTTCTCAGTCGGTTCGGTTCGGAACTTGGATGGATAAAGGTGCATTTTGGGAAGGTGCGAATGAAAGGAATACTGATTTATTTATTTTCATTTGTTCTCACACGCATTGCATTGCAGGATCATTCTTTGTGATTTTCACGAAATGAGCTCCTTCTTAGTATACACATTGTCAAGGTGCTGTATAAAAATGCACATAACATATTGGTCAAGAACACTGACAACTAAACGGAACTGGATACAACATTAGAATGTGAATCGATACCAAAAACTTGTCCAAAACAAAGACTACTACCGAGAAAAATGCAGGGACAAAACAGAGGAATTGAAGTCGGCAGCCAATAGTTCCTTAGTGTCATAAAACGAGCGTCCGTTTGGGACATTTTGGGGACATTGTTTGTCCTATGAAGAGGACATTCTTTTGCATGAAATATTTAATTGAAGTAAGTAAATAATAATATTGAGTTGTTAAAAAGTTGATCAATTGAATGCAAATTATAACCCAAAATGAGTTTAATTGCACATTGCATCTGTTTCTTTTGTTGGATGAATTGCCCTTCACATTGTTGCCAACTCGCAAAGGCTCTATTCTTGTTAACAGCGCCAATAAATCTTGTGCCATGTGTGAATGTGCCAAAAGTGTCGGTACGGTTGTAACTTGTAAAACGGAAAACAATCATCAAAACAGGGCAAAGTCGTTCATGTAGATCTCGTGATGGTACTGTTCTTTATTTTAAAAGTGTTATTATTTTCATTTCCGCGACACAATACACAATACAGTGTTCGGATATTAAGCTAACACACAGGTACACAATTAATCATTAAAACAACTCATCAATTGGGAATGCTTGTTGGAGCTAAAAGTAGACTCACGCTGACGAAAAAGACGCAAAAGCAGCATACATTACAGCAAAAAATACACAAAAAAAGTTGTTTAATTGCACCAAACAGTAGCTCGTGGCCTGTGTGTTTGCCAAAGACAAAATAACCATCTCACACACGAACTGACGAACTGCTCTGGTGGCGACCGGTGGTGCGGACGCGGGAGTGTGAACTTGTGGTTTCGTGTTTGCGCAATGATTTGGTGTAATTAAGTTTACTGCGGACAATTAATTTGCTTACGTTTCGGAAGCATTGCGTTGCGCTCAAGCCTGGGGACGCTACCACCCTCCTCCTTTTACTAGCACGAACACATCTCTCGGTGCTCTTTCTCTCTCTGTGTCTCTCCGCCACAGCAAGTAGCAGTGCCGAGTGGTGGTTATTTAGGGATGACAAACACGTGACACAGACACGACACGGCCTGAGGAAGGAGGGGACTACTAAAGGGGGCAAAAGGGGCGGGCATGCAAGTAATTTTAATGGCTCATTGGTTAATTTGGCAGAGGAGCTGACATTCGGTTCGGCAGGTCGCCCGTAACGGTGGCAGATCGTGGCAGGTGCGAAGAAATCGGGGCGCCGTACTAATAAGGGCCGGCAATTGGATGGGACCGAAAGTGAGGTTTTAGATGGGAGAGAGAGAGAATGGTAGTTGCAGAAATTGGCCACTATTCCAAAACACGATGCGCTTACCTTTCGTTGACTTTTTGCTCACTTTCCTCACCTTATACGACACTCTATAGTGTGCGGTGTGACGTGGGTTGGTTGCTGTTGCATGTCTGCTTGCTCGTTATAGCGCACGACACAAGAGACAAACGTTTGATTGTTTGATCAATTGTCTCGCTTAGGATTGCTGAGGACAGGAGGTAAATCTGTTACGCTTGTGCCTTCGATGAAGGGAGTCTTCGATAATGACGCTAAGGTGCAGATTCTAATATTTGCATATTTCAAAACAACTGGAAAGTAGTAATTTAAATTAATCATAAAGATTCATGACCTTAGTGCCAGGGGCGATGTATGTCTTTGTGTAACTAATTCAGTCGCATTCGTGAGTAGACTGCAAATATTGGTCGTTTTACGGTTAAAATCATTACTATTTAGTTTGACTGATCGTTTAAGTATTCCATCCAAAGGTTCGAACAGAACGTAGCCAGTGAAGGTGGAATTTTGATGTTTTATTTAAAAATCATTTTCTTTAAAAAAAAATTACTATTCCTGGTTAAGTTTATGCAAATGATCGTGAAAAATGGAAGAATAATGTACATTCGGCTGACGCGTTGAATTTGACTGAATTGTGTCCAACCATCAGGAAAATCAATTATTTTTAATTTGAAGAATAAAGCTTCCTATTTATGTTTGTTTTGTGGTAGATATTTCAAAACATCAAATTCAAAATTCACTTCCTCTGATCAATGCTCATTTTCTGCAGAATGGCTTGAGCACAACTATGATCCATGTGTCAGCTTCTATAAGACCTGACGTGTGTTACATGTATCGTCCTACCCATTATTCGAGCATTGTATTGGACCTTTTGAGTTACTTGGTATAATAAAGCCTAGTAAGGATGTATCAGGCCAGTATGGGATCACGTATGGTGTGTCCTATTGTCAACACCGGAACCCCTGAAGATTTGCCTGAAGATAATGATATAATTTCCCATTTGTGGCAACTTGCTAACGTCATTCGATGCATTTCATATGCCAATTTTTAAACCTCTGAACGTAAATCCTAATGTTTTTTATGCACCCACAAACAATCACTGTCCACTTCCTGTTCAAACTATGGAATTTTTCTTGTACACGGATTATTCATGTGTTCCGCTTTAATATGTACCGAGTGGAGGAGTGTACTACCTGTGCACCGTAGTATGTGTAATTAATATTCACATTCATGCTCGGTTCCGGTTGACACTTTTTGTGATTTTGCCTTTCCCACCCGCGTGCTGATGTTTCCTCAGCCAGCTAGGGGAAGGCAGTTTACATTGGGTTGCTTCCGCTGGTGGTTGTCTTTCTCTCTCTGTGTGTCTCTCTCTCTCTCTCTCTTCCGGTGTACTCACTCGAGTTAAGCAATCGCCCAAGATCCGGATGTGCAGTGGAAAGCGAGGACAAAAAAAAGCATAAACATAGGTGTCAGTGTTTAGCATTGCGCGCGCTCTCTGTTCACGTCACGTACCTGCCAGCAGTTCTTGACCTGTCCCTACACAGACAAAGAGGCTTGCGGACGTGATTTGTGCCGTACCGTGTTTGGAGGGCTCAGGCCAGCCTATTCGTTCTGACCGGAATTTACAACTACAGTGCAGTGATAGCAGACAGACATGAGGCGAGCGAAAGGTATAACGCACCTGAACATCATGTCATACTTTGTAACTACACCAGCCAGCCGATGAACCGAAACGGCAAAGATAGATGTTATCGGCACTTTGGGGTGACCTTTTCGTGTTGTGTGAAGGTGTATGTTTGCGTTGTCTGTGGTTAGAAAATGGCATGTCTCGGAGGAGAGTTAAATGTCGTAATTCCCAAGGTGCGTCTTTCCCCGCCGTCAATGGTGCGGATTGTCTAAGTATCAGTTGCCCTGGTGCATATTGGATTATGATACGAAGAACAGCGTAATTCTGCCACACATTTTTTTTGTGCACTGTAAGATTGATGATGGATAAATTAGTTTAATTTGAATAAGAGAGAAAAACTACACCGCTCCTAACCGAATCCTGCTCAAGGGTAAACGGTATCGAGTGATGGGCAATTAGTTATCTTTGCTGCTTTATCTACGCTCGTCATATTTCCAGGAAAGCCGGATTAGACGCAGTCGTCTCCCTTATCGGCACCGTCCCATTCCATGGTGCACAACAAATGTCACCCCGAAAGAACCGCACACGATAAGAATCCGTTTATCCAGCACACCATACAAGCATCCGATGCATGTAAGCCCCTGTGTGGCACCACCGGTGTACAAGAAGCGGTGTCACTATGGTACGGCATTTGCTAGCTGCTCATAAATTATGCACTAAATCGAGCACTTTCATTTCGTCGATTGGTCATTAGAGCGAGGGACACACGCTGGTGGAACGGGCAGAAGCAGAACAAAGGACACACAAACGCAAGCGGCCCCAATGTGTCACGTTTCCCATGCGTCACGGTTTTGGGCGTGCTGACGTGACGAAGGGACATTTCTGCTGCAGGAAAACGCGTGCTGTGTGTGTGTGTATGTGTCCTTTTTACCATCCCCAACCGTTGCCTCGGACTTCTTCGCACCATCGGGGAATGGTTTGGTGGTTTTATTGTCCTTTCCCAACGCAACAAAAAACAGAAAGGATTGCCGTAATGAGTTGAAGCATGAGACGCTTAGTGGGTAGCAGCAACGAGGAGCGCTCCCTGGGTTTTATCGTTTTATAAATAGTTTTGGTTTATTGAATGCCTGCGCATGGAATCAGATTTCTAAATGAATTGAATGTCAATCGCTCTGCTGTTGTCCTGGAATAATACTAATTAATACTAATTAATCTAACATTTCTTTCTCTCTCTCTCTCCCATTCTCCTTTTCTCCGCCATCTCGTTACAGATTATGTTCGTTAAAAATTACCCGCCTGTCGCTGCTCACACCCCTGCCGGCCGATCTAACGTCACTGTCGCTGGCGGTTCGAATGCAAAGCTCAAAGCGAACGCTTCGCTCGCATGAAATCCCGGTCCCACAGTCGCTGAGCGCCGGGTACGGCAGCACCGGTGTGATCGGCACCGGAAGCATCACGGGTGGCGCAGTCGGCGGAGGCCTGACGGGAGGTACAGGGCTGGCCGGTGGAGGTGGCGGTGGTGGAGGCGTCGGCGTTGGCGGCGGTGGCGGTGGCGCCGGTCAGCTCAACTCGCCGCCACTGCTGGAGACGGAGCTGGACCTGCACTTCAGCCTGCAGTATCCGCATTTCATCAAGCGCGACGGCAACCGGTTGCTGATACTGCTGCAGCGCCGCAAAAAGTACAAAACGCGCACCATCCTCGGCTACAAGACGCTGGCCGAGGGCGTGATCCGCATGGACGCGGTGCTGCAGAAATCGATGGACATGACGGTGGAGCTGAACGGGTCAGGGAAGGCGGGCCGGGCCGGGCTGACGATAGCGACGCTGCGCGCCACCCAGGTCACGTCGATCCCGGTCGACCAGGACAACAAGAACAACAACAGCCTGCTGGTGACGGACCGGGTGAACGAGTACTCGGACGAGGACGAGGAGCAGGAGTTCAGCTCGGGCGACGAGAACGACGAGGGCCTGTCCGGGTACGCGGCGAAGCGCAACTATGCCGGGAAGCGCGATTCGTACAAAAAGTTCGAATCGGGCGAGCAGGACGGCGAGCAGGAGGATGGCAACATGCTGCCCTCGAACCAGGCCGACAGCGACAGCGATTTCGACAACATGGGCAAGGAAAAGTCGCGGGGGAAGATGAGTCGCGTAAGTAGAGGGGGAGCGCGTGACGAGTGTTTGCGCGGAACAGGACGCAACTTCTGGACCAAGGAACTGATGCTTAATGTGTGTTTGTTTGCGTTTGGTTTCCTTTCTAGCAACGGAATTTCAAGCAACGCATCATCTCACTGCTCAAACGCTTCAAGGTGCCGGAAGAGCTGGAGGGCGACGTGCGGGAGCGGGGCCCGGCACTGCGCGGCAAGCGCGATCTGGACGCCCTGTTTCAGGAGCTGGAATCGTTGTCCTGCGGCGAAGGGGACGACTCCGGCCAGGACATGGACAGTCTGTCCATCGGCTCGACGCCGAAGCCATCGTTGAGGCCATTCTTTGAGCACTCGGGCAAGCCGGTCCTCACGCAGCAGCATTCCTCGATACAGCTAAGCTCGATGCAGAAGGGCGGCGGCGGTGTTGGTGGTGGTGTTGGTAATAAAGGTAAACAACGACAACGAGCTTCGTCCTGCTGCAGGGCCGCAAAAACAAGACCGGCCCAAAATATGGATGGTTCACGGCCGCTGATTTGTGTTCCGGACCAAGATGTAGCTTTTGTTTTGTTTTTTTTGTTTGGGTGCTGTTTTCAATTTGCTGCTGCTCTTTGTGTCCATTTTTTGTCGCTTTGTATCGTCTCATTTTTGGTTTGGTTTTAGTTTTGTTATGCAAAAAAAAAAAAAAAAAAACGGAGAGGCCGCGCGAAACCGCAAGTAAAGCTTTCATCAGTGCTGCAAAATGTCATGAGCATCACGAGATTTTCACCAACGAAAACAATGAACATATCCGTGGCAGCTTGATGCTCATTGCTGATACTCAATGAAAGTGACTCTAACTGACAAGCTTAATGCCGTTGCAAGCAGCTTTTTCTGGCTATGAACAGTGCTGCCAAATGCCACTGTTTCAGTCATCAACACTCATGACTGAAACGAAGCTCAAATCAGCTCAAGTACACAATTGAGATGACCAGTGGTAAGACTCAAACAGTTGGTGGTCCAATCACATACTTGATGACATTTTTTTTTTTTGCGACTACCGCTTGGGTCAGCCACTATGTCATGACTTTTTTTTACTGTGATCAGTTGCAGGCAAAATGTCACTGACTGATAGTCATGACAAATTCCGGCTGAAACAAAATTATGTCAGCGTCACGATCTCTACTGGGAGGATCAGAGACGAGACTCAAACAGTTGTGGCGACCATCACATGCTTGGTGACATTGTGTGCAACCATCAAGTGACCAAAAATTGGGTGCTAAACAAAATGTCATCAAGTATGTGATTGGACCACCAACTGTTTGAGTCTTACCACTGGTCATCTCAATTGTGTACTTGAGCTGATTTGAGCTTCGTTTCAGTCATGAGTGTTGATGACTGAAACAGTGGCATTTGGTAGCACTGTTCATAGCCAGAAAAAGTCATGATTATGCTTGCAACGGCATTAAGCATGCATTGGTCACACCAAACGTTTTGAAGTATCACCTTTGATTATCACAATTGAGTACGTGGCGCTGACATGGATTTTATATCAGTCAAATTTTTGTATGACATTGACAGTGACATTTTGCAGCACTGGCTTTCATACATTCGAGATGCGATAAGATTAAAGATCGCTTCAGATTAAAAGATTATACACTTTCTAGTTAGTGTTTCGTTTTAGAAACCATCTGCGCTTATGGTAGCTTTTCCATGAAAAACATTTTATTGACGTAGGTCAATACATTTAATCGCCATTGCATTGCCTTTTTGTTTGATTTTCGTGTGTTATTATGTGATCCTGATTTGTCTTAATGTGGTAATCGTACCTACAGATTGTAGAGATAGCGTTACGGATGTGTGCTATTTCGAGCGATGGAATGCGCAAAGTGTTTAAACCGTCAACTGTTTGTTTGAACGCCTGGAAATTAATCTTTAAATTACAACATCATCATCATCGCTACAGCAAGACATTTGTGTTTGTTTGTTTGTTTGTTTGTTTGTTTATTTGTTTGCTTGCATGACCTTTCTGTTTATTGTGACTAAAATTAAACCAACTTTACGCTCCGTGCTCCTCTCCATCTCATCATTACTACATCGCTCCCTCCTGCCAAAGCCCTCCACCTCAACATTCATCGCTGGTTTACGCATACCATACAAACCCTACTACCGAGGGCAAAGGGACGGTTTTTGGTGTAGCGTTTATTTGGACCTGTGCTTGCTGCTTAGCCGTTTAAGTTTTGTTACTCGATTTGTTTTTATTATGTTTTCTTTCATTATCTTTTACGTTCCTTTCAGATTTTATGCCAGAAAAGAAACCCAATTTAGAGAAGCGTGACTCGCTCGCCGAAAAGAAAAGCAATTCAATAACAATTGCCAATAATCTTATTAATAGTATGAACGGCAACAGTATTAATAACAATCAGACTAGCAATTACAGTAACAGCCAAGGTTTGTAGCTTTCAAAAACCGATCGTTGTTGGTTCATTTCACGTTTTTTACTATCTATACTCTTGTCTTTGTCTGTACACCTCCCACACCTCTCTCTCTCTCTCTCTACCCACCGGCACGCACCGGCTGTGTGCCCACTTTTTCCCACAAGTTCTTGATCTATTTTCCACCTCCCCGCTGAATCTCTACCCCTTCCTGTTGTGCACATCACGTTGTTCTCTTCCGTCAACTCACCGCGCACTGCTACGTTTTGTTCGTACGTGTACACACACCACGTTTAATAGCATCAAATTACACCAAACTGGTTCGACTGTGCAACCCTCCTGCGCTAAATCTGCATATATGCGTCTCACATCTGAATCCCTTTCCTTCCCGCACAGCAATTCCATTCCCTTCTTTCATAGCTCATCGGGCATAAAAGCATAAAGTTTGAAGCACCAATTTTCATTGAAAAGCAATCGTGAACATCTTCCGGCATAAGCTAAGCGTTGTTATGTTTTGTTGATTTTCTAAATACTCCAAATCGTTGACTGCTTATGATTAACTATGCTTTGATTTGCTCGTTATTGTTTTGTTGTGTTGATTTGTTTGCTAGCTCGACCATGTTGTTCGAACGTCAAGATGATATGATTAGCGTTTCTTTCCGATTTGTCACGTTTTTGATCCCCCCGTTCCCTTTTCAAACTTTCACAATTACCACTCTCACAGATTTTAAGCATTCTTCCCCTTTCAATGGTAGTGTTCAAACAATGATTTCCTCTCTACATATGTATCTATCCCTCTCTCTCTCTACCTCTCAGTTATTACTAAACTGCGCTAACAGTATGTCTCTGCCTGTGTGTGTTTGTTTCGTATCCTTCTTCGCAGATCGATCCGGTGACTGGAAAAACGATAGCTCCGGCAACGAGGGTGGCGCCGGCAACACGGACCCGGAAGCGCTCAGTTCCGATCCCCAGAACACGGGCAGCCCGCCGAAGGAGAAGGAGACTGCGGTGGAGAAGAAAAATCGCCTGTTTCGCACCAGCAGCAGCACGCCCAACAGTGCCAAAAAGCAGAAACAGGTGCTGAGCTTCCAGATGGACCAGCACGGGCAGCAGCAGGGGCAGCAGCATCACACCCAGCAGGGGAAACCATCGCCCCTGGAAACCTGCCTGTCGCCGACGAATGTGGAGCCGCGCAAGTCGCTGCTGGAGCAGCTGCAGCGCACGTTCACGACGGAGGAGTCGGCGCTGCCGGAGGTGGTCACGATCGTTAGCCCGCCGGAAGCGAGCACCGTGTCGCTCACCCCACGGCTAGCGTCGCTCATATCGGCCACGTTTCGGCCCACCTTTCAGCCCAACAATACCGCCGAGGTGAAAGCAATAACGCAGGCGCTGATGAACAAAATTCAGAAGTAGTAAGTGTTCGTTCTAATTCGAGTTTGAAGCTAGCTTGAGTGTTGTTAATTGCATTGTGCGTCATTTTCTGCTCGCTTATCCAGCTGTAACTCAACGGCCAAACCGCCAACCACGGTAAAGGTAGTTCTAGTCGGAGGGGACTGGTTGCAGGGCGCCGTGCTGCGACACTACGTAGAGCTGTTGGGCATTCGGCCACCGGACTGGGTAAACCATATCAGATTCTATATCGTTCCTTTAGGTGAGTTGTGGAATCGGGGGTTGTGAGAAATGCAAAACCGCAATAACAATCGAGATTGTGAACCCTTTAATATACACACAGGATCGTGCGCGGTCGCTCGCTACATCGGTATGATCGATTCGAGCTACCTGGGCATGTTCGGTACGGAGAGCTGGCAGCAGATCTGTGATCGGGCGGCCAATCTCGAGAGTGCACAGTCGAAGAACGAGTCGGCCGAGTTTATCAACCGGATACAGCGGTACCTCATATCGGGCGGACCGTGCACGCAAGTTCCTATTGCCGAGGCGATGGTTAACTATCGCGATGAAGACTCTTGTCAAATATTTGTACCGTTTGTTAGTGTAAGTAGTGCGATTGTGAGCGGAGGTCGGGTATCGTTCAATTGCGTTGCAATGTCACATTTCTATCCCTACCCACGCTGCAGGACGTAAGAATTGGCTGTTTAGAAGGGCCGCAGGTGTCGCTTGATCTCGACGAATCGTTCACGTACGCTTCGCAGGGCAGTGCCGACCGGATGCTGTCCAGTTCACCGCCCCAGAGTGGTCGCACCTCGCCGCCCGCTTCGCAAACACCGAGCGCCATCGCCCAGCTGCAGCAGAAAGATCTGCAGCAGCAGCAGCTGCTGCAGCAATCGTCCTCCTCGTCCTCCTCGCAGGTGCAGGAGTCGCTCGAGCTGCAGGTTGACTATTGGCCGCTGGCTCGGCCCAACTTTGACCCGAAGGAGAAATTGCTCGGCAAGGGCCAGGACCCGTCCGGCAAGAACAGTATTAAGAGCACGTTCCGGCATTTGCAGGTATGTGTGACCACCACGCTCATGGTATGTGGTTTCTGTCTACAATTTCATGTTTCGTTCACAGGTGTGGCGACTACCGCAAGCTCCAAGCTTTGGCGAGTTTACCAACGGCTTAACGCTGAGCTTTGCAACCAAGGAGAAAAAGCAAAAAAGTAGGTTGTTAATATTGAGCGTGTTGTTGGAATGATGGAATGATTTATAATGCGTGTGCTTTCTTGTTGCAGTAATGAGATTAGGCAAAAAGAAGGAGAAAGATCGCGATGCTGAAAAGGAGCAGTGCGTCGAAGGGGTGGCCCGGTTAATCTGCTCACCGAAACAATCGCATCCGGTTCCGTTGCGAGGTAAGCGTTTTGAACTGTATAAACCAGTGCTGCAAAATGTCTCTGTCAATGTCAATCTGACGGAAAAAATTCCATGTCAGCGTCACGTACTCAATTGTGATAATCAGAGGTGATACTCAAAACGATTAGTATGATCAATGCATGCTTCATGACGTTTTTGTGACCAACGCTTGGTCACTCATTATGTCATAACTTTGTTTACTGTGATCAGTTCCGCAAAATGTCACTGACATAGTCATGACAAATTCCGGCTGAAACAAAATCATGTCAGCGTCACGAGCTCTTCTGTGATGATCAGATGTGAGACTCAAACAGATGTGGTGACCATCACATGCTTGGTGACATTGTGTGCAACCAACAAGTGACCAAAAATTGGGTGCTAAACAAAATGTCATCAAGCATGTGATTGGACCACCAACTGTTTGAGTCTTACCTTTGGTCATCTCAGTTCTGTAAGTCAGCTGATTTGAGCTTCGTTTTAGTGATGAGTGTAGATGACTGAAACAGTGAAATTTTGCAGCACTGCTCACAGCCAGAAAAAGTCATGATTGTGCTTGCGATGGCATTAAGCTCAGCTTGACAGTTAGAGTATCGCGTTTGACTCAAGCACTTGCTTGTCGTGTACGGCATATCGTGACGCACTTTCATTGAGTATCAGCAATGTGCATCATGCTACCACGAATATGTTCATTGTTTTCGTTGGTGAATATCTCGTGATGCTCATGACACATTTGCAGCACTGGCATAAACCTCATACATTTAACATTTAGTTGCTAATTCCCTCTCTCTCTCTCTCTCTCTCTCTCTCTCTCTCTCTCTCTCTCTCTCTCTCTCTCTCTCTCTTTCTGTTTTGTTTTCTATTTCCATTTGCGCTACAGTTTACATCGATGGTACCGAGTGGACAGGGGTGAAATTTTTCCAACTTTCGTCCCAGTGGCAGACGCACATTAAGAACTTCCCGATAGCGCTGGTCGGTGCCCCACTGGCACCGGCCGAAATGCTAACCTAGTCAGCTTCATCCTCCGTCTTGACGGAGCTACTACCCACTCCAACATCACCGGCAACGCCCTCGATCATTCACCCAACGCGCGCCGGCCTGGCCGCGTTCGAACCGGCACTGGCAACTAACGCGTCCTTCAAATTGCCACCGCTGCCCCGTTCCGCTGGCTGTGAACCGCCAGCGAATACGCCGTTCCCATCATCGGCAGCAGCGCCCGGTCACTCCGGTGGTGGCGGTGGCGCATCGCGTCTGTTGCGTCCGCGCAGCTGGGCAGCGGTTAGCCGGTCGCGTGGAGGCGATTAAATTTGTTGTATATATTATCCCATATCCAAGCAGGTTGTGCCAGACAGGAGCGCGCAATGATCCGCGGGCTAGGATCGAACCATTTTCTGTGTAAACGTGTAGGAGAGCAATCAACTGTTTGTGTTTTGTGATTCGATTTCGTGATTTAGTTTCTTTTTTTTTTTTCCTATTTTCTATGTTGGTATACTGCCGCATGTGTTTCGTTGGCCCAGTTGCCTAGTATTGTAAACGAAATCAATAGTGTATAGTTCGTTGGCACCGCTTGGCACGCTCATTCCAAATTGCAATGAGTCAATCGGTTAATCGGTGCAAAAAACAATAACTTTTAATCCGGTACTGGCGTGGGTGGGTGGCCAGAATGTTTAATTTGTGATAAATCATTGGCTTGAGTGAGATACAGTACATTTCACAGCAACACACCCACACAATCCCTGCTCACAATGAACGCACATCAATGCCGCTAACCGGCGCAGGGCGGAGTATGTTTGTGGAGGTTTGTGTTGGATATAGGCTGCGCAGAAAAGCGCAAGCAAACAAACTAGTCTTTAGAGCAAAACGCATAATAAGAAGAGATACAAAAAAAAAAACACGTTAGCAATAATCGAAAATGGAACGCGCCGAATCAATCTCGCACAATAGGTGAGAAAACCCTTTGCCCGGCAGCGCGCGTTTGCATTTAACTCGGGTCAACCGTAGCAGCCAGCCCGCTGTGGCAAGCTGTCCGGGTTGCACACAGAAGATTCTTGTGTGCATGTGTACAGGAGTAACACGGCAGAAGGAGGAAGGTGTGCTGCACCACGCCTGCACATTGCACGCTATCCATAATAGCGTCCATGTGCCCGTCGCGTCCCAATTGGGCTCCCCCACATCACAAGTATTGTAACCCAAGCAATTTAATGTTTTCGTTTAACATCGTTTGCCCAAGTGCTGTGGCTTTTTGTTACAACAGAATAAAAATCACAGCAAAGTAATACTATGCAATGCATGTCCGGAAACGGGCTTGGAATTATTTATTGTTTTTTTTTTAACGAAATGTTTGTAAACCCCCAGTAGAAAGGGATATTAAACCCAATTATTGTGACTTGCGGCGCCCCTCTGTCCCGGAATGGAAAGGGAAAGAAGAAAACGATGGCGATTTTTAAGAGGAAAAGAAAAACAAACGGAACCCCAATAGAGACTGCTTGACTTTGTCATAAGTTTTTAGTACGTACTAGCGTGTAAGAATAACAGTGTTTACAAACATAAATTGTACAATTGCTCGGTAAAATTGCGAAATGCAGCTTAGTAGAGTTGATCGTGGTAGATGAAATTGAGTAGAAAGCAAATCTGAAAACTGAAAAGGCAACACAATACGACAAAGAAGAAGAAGAACAACAAAGAAGTAGTAATGCCGCTGTGTAATATTGCAATAATTAATGAGTATGGCTGGTCTTGTTCAATGGCAAGCGGCCGGTACGTAGGATAGATTAAAGCCGATCTGTACGTGCGCCTCGCAAGCCCCGTGCGCTTACGTGCGAGCGAGAACGGGGACGGGAAACTGTAAATGGAACTGTAGATACTAGCCTGTTTTCGGTTTGCATTATACATACTCCTTCTGCCCCGAGGCCCCCCTGTACAGTTCGTGGCCGTGCGAATGACAGTAGCCAGAGCAAGCAAGCGAGTATGGACGTGTTTCAGTAGCAATCGATCTGCCATCTGTGTATCGCAATAGATATGAACTCAATGTGCTCATAAAGAAAAAACATGTAAACTCTTAACGCAACCACGCGGCCAACACATGCTGGCTGCAGCATGTATTCGTCGTCGTCGTCGTATACCATGATATTGTAGCTGTAACCCCCATCGTCGTTATCGTAAGCGCAAGATTTCGCCACAAAACTCCCATCCAAAGCACGCACGCATTCAACAAACGTGTACCGTACGATGCGTTTTGCAACTCTGTAGGCCAGAGTGCTAGCCCGAACTCGCTAAACCTAAAATACCATTACAAACCCCACGCAAAGGTAGATGAACAGTCAGGTGTCTATATCTATCCGGTCAAGCGGTAGTGGGGCAGTGTTTTGGGGAAGTCGAGTACGTACACCGGCTCAATCGACAGAGGAGACAGTAGTGTGTGCATTGCTGTTTGCGCGCGTCTCGGCCCAACCGGGTGTAGAGCGCGCACAGCGCAAGTTCAGCGCAATGTCGTAGCATAATGGCAAGTGAAATGAAGCAGACAGAAGCAGCATATGCGTGTCATTTTACGTAACAAAAAAAGTATGCAACACAAACGCATTGTAAAGTATTTTATAAGATATTGAGCCGAAAAGTGTGGATGCAAGAAAAAAAAGAGGTAATAAACGCTATTGTATGTCGGCGCGAACGCTAATCGATCTCTGATCCGCTCCCTAGCGCTGCTCTATACAGCAGGGCGTGGACAGCAGAATATTCGTCGTTTAGGAAGATAGTAATGAAAGCATTTAGAGCAATTGTGTTGCAACCACAAAGATTTGAAAACAAAAACCATGCTCGTGATAATTGATATGCTTGGCGGTAAGGGTAGAATGTTTCTACTTGAAGAGGGCTAAAGGGGGAGGGGGGGCGAGCGGGAAAGGGGAAGCTTAACTGTATTCCTCATTCCGCCACCCTCTCCCCCCCCCCTACCTTCAAGGTACACAATAAAACACGCATCCCGTAAAATGCACTTACACATATCCCTTGCAATGAAAGGAACAAACTGCATCCAGCGGCGACATCTCTCATCCTCGGAGGACGGTGGCGTGGTGGGAGGTGGGGGTGATAAAAAAACCCCCCACTCCCCCCCCCCACCGAACAAATGCGTTTGTCATTACTTATGGCTGTGGAAAACAAATGTGGGAGATAACTACGAAACAAACGCATAGCAAATCAAACAATACACACTCTCGACACATCCACACATCACTACTAGAACAGTTTACGCGAAGATTCGACGGCGCAAAAACGGCCTGCGGGCTTCATCTTTCCTGCTTATCGGTGTGTGTATAGGGGGAGCGGGCTAGCGAAGAAACGAAGAAGAAGGGACCCACAAACAGGGGGCGACTGATGCACCTCGCAATCCGACGACTGAAAGGGAAATGTGCATCCTAACGTGGTGGAACCTAACTCTATATTCACTGTCAATTGTGTGTGTGTGTGTAGCTTTGATGCGTGCGCGTGGTCGTGGAGGACTCTGTAGATGTATCCTCCTTCCTCCCCAGCTACAACTGTAACTTTCTTTCCAAACGATCGTGCGCATATTACTGGTTCAGGCGCGCGCACGCGTGTGTGTATGTATGTCTACTGTAGGTGGCCTTCCTTTTTGCGTTAATATAGCTGGCAAACCCCGTTTCCACTTTGGCTTGCTATTTCTACCTAGAACCTTTCTCGCTCTCCTCAGCAGTGTGAATGTTTTCCTTCTGCTCTCTCCGCGTAGCGTTAGTGTGGTGTTATTAGTGGCGGCTTCTGGAGTTCTGCTGGTAGACGCGTGAGTGATCGTTAGTAGCACAATGTATACATCCGGTCTTTTCAAACACTCCTGTCCACGTGTGTGTGTGTTTTAGGGCGCCCGATATAGCTGTTTTGCTGTCGATGGTTCAGAAATGTTCAAACTAGTGGATTTATTTTCTCCGTTTTTTCGGTTTTATTTCCTCCAGTAGCATAATACATTTTAAAACACAACCAAATCACGTTCACGTTCTGCTCGTGCGTATGTGTCAAAAGGACATGTGCGCTTTTTTCCTTTTTCCCTGTAAATGTATCCTACATACACATCCACACACACACACACACACACACACACATACCCCTTGGTATACGGAGCCCCAAACCAGGAACACCGATCGTATCCTTTGGAATGAGTGTCTGTGTGTGTATGTGAGTATTTCTGTTGCGAGTGTCATTAGTTATTATTATTATTATTATACCTTCACCCTTCCCCGCGCTACGTATGCATCAAATCCCCCTCCTCCTACCCATTGTGCTCTGTGGTGTATTGGCGGGGGCTTCGGCCTCCACCATTGCCAAACCATTAAAACCAATCGCTCTACTACTCCCATACCCGAAATGGCAAGCATAATACATATTTCAAACGTAATAAAACAAACAAACGGAAGCAAAACGTACATTATTAATCACACATTACCCCCATTTAAACGAAGAAATCAAAGAAAAAACGCTGTAAAACATAATCCATCATATCCCATTGGTGAAAGGAAAAGGAAGACGAGGAAAAAGAGAGAGAGAGAAAGGAAGTGAAAAACAATAAGCGCAATAAATGTGCGAAACACTAGGCGGGCGGAAAGTATTGCTGTGTATGAAAAAAAAAGGAAAAGGAAAAGCCCATCTTAGGAGAAAGCTTCATCGCCATAGGTGGTATGGTTTGCTCTTCTACGCTGCTTGAGCAACAGCAGCTTCGGCTCTACAAGGAAGCAAGGGAGAAACAGGAAGCATCTTCTAACATGGCCCAAAACGCAAAGGAAAAGACGCATCCGCTAAACAAAAGCGCAGAGTGTGAGCAGGAGAGAGAGAGAGAGAGATGGGACAAAAAATATCTCAATACTGTTTTATGCATGTTTTAAAATAAATTATATATATATATATATAGCCAAAACGGAAACCCGAAAATAAAGCTATGAATATTAAATAAAAGATAAATAGTTCCATAAATAGTTGCATCTGTCCTCTGTGTGTGTGCCACCGGTGTGTGTATGTGTGTGTGTGTGTACACACGCCGGTGGGAATAAATAACAATCTAAGCAAACAGTGGGGGAAAGAAGGTGTGAAACGGAGGGCAAAAACGGGGATGGTGGTGTGCTGTACAATCGGCGGTGGACGGCGTTGTTGGCCGGCTGGAAGAACCTGCATGCACGTGCTGCTGCCACGCGGCGTGTCTCATAGTGCGATCTCCGTCTTGGCCTTGTAGTGCTCGATCATGATGAATTTGCAGCGCAAACCGTTACACCCGCCCATGCCACCCTCGGGCAGGATGAAGGTTTCGTTGGGATGTCCTACCGGTTGGCAGAACTCGACTAGATTACCGTTGCTGCGGGACAGGTCGCGCAGTGACCAGAGGGCGAGGTTTTTCGTTTTCCCGTGGCGTGCAAACACGTAAAACTGCAAACGGAATGGACGTTGGGAAGTGGATTTGGATTTGCGGTTTTGCGGTTACAACTTACATCGTCAAACTGATCGATTAGATAGCCGACAATCAGTGCCCAGTGGGCCCGGTGTCCTTTGTTGAGACAGGGCGTATGATTCCGGTCCGGATCGTAACTGTGTTTCGTGGATCGATCGATCTCGAACGTTAAGGAAATGCTACAAATAATTGGAAAATGGCGAAAGAGGACAATCTAGTTTGTAGAAAAAAAAGGATACGGCACAAGAAACATGGCCCCGAGGCGCAGCTTGATCTGGATGTTCGGGTCGTCCATCCAGCCACCGACGAGCGTGTGGGTGACGGGCTTGTACTCCACCAGGTGCCGGTTCTCCTCCAGCACCTGCTCGAACAGCTCGTTCAGCTGGCGGGCGCTAAACATCTCCCCGTTGTTGGAGTAGCCGCGGGTCACGGCCTGCTCGAGCAGGGCCGTCGCCGACGGTGCCCCGTCGAAGATCATGCTGAGCGCGGTCAGGCCGCAGGTTGGGCCGTTCTGCAGTATCGGCTCCACGTTCTGGACGCGCAGCTCGCGCGGCGGCGCATACTGGCAGACGCGGTTCAGGAAGCAGGCCTTCTGTATCTCCGGGTACTGGGTGGCCCAGGCACACTCGCCGGACGAGAGTATGGCGGGATGGTTTGCTGGTTTGCTGATGCGGTTGCTGCTGTTATTGAGCACGTCTAGGTTCAGCTCGGAGAGGGGCGTTTTGGCCGGCGGTGGCGGTGGCGGTGCCACTCCCCCGCCCGACACTGGTGGTGGTGCAGGTGGTGGCGTTGGAGGTGGCGACGGTGTGCTGTTCGACATGGTGCTGGCGACACGCTCCGGGGAAGAGGTGGACAGAGCGAAATGGTCGTGGGTGGGTGGGTGGGCGGGTGCGGAGTGTGTGTGTGTGTCTGTGTGTGGAGTAGAACGTGGGTGCGCTACGGGGAAGGAAGGGCGATCCCTTTGTTGTGCTTTGGTTGCGCCAGCTTGCGCAAAAGGGAAGGTAAAGGACGCACGGCACACTCCGCCCGCGTATGTGTGTGTTTTGCGCTGTGGGGAAGTTTTATTTTCAGTTGACCGATAGCGCGGAAGTGAAAAGAATGAGATTGAAACCACAGTTAGAACGGATACCGAGGGGGAGGGTTTTGGGTGAGGACCATTTTTGGTTTGGATCGGAATCGGGTCTGGGTGGGTGCGTGTGCTGCGTGGAACATAGGGAAAGGCGGGTTTTGGCGAGGGCAAGGAATGGGACAACGTGTTGTTGGAGAGAGCCGAGCGGGGACACAATTCTTACCTGCAGGATGAACGCAACCAAACAAAAAAAGGGTGCCACAGAACAGCAGCAACTGCAACTGCAACAGCAGCAGCAGCAAAACAGCTGCGAGCTGAAGGGAAAATAAATACGAAAGGCAACAAAGAATTGTCAAAAATAGAATTCGCTGAAAAAATGGTAAACAACAGGTGGACTATGGGCGCGCCGTACGGACATGCCGGAAGACTCGAGCAATTGTTATTGTTTGCGTAGTGCGGTGATATTTTGTTAAATAAAATGGCGAACATTGATAACAATGCAGCTGTTTTTATGTAATCATCAAAACATAAGTTCTAACATTTGATTTATTGCGTTGTTTTTTCGGGGCGAAATGAAGGACAGAAATGTGGTTGAAATGTTTCAATGAAAAATTACATATTTAAATTGAAACATTTCATAAACGTACGTTACGGGAAGTGTTTGAGATTTTGGGAAAGTTGATAAAAAATTAAACTTAAAAATGTAAATTATACAGTATTAATGTACAGTGACCGACATAATAAAGTCTTTTTTGGACGCATAATATGAATTGCCAGAGGAGGCGTGGTAGGCCCAAATTGAGGTGGCAAGATGGCGTGGAGGCGTCC
>KB665843.1:2409371-2425031 GCA_000349065.1 Anopheles quadriannulatus
GTTTCGGACACTCCTGAGGCAGGCCAAGACCGCAAAGCGGTTGTAGCGCCGGATAAAACAAAAAACAAAAACAATATGAATTGCCAGCTGGTACTGGTATACAGGGTTTCCCAAGGTTTTTTTATCACTTCCATCCCAAGTGCGACAATTCCACTAAACGACCACTAAACGGGTTCTAAACGGCTCAAACTCTCAATCTTGAATGGAATCTAAAAAGATTTCGTTTAGCAGACGGCAATCGACTGATGCATTCTAAAAACAGAAAAAAAATCTGCTGGGTCTCATCTGATGGTGGGGATAGTCACACAGTGGAGCTTTCCACGCTTTGAGAGCTTTCTCCTTCCCTCTGTACTGTTGTATGGTTTCGCATTTAAGTTATGCATCGCTAGATCTAGCATTTAAACAATCGTATCTCCGTTGTAAACTCCAATGTTGTTGTGTCCGCACAAATGTGACATGAAGACGGTGTGTACGGCACAAACAGAATATATATTTTATCACTATTCTTTGGTATGGGTAATACAATCAACACACGCACGTAATGCGGGAAGAGGACGACTGGTCCTTCTCGCGCCGCGATCCTCACTGAGGACGTCACAGGATGACAGCCCTGCTGTCAACAGTGAGCCCTCAGGATGAGGCAGCGGTCCGTCCACAACAAATGTAAATCACCAGCACTGAGGCAAACGAGATTTGAGTAATGGTCGTTGATCAATCTTCGTATCTGACCACACGACCAATCTTATGGAGAATTGCTCGGAAAGTTAGAAGGGTATATAGGCCATGATTAGATGAAGCTAGGCGAAACACATTGCAAGACAAGGACAGCAATATAATGAGATGTGAGTTGTGATACGCCATCTATTGAATTGAGTAAATCAGTGAAGCTATGAAGCTTTCGTTTTTTTCAATGGATATTTAATTTTCCAGTCGTTTTTAAGCTTAATCTGTGGCGCTTGGGTTGACTATCCGGCTGCGTGGTAATGAATAAAGTCTCGAAAGCCTGTATAGGCTGGCATGCCCGCGTAGGATGTTACGCCAAATAGAAGAAGACATTTTTTAAATCAATTGTATCGATTTCCAATGATACGATTTCAATATTTCGTACATAGGATCCAAAAATATATGAAAAACGGTGAATACATCGTGAGATGAATTAAAAAAAAAAATCGAGAACTAACTAATAAATAGTTGGAAATCCTGTAAGACATAAGACAAACAACTCAGATTAAATAAAAGCACTTAACCGCTTATCACCCTTTAAGGCTCCCTTAAAGTAGCAATCTGAATTGTTTATTATTTTTGAAGCAAAAGATTTAAAATGTAAACGTAGATGTATGCATAAATGGTGACTAACTGTCTGGAACAACAAATCATTTTGAGTTAAGGCAATGATTGTTTGAAAATTTTGAAAGCCAAAGGTATCTAAATAGTTTATTTAAATAGTATTTTTTTATTTGAGCTAAGTTTAAAAAAATATGCAATAAAGTTTAGAAATTTTTAATGGAAAGTATAAAAACTATGATTTATAGACCAAAGAAGATGTTAGATGTTATTTTTTGTGTATGCAAGTTTAAAGATAACTTTATGCCTCTACAATTAAAAGTTTTTTTTTTGTATAGTTCACTCTTTTATGTGATCATTGATGCTGTAGAACATTAATAATTAAAAAATCGATGTAGTTGTGTCAACAAGAACAGCAAATAGCTACCTGTAGGCAATTAATTAACACAATTGCTCGCGGTAAATCAATTCACTGTCATGCGAAAGCATCCACTTTAAATGCAATGAGTTAGCTAACAGAATGAAAAACAAAAGTGAATTAACGAACAAATAAGAAAAAGTGATGCAACAAAAGAGATGATACAAAAGTGCTACAAACATTGGGCTTTTTTTTCGCTTTCGCTAGCCAACCAAATCCACATAACGTACACATGTCGCCCATCCTCTCTCTCTCGCTCTCTCCCCCTCTCTCTTCACTCGGCAGACACTAATGGCATAAAAAGACCCCCCGAAGGATGCAACATTCATCTCACCTGCGACATGGAGGGAGGGTTTTTTTTTCTCCTGTCCAGTTGTTGTTGTGGAGTTTCGATAGTACTGCTGCTCCTCCCGCAGGGCAAACGGACTCAGCTGACCACGCGGACTGCCGAGGCTGGAGTGAATGAAAAATCGAATCGAATTCCCACTACTCCCAGTGGCCGTGGGTGCTGCAGCATTTCCGGTGTCACTCGGTCCAGCACGGTGCGGTTTCCAAGAGGGAAACACCAAATTTCGTCCCTCCATCTCCTTCTTACCTTCTCCCCAAAAGGCCAAACCCACTCCGGTGCGTACATCGATGATGGCTCGTGGTTCGTGGTGTTCGGACGGCTGCAAAATCTGAATCTGCAGCTGGGCAAAGTTTATCAGAATATCGGACCAGGTCACCACAAACAACAAAACATGGGGCAAGAATTCTGTGCTGGAAAGAAAATGGGTAGCCTTAGAAATAAAAAATGAAACAGGTCAGTAACGGTGTGTATCCGTTGTCCACCCATTGTGCACAGGCGGTTCAGATCGAATGTGTTCCCGCGTAATCCCACACTCCGGCGGGCGGTTGTGACTTTGTATTGACCAGGACAAAAACAAAGCAAAAAAACGTCGAACCTTTTTTCTAGGAACCGAATCACACAGCAGCGGACGAACCGGGAATAGCAAAAGTGTCGCCGGCGGCCATTTTAGGAACGCAGGTGCAACAAACGGTAAACAATCGGAAGGTGCCTATTTTGCAGTTGACTTCCACGGTTATGGCCTTTTATTGCACGGCAGTTGCTTTGGCCGTGGCCGCTGGCCGGTGGTGCCAAACAGTTGGTGCACCGTCGTCGAACGGGTCGTGCAGTGAGCAGTTTCCGCCGGTCGGATGGATGCAGGCAAGTGAGCAGGCAAGGGGACGCAGGCCTCAGTCGCCACAAGACTTCCCGTCCAAACGCGGTGTGAGCCTTCTAGTCGGCTGTTTGCCTTTGTTCTCCGAGGGATGGGAGTTTTTATTGTTTCTTTTTTGTTTCATACGGCGGTCACAAGATGGAGAGGTCCTGCGGACCTGGGGCTTTGCGTGTTGGTGGCAACGGGTCGTTGGAATCTTTCCCAACTGGTTTGGAGTTGTGTTCGCGTTGATGTTTTTTTTTTGCAGAATTCTGTTCGACTCGCGACATTTCGCAGTGTGAAAGTTCTTTCTGTATTGTGTACGGTCACTGGCCACGGCTGTCCGGTTCGGTATGATGATGTCGTTGGCTAGTGCTGCAGTTCATCGATAAGACCGATAAAGCTAAGAGCTGTGCGCCGTTGGTACGATATTGGTACGCTGTAGAGTCACATGGGATGTAGTACAGGATATTGAAAGGAAAGGGAGTGAAAGGAAGTTGGTGAATTCTTTAAGCACTTTTCACAACAGTTTTCAACATACGCACATACACACACAGTCACAAACGGATAAATGCATCGGAAGTAGCTCAGGTGGTGTGATGTACATGCGTAATTGAGGCTTTAAAGCAGACATCTCTATTTAACGCAACGAGGCAAGTGATTGAACGGGTACAGTTAGATTATGTTTTATGAAGGAAGTTTAATGTCAAGGGATGCAGAGAAGATTCATTTATAAATTGAAACCTAACAGATTTTTTTATATGATTATGTGATCCAATTGATCAAATTGGATCATTATAGAACCACTTTATATTAAAAACTAGCTTGATTTGAGAATATATTAAAAACTTGATTTTTTTTTTAACTGTTACTGATGATTTAAAGTTGATTATTTAAAATCAAAATCAAATAAAGCTGTAATTAATAACTACTAAAATAAATAAAAGTATATAAACATAAAAGTTATACGAAATGCTCCACTCACTTTCACGAGATTGTACTCGTACTCGACGGTTACAACGATGTTTAAATCTGATCGCTTTAATTTAAAGTTAAAAACTTGAGCTAAAATGCTTTAACACTGTTTAATAATGTGAAAAAATATCTATTGACTTGGCTAAATCATGTTGATACATGGTTTTCCACGATTTATTGGATGGTTCTCGAAAGAGTTTGGGCTTGTCTTCCGATTTATTTTTCGTATTACATAGATTTTAGGTTTGTTCCTACGATTTACTGGAAGTGTCCCGTAGGACATCAATGCAATTGAATCAAAAAAATCTGGGAAACACCCGAAAAATCGAGGGATACACCAACAAAATAAAAAAAATATATATACGGGGAGCAACCAAAAACCTTGGCAACCCCTCTATGCTATTGTTAAAAGGTATATAGGTAAAATAAAATCAGGTCATTGAAAAGTAAAACACATTTTTTGAACATTGAAACCAATATGGCCAAACAATATGTAAGCATTTTTTTGTCAATTTTTGTATTCCCACAAAGTTCGAAGTTTCTTTTGTGAGGGCATTGTAAATGTATCAGTGCTATAGCTGTATTGTATAAAATACTTAATATCCAACCGAGCACAGAGCAAATGATAGCTTTCATATCATAAGATATCAACAACGTAGAGCGATAGTATCTTGTAGTGCTGTATGATCAGATCCGGATTCGTTAAAATGATCCGAATCAGTAAATTGAGCGAGTGAAACATGCATCAGGTTTTGAAAGATCCGGATCATCGCTTCCCTGAGAGTTCGCTCGTTAACACGTACTGCATCTTTGATTCCTGCGCCTCGTGATTCCTGTAATGTTTTGGGTTCCTCTCACGATTCATTCACCGTTTCCCATATATTTTTGTATTTTTTCTTTTATTTTCTTATGGCTCTACAACCGGTCTGTCTCTGTCGGTCAAGGCCTGCCTGAATCACTTGTGGGCTTGGCTTTCAGTGACTTTTGGATTACCTCCCATAGCAGGATTGTCAGTCGTACGTATGGCGGCACGGTCTATTCCGGGCTTGAACCCATAACGGGCTTGAACCCATATTTTTGTATAGTTTCCTCATAATTTTGGTATCGTCCTATTGGACATCCATACAATCCAATTCAAAAAAATTGGTAGCGCTCCATAAATCGTGGGAACGATCTAAAAAAACTATGGGAACCATCCAAAATTTTTTGGGAAACAATCAATAAACCTTGGTAGAGTCCTGAGATGTTCTTTTCTCTCTTTAACTGCAGATTTGGCATTACCTGACAGGTTTAGCAGAGAACGAACGATTGAATAATTGATCCGATTAAATGATTCGGATCATCTTTATGAATGAACCGGAACTGAGCTGAGCTTCAAAAAGACCCGTTTTTAACACCACTAGTACGTGTTAGAAGTGGAGTTGTAAATTAAGAAGCAGCCGTATAAGACCATAATTCATATAATTAAGAGGTTTTAGATAAGAAGGAAAAATGGAAGTTACTCTGAAGTTGCTGATATGTGATTTAGACTAATTATGATACAATGTTCAATGTTTTTGTTTGATTTTTTAAAGCTACCTCACACAATAACACAAGTGCACAGAAAAGTAAAAACGAATCAATAGTTTCATTAATCTACTTAAATAGGATGAACCCTATTTGAGGACTAAATATTGGTGAGGGTTTAAACGAAGTGGACGTCACAACATTTTGGTTTAACATATAATCAAAAAAAAGTTTAAAAAAAAAGTAAAAAAAGTTAATCAAAAGGAAACGCGTGGAAATCATCCATAAAGAATGTCTAGCTGTGATGTTAAACATTAATTTCACAAAAAAATCTAGTAAAATACCAAAAATATAGCATTTGTAAATTATTGAAAAAATATAAATTTTTTTTTACTCAAACGGAGAACTAAATAACATTTTATTAAATTAAACTCAATATCTGAAGACACGTACTAAAGTGCCAAAAAACGACGCAAAACGACTTTGACTTTGATCAATGCACAAGCACACCAGACGTGGAGAGGAGTTGAATATTTAAAATTCCCTTTGCACAGTTTGTCTTATGAGCGTTTTTTTGTTTGCTACTACCTTCCATCCCTTTCCTCCACTGCTCGCACTGTTAGGTCGTTTATTGCCGGATCACCGGCACCGTGCTGGTGTTGGGGTAGCGGCGTGCAATAAATAAACTGATAGCGCATCTTCTCCCAAACCCCGGCACGATTGCACGGGCGCGCACCACGCAAGGCATAATAATAATAAAAAAAGAAACAAGCCTCCCAAATACAGTTTATGATGTTCCGAAAAATCCGATCGTTACGCCAGCCGATATAACGCCCCAACACTAACGATAACTGTCGCCCGATTGCCGTGCCGCCCGCCCCGCTCCGGTGGTTCTAAGCGCGGCTCAGCGAATTGAACGTTTTATTGATGGCAATGTGTATGTGTGTGTGTGTGATATAAAACTCCCAAAAGTCGCACATCTGCCTCCTCCCTTCCCGGCCAGCCCTCGAGCTCGCAACGTAATCTTGTGTGCAAACAGTTGGTCGCCCTTACGCTTTGCCGTCACGAAAGGGGAGCAGGCTTCTTTGGCTTCTGGTCGTTGCCGCTTGTTGCAGCTTCACTGCGCTGGCTGGTGGCAGCGTGTCAGCGGTGCTTGTGCGCTTGTGACTTCCTGGTTTATGATGTGGGGCCTCGGGGACGAAGCATTCCCTTTCCCGGGCTTCTGGGCGTTCTGCAGACAAGGCGTTGCAGGAAGTAATGTGTGCCATTGCTAGATAGCATTTGCCGGAAGCGAAAGCAAACAATCGATTGCTGTAAATGTTTGATTTTGGAATTCAAACATCACGCACCAGAGAGGGCTATGGAGAGAAGGTTAAACAGAGAGAGAGAGAGAGAGAGAGAGAGAGAGAGAGAAAGAAAAGGATAAAAAGAGACAACGATGGACACGTCCTTCCGCTGTCCCAGCCATGGAAAACATAATCCGATATTTGCTGGTGGTGTGTGAGTGTTGGCGCGTTGGAGGTCAGCTCGGGCAGACGGGGGCTGTTTGTCTGTTGAAAGGGCACTTTATCGCACACGACGCCGATACGCCGATCAATAAAGTGCACCCGAATTGCAGCATAAAAGTGTTTATGGCACAAAAGGGCTACACACTGAGCAAAGATCCCAGAAAAACAGGGGTGGAAAAAGGCAGTCAATAGAGGTTGATCCGCCGCTTTAGTTGGTGCGATCGGTGCTGGGTGAGAAGAATGTTGAGAAGTAAGACAGTGAAGGGACAGAGAGGAATACAGCGAGCACAGCAGGGGGAGAGGGAGTTGCAAGCAATCCCAGCAGGATATAACTTTATTGATTGGTTCAACTTTTGAAGTTAGACATAAAAGACCGGTAGAAGTGTCGGCGTAGAGTTTTGGGTTTGTCGAAACATTCCTTCGGACAATAACTTTGACACCTATCCGTCTGCTTCTGGCCTGTACTCCCCCACTGTGGACGTGTAAGTGTGCCGCCTCGGTGTGCCGGTATTAATTATAAATCAAACTATTCATGTAAAATTCGATCAACCACGGAATGGAAAAGTTCGCCCTATCGAGTGTGGGCATGTTGTGATCAGTACTGTGTTCTAATTAAAAGACTTAACACAATGCTCGGCCTGCCTGGATGTTCTCTGCTGCATTGCAGGGTGGCATTGTGTTTGGGTGGGTTGGTTCAACCGTACGTGTGAGAAATTATAATAAAAGTATTGCTTAGCAAAGCAACGTTTCATCTCGCATAAAGAGATTTAGAATGTCGGCTTCGATAATACCACTGGGGTGGCCTTACTGGGAAACTCAAACGGTGGCATTGTTGGTCTGGAAAAACTGAGCGACAATGCTTTATTGTGTTATTTTTTACTATTAACTACCATCTATTCAATATCAATCGCTGGGTTCATTTGAAATTTGGCAATTGGATGGAGAAAATCACAGACAATGTCATTCGATGCAATCATTGAATGATCGATTCCGTGAGCCGATGTACAATCAACATTCATTATCCAGTCTATATTTCAGTAAGCTTGTGCAAGGATATAATTAATCAGCATCAGTTAACGTTTGCGTACCTATGTTATGATATCATGATGTAAGAATTCAAGAAAAACTCCTGTTCATGAGGACCATCATGACCCTTTTAAACAAAAAGCACCATGGAGATCTAGATCGTGGTGGTGTCGATTGTAACAAAAACGAGTGCCAACGAGCACTATAAAGTGCATAGGGCATGATACCTTGTTAACGTTATTTAAAGGTTTCCCAAAGTTGTTTGGTTGTTTTTTCGAAATTTGTTGGTTGCTTCCCATTTTTTTAGGTGTGATCCCACGGTTTTTTAGCATTTCCCGCCATCGCCATTGGAACATACCAATAAATACTGGGAAACTCCGTAATATAAAAGTTGAACGCATATTATGCACTAGTCGACGTACTTTTATTTGGTTTATTTGGCAACCAAACCGGATTTTTTTTTCGAAAGCACCTTGAAAACCATGGTTGGAATTTTTAATTTGCTTGTTTGCTTACTTATTGAAGTTGTTTTATGGTAATTCTAGGAAAACATAGAATATTTTTTTAATTTTTAATTTCTTCTTCTTCTTCTTCTTTGGCTCAACAACTGATGTCGGTCAAGGCCTGCCTGTACCCACTTGTGGGCTTTGGCTTTCAGTGACTAATTGATTCCCCCCCTCCCCCATAGCAGGATAGTCAGTCCTACGTATGGCGGCGCGGTCTATTTGGGGATTGAACCCATGACGGGCATGTTGTTAAGTCGTACGAGTTGACGACTGTACTACGAGACCGGCTAAATTTTTAATTTAATTGTTTTAATAATTACCAGAATGGATGCTGATGTACATCGAATGTGTTTACACAAAAATGTACTGTTAGCTGGTTTTTTACAAATAACTACATAAAAGTTAAATGTTGATGAAATCATACTCGAAATCGAATCGAAAAATTTTACAAACATTTTAATACAAGGTACCAACAACAATAAATATAAATTATTATGCATTTTTGTTCGTAGGAAACGTAAAGGTAGCCAAAAGTACATTTCTTCAAATAAAAAAAAAACATACCTTGCCTTGCATTGACAAAGATTAGAAACAGTTTAAAATTGTAAGCATAAACACTGTTCCGCAAGGCATTAGCTTCTATCCCTTTACATGAAAAGCTTGCCGATCCCTGCTTTAGTGGTGTTGGTGCTGTAAATTAGTAAACTACCAGGCGTCTCCATTTGAAAGGTTCGATCGACCATCAGTGGACGGAAAGGTCAGGACACGAAATGAAAAGAAACCGTTGGCACTGGCAACAGGTGTAAAATTAACTTTACTTTAAGGTTTTTTATAGTTTAAATGATCATCAAAGCAATTATAGATATTATTTCACTGATTAAACTTTAGTTTAGTTTATTCCAGCTTAGTTCGAAACAAAGAATTTCAATGAATTTTGTACATAAAAACACCTACAAGCCACCTTTTCCAAGTAATGAAACTACTCCTAACAAGGTCAGTAGATGTTCCGTCATCCGGTGCAACGAGGGCAAACTTTTACCAACTGCCCGTAGTGTGTGTCGTTGCCACATTTTAAAGCATGTCCTCGGGTTGTGCGGTTGCGGTGTGCCGCGGTTGCTCGGGGGGAAAAAAAAGGTTGCTGCGAAGCATTTTCTGCTCAAGTATTTTCCACTTCACGCTAAAGCAATACAAGCGTGGTCGGTGAGCTAGTATGTTTTTAAATTTCCCAGAAAAGTCAAATTTACACACGCACACACACACACACACACACACACACAGAGTACCGAATTTAGCAACGATGTAACGGGCAACGCTCGTTCAACCGATGCGATGCAGTGAAAATAGATGATTATCCGATCAGACCGCCGGTAGAAAGTTGCAAAACCGCACGGGCATCAGGCAGCGGATATGTGAATGCTGTTAAACAGCGTAACGAAATAGTTTGCTAAACATTGCTACCGGTCGTCAGTGTAAGGATTTTTTTTTTAAATTTGTTGATAGAAGGAGATTAGAAGGTAGGTAGATTCGTGTCTTCTGTAGGGCAATGTGATGAAGGGCAATTGGGGTTGGGAGCGGTCGTGTAACGCCGGACGTGTACATGCCTGAAATAAACTGCACCACAGCTGGACTGCTTTTTCGCAGGCCATGCTTCGCTATTTCCAGTTGATTTCTGAAAATCCAAAGTGAACGTTATGCATGAAAGAGAGCTTGTTGTAGGCTGTATAGTTTAAGCTACACATAGTTTGGTGGTTGAGCGTGTGTATAATCTGTGTGTTTAATTATGGACTTTAAATTATAGAACAATTATTTAAACCGTTAAAATGAAGCAGCATGAAGTGTGGCGAAGTGTTTTGATGTGAAACTGATTCATTGAAGTTGGTTGGCTGCATAGAGAAAGTAATTTAAATTGTGCAATTGATCGCTATCTACGCACAATAACACGGACCAGAGCAAAGTATCAATTTCGGTGAAATATGCATACATGCATCTGTTTGTTAATATGCATACATGCTCAACCAATACCATGGTATTCTATTAGTTGTATGCTGCTAGTTGCACGCAGACTAATATTGTCAGCTGAATGTTTGATGGGACGCTTGCATGTAACCGTATAACCTTTGATTGGCAGGGTTCAACCAATACCAAGTATTGCATCACTTCCAGCTACACATCTTGTAGCTTTTCCACGAGCATTTTGAAGCAAACTGTCTAAAACTGTCCATAATTCAGCTGGATTGCACATAGTGGGTTTGCAGATTTCGAGTGTCGAAAAGCGAAGTAAGTCTCCACATTTCATTTGCGAAATCATTTACTGTACCCTTCATTCACAAGGTGAGGTTGCATCGCGTTCCATCATTTTCTGGTGTCTTCCAGCTTGTTGACAGTGTACAACGATTTGAGGTTATTTTTTTTTCTAATGCGAGAACATAACTGAAGTTCGGTGTCTATTTCACAGACTGTGGCTCATCGACGACAACAACGGCCACCGTAACCAATCGGCAAAAGTTTCAACAAATGAGACACACACACACACACACACACACATCGTCGTATATCCAGTGACCCCGGTACACCGTACGTTCACACAGGCGACACTTCGGTTTTGCTCCGGTCCTGTTCGAGCGTTCTTTTTCTGTTGTTGTTTTTTTCCGTTCTTATATCCAGCAATACTTCTAACGGCTACGCGTCAAACGCAAAGCCTTCGACAGGTGACAAGCGGTGGTCTAGGGTTTTCCTCGTTTTTTGGTATACGGACGATTCGCATGTCAATCGATCGAGTTTCATCGTACAGCAGGGCCGGGCTGTATCGGTCGAATGCCAACGGGTCATCAGCAATGGTCGGGAAACGGCCCACACACTGGTTGTGATGATGGTGCATGTGCAGGGAAGTGTACGTGCACTACAATCCGGTAGCTTGCGGTAAAGATGCGTTGAGTGATGAGAATTTGAAACTGCGAAGCGGTTGGGAAGAAATGTGACTGACTTTGCGATGTGGACATGGACCGGTTAGGGTTTGGTGGATTTGGCAGGTTGAGCGTTGTTGAGTGATGTGCTGTGTAGAATTCGATTCGGAGCTGTTCCGGGAAACTGAATCTAGCCGGTCAGCATCATCATCGCTAACAGGGCGGGAATGGGATGAAAACTATTGTGTTGTTGTAGAACATGTAAAAGATTTTCATAACGATGACAGAGTAGTTTACTTTACCATAAATACAAGCATTTATTTGTATAACATTAGCCCTGTATAGATTCGACACACTTCCATGTATGCAATCATCCTCAACTTCGCTGCTAAAATGAGTCAACCATTCGACGGAAGATTGAAACTTCCAACTTCCAAAGCAGGCCATGCCGCTCACCTACTCACAGCAAACAACAGTGCCGCGAGCCCGTCAAACAAGCCCGAAGACAAGCTCATTTTACGGTCCATTAAAGTGGCTTGTAGTAACAAATCTTCAATAAACATGAACATTGTTTACGACCCGTGCCCCGATTGTGCCAGGCTCGATTGTGCCAGGCCTTTCATCATCCTCGGCTCGAGCCTGTGAGGAGACTGTAGTGTGGGCATGTAGTTTCTTGCCCTGCCGAGTGTCTGTAAATTCAAACCAACCAAATGCTCGATACAGTGGGCACGGTAATCCTGTGCCCTATGTGCGTGTGTGTGTGTGCGACAAAGACCGATGTGCGATGCGTTGATATCTTAATCTTGCGCTACTCAAAATGGCGACCGTAAAATTAATTTCCACCCAGAAGACAACGCCACCGCTCTCGGGGGAGTTCGATTGACACCGCTCCTTTGCACCGGTCACTACGATCTGGGGGTTTCGGTTGTTACTTTGCATCCTGGCAACGGAGACAGCCCTTTCGAAGCCCTTTTCGAAGAGTAACTGTGGGCAAGCTCAGACCGTCAAGAAGCGGCGCCACCGTGCAGCTATTTCGGTACAGTGAATCCCGAAAAGTTTACAACCGTTCCTGTGGCTTCTTGTATTTTATTCGGCACTCCAAGGTTCGACAAGAGTAATGGCGGGGAGTAACGGTAAACAGCTGCAGCTGCTCCGGTGTTCGATGGAGGCGCTCGGTGGCTTGGCGTATCGGATGCTTTTACGATTAAACCACGAAACGAGCGCAAGAGGAACAAAACAGAACAACGGTTACACGAAACAGGGTTATACGGCCACACCACCTCTACACTCTATCCCCGCTCATCTCCATCTCCAAACCCAACGACATTTCGACTTTTCCGGGCGAAAAGGTAGACCGGTTGCGGTTAAGGTTAACGCTGTATAAACCTTGGCTAAACTTTTCCTGATTAAATGGTTTATTAGTTTTGAAGTTTACTCCCCGAATCTGCGGTCGGTTGTGTGTGTGTGTGTGTGGTTTGGCTCGGGAATGGGTTCGTCTGGTCGCTCGTTCCAATGTGCAGCCTTGCGTGTTAAGAAACTTGCACGGGAACGGTTCTGCAGGCGAGCCGTTACTATCGACTGCTTGGTAAAGAATCTCGACGACCTCGGGATGCTGTCAAGTGAGCGAACCAACCACCCAACCAACCAACCCACCAACACTAGCAAATGCACCAGCAAAGGTGTACAGGCAGACATTAACGGTAATGTATATGTATGTGTGTGTGTGTGTGTGTGTGTGTGTGTGTGTGTGTGTGTGTGTGTGTGTGTGTGTGTGAGCGCGTATATTTCTTTATCGCGGAAGTATAGTGTGCTGCTACTTGCCATATTTTACCCTATTCATCTTGTTGTTTGTGAGGTTTGTATTTTCTTTTCCACAGTCACTGTTTCCTTCCCTCGATCTCCCCCTCTCGCTTCTCTCTCTCTCTCTCTCTCTCTTTTTAGATTCAACACATCCACTGTGTAAAAATCCCTCTGCCAGGGGGGAAATCCACGAACGGGTACGCTCAAAACGGTACCGCGATAAGGATAAAGTAGCGTCAAGGGAAGAGATGGAGTTTACCTCCTTTGCCTCTCTTTCACTCTCTCTCTCTCTTCTCCCCTCTCTTTCTCTTTCTTTCATGGGCAAATTTTGGTAAATCCTGTGGATGTGTACTGAACAGCGCACAGAGACTATGTGTGTATGTGTGTGTGTGTGTGTGTGTGTGTGTGTGTGTGTGTTTATTTTAAAGTTTATTAAATTTATGAGCGATCAAAGATAGGGCGCATAAAGTTTATATTTGCAATGCATTAAGGGCGCAAATTTATTGGCAAGCCGGGAAGGATATCTTGGCGCTTGGTGGCCGCCCCCTGTTGGCTCAGCGACTACACTACCGTGTGCTGCACACTAAGTGGATAACGGGCACAAAAGTGGCTGGATGTGGCTGGCAGTGGCGCCTAACCATCAGGCCGCCCATGAGGTGCGCTGTGGTTGTGCAGTCGGGTCAGCTTTGCCACCGGCGCTTCACGCGCCGGAATGTCAAGATCGGTCATAAAATGGTACACCATTACTTCCGGAGGATGGGTGCTGTTCTCTTTTTTTCTTTTATTCTTCTCCGCCTTCTCCTATTACGGGTGGCACCTTTTTATGCGCTGCGCAGTGGGAGTGGGTGCTCTGGAGTGCGATTTGTTGATAGCTGGTTAAGCTAATGTGACGTCTTGTAGGAGTAATTTAGATGTCCGCTTTAAACTTCGCTATTTGTAGCACGAAATGATTGGACATATAAAATGGGACGCGGGGTTTGATGGTTCGTTACGTGGTTTGCTGGCAGGAAAGTGGACAGTTTATGAGCGTGCGGTCCGATAGCTTAATTTAGGTTGTACGTTAGGTTGGTGGTTTCGAGGAGTGACTTGCAAACTTTTGATCATTTGCAATACTGGTTTTGAAAGAGGCAATGAAAGGGTCTGAAGCATATGTTTATGGAGCAGCAAACAAATAAAAATGACAAAAACAGATGGCAAATACTGATGACCAATGTAAAAGGTTCGCAAACAAATCTTATACCATGGTGTTCGCACTCCATAGTTCGATTTTTTTCACGATCGTTGGATACTTCGCGCGGAATAGGCTCAACAGTTCTATGACAACCATTTCCAAAATGCCAGTGGTTTTTTTACATAGCTGCTACGTTGTTTGGCATGCACCCCTACTACTAGGGTGTTGCCAACTCCTCAGAAATTCAACTGCAAAGGATCATATCAATAAAGTTCGACTGTACTTTCACTGTTTTTGATTGATAAAAGGTTCCTCAGTTCAGTTGCGGATTAGCATTTATCGATCAAGGAACAAAGTCCCAGCTTAAGTGTCGAGTGGGGGTCGGTAACTTGGGGCCCTTCCCTAGACTACGAGAACTTCACGTGGTCGCTTAGTCCACGTAGGGCTTGATCCACCGCTGCCTCAATACGTTTGAGTCACAGACTCCAAAAGACTTCGATTTCAGATGTCTTCAACTCGGGACTGCACCGACACCGGAAGACTCCTGCACCGACTCCTGTCATCTGAAGCCGACTATGACTCCAGCCGACTCCAACTCAAACTTCAGACAACCCTGACAAGCTCCGACTCCGAATTCGGCTCCTGAAAACACCGACTCCGACTCCAGTCGATTCCAGATGACTTCATTTCCAAATGACTCTTGGCAGGCCACGCGAAGAATTGTCCCACAGCAAGATTCACAGGGTCGTAACGCAGGAGAAATAAACTGCAGACTTTTGGACTTGGGAGTCTTTGACCCTTTGCCTACTAACCAGTTCTTCCCGCTAGTTGCTGCGGATCCAAAGGTTGGGAAGCTTATGCAGACGGAAGGGGGTGTTTAGCTTGGAAATCCAGGGCCTCTGTCCTAATTCGGATGTTGGAACTAAAGGTGGTTAACTCCAAGAACTTTTGCGTTTGAATCTATGTTTATTGAAAACATGGCCTACTTTCAATTCTAAATTTTATCATTGCCCATTTTCCCGATTATCCGCTTGGACTGGATTGTTCGGGTTTCCAGTAAATTCTTATTTTGACTTGGAAGAATTTGGAAAGATAAAACAATGGTTACTCGGATTAGAATAAGCAAATTGGCGAAGGAAGAAATTTATAATCACGCGCGTAACCGCGCGGCTACACGAGGTGAAATATACAGCGAAATGAACTATTTGACAGGCGAAATATCTGACGGATAAAGCATCACAGCAGCCAGCTGATGTGCAATGTAAACAAATGACGTGCACAAAATCGTAATTAAATCCATTGAATAACTTCAATATCGAGTACTTCGTCAATTTTCAGTCAACAGTTCATAATTTCTTCCAATT
>KB665843.1:2425312-2441429 GCA_000349065.1 Anopheles quadriannulatus
TGATGTACACATCTCTATCGATCTTAAATTAATAAATAGAGGGCGAAAAGGCTTTTTCCCTCTCTTCATCACCAGCAATTTCTTACAACGGCTTCGGTAATTATTAGCAGCAAAAACCAAAGAAAGAAAAGGAAACTTTATCCGAAAACTATTCGCGACGAAACACCTTCCATATATCTATCTTCCTTTTCACCTATCTAAATATTTGAAACTCAGTGTTTTTTTTTTGCACACCTCCCACAAAGCTATACAAATATCATCCCTAATTGTTCGTCACTGAGCTTTGAGTACAGCTAAAGGATAGCAAGGGATGTAACAAAAAAATATCCCCCATTCGTTTACTCATTTGGAAAATGAACCTTTATCCGGCCGAAAGTAATTACTTACTGCTCAAATCCCCCCCCCCCCTCAACTCAGCTTCCGGCCAGCGTTAAGAAGCAAACGTTAATGATCAAAGCACACCTTGCATCCAGCAGCTACAGGTTGCCTGGTGGGAAAAGTGTGTGTTTGTGTGTGCGGATGTGTGTGTATGCCAAAAAACCGGCCAAATGTAAAACCTCTCCTTTCATCCCTTTTATTCAGCGCGTTACGTGTCACACGTGTAAAAAAAAGCGAACCAAAACCAACCGTACACATGCTCACAAAAATGGGAAAGAGCGACAAAAATTAAATGGCAACAATTACTGCTTGACGATGATGGTTGTGTGCCATCTGAGGCTTAAACGCCTTTCATCTTTCTGTATGCAAAGGACAACGATGATGTCAAAACAAGAAATAAAAAAAGCACACACACTCTCACACACGCGCGGTGCTTTCCTTTGCCCCCAAAAGCTGGACGTGAAAAATACCGCAAACGCTCGGTTGTGAATCCGGTGCCTAAACCCGGTACCCCGGTTTGGTTATCCGGTACGATAAGGGTATTTGTGCGGTTCGTGACGATGTGGGCGCTACGGAAAGGAATCAAGCCGTGTTAGAGCCTGGATAGATTTCGTGTGTTCTTAACCAAAGCGGGGAAAACCAGTGGCGATGTGATCCGTTTTTTCAAGTGGAAATAGAAAGCTCATCCTGCCTCGGTTCGGTTCGGTTGAAGGATATCATCACGTGAGCTGGGAGCTTTACAACGCCTACTGTGTGCAGGTGTACAGTAACGGGGCCGAACCGCTACCACAGAAGCGGGGAAGAATTTGTATTGAAGCCACACCAACGCACCATCTCGCCATCGACTCCCATCGCTGTGCATGGGCAGTACAATTGTTGCGCCCGGTTGTATGCAATGGTGGACATCGTTGCCACTGTACGCCATTGTGCACGCGCTTTTTGATATCCTTTTGTTCGTATGAACAATTTTCAATGGTGTAAGGCCCCGTGTGAAAGCTGTACGCTGCTTCAAAGGCCGCTATTGTTGTGTAGTTTTAATGAAAACGTAGAGATTGTGGGGATAATGGTATGCATTGGCATGCAGCTATTGAATGGCTTGCAGTTTGCTTCTCATTTTGTTTCATACAAAGAAACACCATTGTACCGTAGTCAAAACTCTGAAAAGCTCTTTGGCAAGCGTCAAAAGTAAGTAAAAAAAGGGGTACAATTGAACATTACATTTTGGAACGGCTTTGAAGTAATGGACCGCATTACAAACAGCTTGAAGGTGTTGCGTTTAATTCGATTTTAATGCCATTACTAACGCATACATGTCGATAGGCCAACGTGTGGTGAGTATTTTTTTTGCCACCCCAGTTAAATCGAAGGAAATCCTTTAGAGCCTGGGATAGTGTAATAGCTACCCTAGACGACAGGCACCTGTCAACCGCCCGTTCCCAACGCTTGTGTATCGAACGCAGCGTGCCGGAATGGTTAGTCAGCACCGTTTAGGCGAAGAAAGCGTTGACCCACGGTCGGATTATGGATAGCGCCCATCGGCTCAATTACCGCACAGATGTGCGTGCATTGCGTGGAGATTGTGCCGTTTGCCATTTGCATGCCAGCGGTACGAGCACGATGGTCAAGAACCGTCCTTGGAGTGCGTAGGATGAGGATATCGGTTTCGGTTTCGGCTTTCCGTACCAGCAACGGTGTCGTCTGCCCGTTTCTTGCCAGCCCGGGTCGGTACTCGCTAACCGTACACACGGGAAACGTCACGTACGGGATGAGCAATTAAATTTCAGCATCGAAAACGCAAATCGAAACGAGCTTTAGCATTTGATTTGCACTGGCCAACCTGGCGTGTGCGAAGGAGAAACTAGGAAAGGAGAGACCCACTAGCATTTGTCTGCCTGATACAGGTCCAGATAGAAGGCACGGCACTCCGTTCACGAGACAAGTCCGAATTGAAGCGATTCGAAGCTGATCTCGCTAGGGTAGATTGTAGTGGAAGTCTTTGTAAATTGTACATCATACAGAACGTCTTCGGCAAGGGAGCAAGGGATAAGCGTACGGTAATGCCGCTGGTAGTCACTCCCAGTGGACGAAGATAATATACCCGCTCCCGTATGCAATTCCTGGCGATACCAAATTAGTCTTGGATTATGCAGGGCAACGGTATGGTATGATCAGGACGATACAGCAAAGCCAGCACATACCCGATGCAACAAGCTACGTACACAACAAAGTGCGCTTTGTTTTTGTTTAATTTTGATTAAATGCACTAATCGGCAGCAGGCAGCAATACCATGAACAGTGACGTGTATATCGACTAGTTATAATCCGCTTAAAGGCCATCGTAAAATAAATGGAGTTAGTTGCATAATCCATCGTTTCTCCGTTTTCTGTGCGTTGTGGTTAGTGAGTTTGCCGAAATTTATTGCATTCAAACTGTACGCTTGGTGCTCGGTTCGATGCGTAACATTGGTGGGATTGTATTACAGCATTGTTGAAGTAACAATTTTAATTGGGGTCAAATAAGGGAGTTATCATTCTCCACAAATATAGCAGACAGTATTTATAGCATTATTCGCACACTGTCATTTATTTTTTGCTAGTTCCAATAGTGTGTGCTTTGTTTTATTTGTATACATGCTCATTGCCGTTAAAATACCACTCTTTGTCAATTTGTAAAAAAATCAGCATAATTTTGACGATTTTTTTAAACTTATTTATAAGTAGACTTTGATCCTGGGGGCTCATTCGCCTCTAACTTTTATTTTTACCGTAAAGATGGCAAACCACCCATCAAACAGAGCGTCTTTTTGATCATGGTAATTAACAATCCAACCACCGTATATTTAGTTTATTAGATGTTATAAATAAAAATCGTCTTCATTTTATTACCCCTAATCTTTGATTGCGCTATAGAATGCCAAGTACTATTGAAAACTATTGAATTGCTAGAAAACTATTATTATTTTTTATTTTCTCACCAACAATATGTGTATGCATCGTTGTTTCCCTTTATTTCATTGCCTTTTGTTCTTCACCTTTAAATTAAATAATCAACGATCTCATGGTTCTTCTTCTTCTATTTCGCGTAACACGTCCTACGCGGCATGCCGGCCAATACAGGCTTTCGAGACTAAATTCATTACCACACAACAGCCGGATAGTCAATTCTTGCCTACATTCTAGGCTTGAATCCATGACGGGCTTGTTATTGAGTCGTTCGAGTTGACGACTGTACCACGAGACCGTGATCTCATGGTACAGTTGTTAATTTCCAATACTTTACAACATGCCCGTCCTATCGTATTTCGTGTTTATTTTATTAATTAGTCACCTGGCTTCAACGAGCTTACAGAACCATGCTTAAAACTAATTATTTATTCCTACTCTACTAGTAACTTGTCAATATATTGGTCAAAAGGTGCTATGTAAAATAATCTGTAATTCTTCCAAGTTCACATTCAAATTTACACTAGTGCCTAAAGCCTTATAAGATCTAATCATGCCGGACTGTGGGTCCCTAGAGCCTAACACTGTGGAAGAGAAGCGTGCAGCTAAAAACGGTCTGGGTCTAAGTGGTCTAGAGGGTGCAATGATATTTATATGAGGTAGTCGAGAGGTTGCATCAATGGAACCACACATTAACTTGTGTAAGAAGTCACATTGATAAGTTATTGATAAGAAGAGTTGAATTTCCATTAGCATTAGAAGAATCTAATGAATCTAATGCTTCCAGTATATGCCCTTTTTCGCGCGAGACAAAACAAGCACTAAGCATCAAATTAAACTGAGTAAATGTATCACCATAAAGCACATTACATGAGAAATCACAGTGTTTGGAGAAAGAAAAACCAACTGATTGTACGCGACACACAACACGCGAAATAATGATCCAATCGAAATGAAATGTTTAAGTGATTGGAACGCGTGCGCGGGGAAAAATACATTTCTTTGAGCATCACTACCACCATAGGTGGCAAATGCACATTATTGCTTCGTCGCCAATGGCAGGAGAGAGAACCTTCACTCGTTGCCATGTCTGTTTGCATTCTTATTCGCGTCGAAATGATTCAAACGTGCGTGAGTGCAACAGTTACCAGGCCGTCGGTTAAACCAGCCCGATTGTGCCGAGCAAGAATGCAGAGAGGATTGGGGATTGTGGGGGAGCTTCATTAATTTTTTTAAATTATTGAAAATCCGAACGAGATTGAGTGCTTCTGCTCACCGGATGCCGACGGATGGAAGTGTGGCAGTGGCGATGTGGTTTGAATGCAGCAGCAAAAAAAATGCTTTTAAATTCATGTACATTGCTCTTCGGATAATGAATGAATCGATTTCCCATCCCAAGCTGAAGGGAAGTGGGGCAGTGGGAAGGGAGAGGCGAGCAGAGCACAATCGCACACGTGAGTGATTAAAAACGAACCAGCACCACGTGGGTGAATGGAAAATTAAAATATTTCTCCAAATGGGTCCTGGAGCTGGTGGAAAGTGGATTTTGAGCGGAATAGAGCCGCAAAGGGGGAGCCAAACAGGTGAACAGGCAGGTGGCAGCAGGAAACTACCCATAAAAGGGTCATAAATTTGTGGATCGATAAATTTAAATTCTTCCCTCACCGCCACGTACGCAAAACTGAAACCAAAAATACAAAGAAATAAAAGAACCCGACGACCACCCCAAATGGTGACATAGATAAATAAATGAATTAATTGTACCGGTGGCATACACACATTTCGGTTTGGTTCGGTTGTTACAGAGCGTGTCGGCGGAATCGGTCGGTGGAAAGTCTCGCGAACGAATGGGCGAATAAAAACCCGTGAGTAGTAGTGGCATAAAAATTAGCCCCCCCCCCCCCCTTGTAACATAAGTCACGTGTGGCCCGGGACAGCCTCGAATAATTCCAGTGAGAAAAATGGCATTTTAGCGCATGGGCTCAAAAAACGAACCCATTCATTATGTCACACTGCGGCCAGAGAGGGTGACGGACCGAAGGTGTAAAACCCGGTGCAGGAGGGCAAGTAGAAATGAACGGTTCAGGTAGGATTTTTGGCATGTGCTTTTGTAATCCATTGGCTCGAATGGGTTCGTTGGTATCGATTGGGGGTTGTGTTTTACCCTGGGAAAATAAACAAATTTGGTTTGGTTGTTCATCCCACTTTGATTGTCCGTCACGACACGGTGCACTCTTAATGCAGCAACTCCAACATTAGCGGGCTGGCCGAAACCCATCGAAAGGGGGGAAATTTATTTAACGACCGTTTCGGCACCATACACTCTGCTTGCTCCCACTTTCGTCCATACGTTTGTCCTTTTTAAATTGCACCACGTTTGATGCGAGCGAACAAGTGAGTGTGAGGCATCATGCAGCTGCAGCGCCCCAAAATCGAAATGCGAAATGTGAAAAATCAGAAGGATAAGTGTAAAAGCAAAAAACAGAGGCGAAAAAACTTTATCCACATATTGAACTCAATAATTGAGTTCATCGCACATTTCGAACGGCGTGTGCGTTCATTTGTTTTTTTTTTCTCTTTCCACTTCGGATTTCGTAATCAGAGAAAGAGAGAGCGATAGGATTGTGAATGAGGGTGCCGAACCCCCAGAACCGGGCATACTGGGCGCCGTGATTGTTTCGCTCGCTGCTTCTTCAATTGTTCTCGGTTGGCCTTGTGCCTTGTGAAATGTCAATTATTTTAAAGAGGGTGCAAATTTTTATTGCACAAGCTTGTTATTTTATACGCAGTTTGTGGCAGGGTTTTTGTCGTTTTTGCTGCGGTTGCGTGCAGTTGCAGAGGCATCGATGCAATCGATTAGTCGAAACGAAATGAGTTTCATTTTGCGTGTGCCATGGTTCTCGATCTATAGTTCGCAGGAAGATAGGGGGAGTTAATTAAACTGCATTAAAGTGGATTGAAAACGTATGTTTGAATGCATCCTAGGTACGTGTTCATACTTTCTGTGCTATTTAATTTTGTAGCTGGTGACAATTCTTTGGAAAGGCTTTAACACAGTCGGCAAAGGTTTGTAAGAAGGCAATTATCAACACGAAATTTCAATGTTTACCTAAAACTGGTTGGTTGACTTAAAGTCAATCAATGAGTCATAGAAAAAAAAACTTCCTGAAGCTAGCGAGCCTTTCAACGCTCGCCTTGTTCGCTTCAAATATCTCTTAGTAATTAAGAGGAGCTGATAAATCCGAGGAAAATAAGACTTTTTTATTATTATTATGTATTATTATTATTTATTGATTAATCTTCAACGGGCCTTGTGGCCTAATTAAGATAAGTAACAGTACAACAAAAAACAAACATAGCAATATCAAGATTTGTATCGCAATTCACTGCGGCCACGGCAGAAGCCGGAAACGTTCCTTGAAGCACTGAGTTGAGATATTGAAGTCGAAGCAATCCGAAACAATGTTGAAAACAGCCGACATGCGGACATAAGGTCAGACCGACCAGCGCTGGAACGAGATTGAGCGACCCGTATAGTCTCTATAGACCTAAGTGTTCGGGATGGTGCATAGATACCGACTCGATGCAACAAATGCGATGAGTCGATAGAGCCATTTAGCAAACCTGCGCTGAAAGAACGCTGTGCATTGCGTCTTCTAATCGAAAGAGGTTCAATGCCTAGAAGACGGCACCGCACAGCATACGGAGGAAGATTATTGCGATCCTGCCAGGGAAGTAGACGTAGGGCATATCGCGTGGGCTTACGTTGAATCGCCTCATGTCGAGCAATTGAAGAAGCAGTAGTTGGGCTCCAGACTACGCATGAATATGGCAGAACCGAACGAACGATACTATTGTAGACAGCTTTGATGCACATAGGGTTGCGGAATTCATTAGTTGTCCGGATAACCACGCCAAGTAGTTGGTTTCCTCTGGCTACAACGTCATCGATATGCTGTTTAAAGTTCAAACTTGAATCAAGAAGAACGCCCAGGTCTTTGGCATGATTTTGTCGATTAACTGCAGTGCCGTCCATGAAGTAGGTACCAGTAATTGGGCTCCTGCATCGACAAAAAGACACACAGAAGCATTTTTCGATGCAGATAGTCAGTCCATAGCGCTTGCACCACAAATAGAAGATTTCGATTTTTATTACAAATTGTTATTACAAATGGCTACAATTGTACAGTCGGACCACACTGGCTGAACTGCGATTGTCCGGTGTGCTTTTACTGCAGGTGTGCTTTTATATTGGCTGGTATTATTGAATCCGTTCGTAGCGGGAACGTACGGCGCTCACATGAAATTCTAGGGATGGCAACACATTTCTTGTGCCCGCTCCTACAACGCCGCGTTGAATAACTGTAGCAACCATCTAGTACGTTAAGAAAATGAGTGTCGGGACGTACGCCGCCGCTACGAACGGATTCAATAATACCAGCCATTATGTTTTGTTATGTTGGTACGTTCTACCCAAAAAAAAAAATCCTAAATTGTATGCATAGGCCTAGATATTTTTGTAAAATTTTCAAACACCAGTCTTCCTATTCAGATGCATGCTTTTAAATTGACCTAACGTATAACTGTCAGTCACAGAATACAGAAACTGAACAGAATTGATGCGAACTATCGTTCAATTAAAAAGCATACCAACTTTAAAGTGTTTAACTTTTGGATTCTTAATGTTGGTTCTACTTTTAAGCATTCGACGAGAGCAACCCGTAGTACTACTGGATAGATGGCTCCAACAAATCTTGACTGATTTGCCTGTTGATGGGTCTAAAACACAAAACCAGATAATAGAAGGCAGGCAAACTGATGGCCTTCCATTCGCTTGTACTAGAAGCACGAAAAAACAAAACAAATCCAATATCAAATAAAATATGGAATAATTCGTCAAAGGGGTTATACACGCTAAAATACGATATACATCGATAGTCAAGCCTTTGAGAGGCAGAGATAGGCTTGCCTTGCCTTCATTTAGCTACATCAATGATAAATCACGTCACATTTAAGGTTCATTGGCTTGGATGTTTGTTGAAAATTCTCAGAAGGAAATGATCGTTATTTAGTTAACTAGTGAAAGCAAATCAAAGCGATTAAAAGAATTATATTAATTATCTAGATTACCATTACTACGAAACAAGTGCTAGAGCAATACGTGTTATTTATAAAAGCGTTCATAATACGTTCTACAAAAAAAAAATAGTAAAAAATTACACGTTTCAGCACGGGATGAGCTACTTGGCTTGTGCCGAGAGGAATACCGTTTCCTCCCTACCGGACGTGGCATTTCTCGGTACGGCGTCGGTTATCCATAACCGTAAAGCTTTAAGAAGGAAACCATGCAATGCACCGCGTGAGTGGGGGAGTAAAAACGAGCCCGGGCTGAACCGTAGATCCCCATCCGGTTAATTCCTGGACCAGTGCCATCCCGTGCGCTCAGCACGCGGCAAAGCCAATTCTGCCCGCTGCAGCCCGCCGTGGCACGTGAGGGTAGTGCGCGTGGGATTTAAACTGTAATTCATTCATATTTCATACTGCCCTTCTTTTTATTCTGCCCCGTTTCCGCTTCGGGAAGCGAAAATAGCGTCCCGGTGATATCGTTCGTACCGGAACCGGAGCAAAACCAGAAGAAAAATGAAGCGCGAAAGAAATAAAAATCACACTCACACATACCCGCCCATATACACAGTGGTGCGAGCTTTCGCATGGCTTGCTGGGGCTGAAAAAGATGATAAAGCTTCAAACCCAGAGGACGGGGGCGCAAGTATGAGATGATAATAATTATTTCATATCCGAGACGTTTGCTTCCCACCACTCCTTACGCTCCGGAAAAGCCACCCCCTCCCCCTCTGGTTTGCCTCTGCAACGGCAGCAGGCAATGTTGCATTTATGTGAACGTGGCCCACTGCTTCACGTTCCGCCGCCCTCAGTACTGGCGAAGAAAAGTGGCAAAAGTTGATCGCTGAAATTTCATTGTAGTCAGGCGAATTTATGCTACAATCGTTGCAGTAGGGCGGAAGAGACAGCGAATGAATGAAGAAACCGAACGTGTAGACCGTGCATGTGGCGTGTCTTTTGATGCTGAAGCTCCTGCACCAATATGCACGCTGCCGGTGGCGGTGGGCACCGAAACTGGGCAAAGGGGAAGATGAGCACCAGAAATGAAAAGATTAGAGCTATGTTTCTATCCGGGAGCATAGAATTATGCACTACAAATCCGTTCCATCCGGTAGCAGCAGTAGTAGCAGTAGCAGCAGTGCACGCGCGTGGGGGTGGGAAATACTCTCGGGACGTCGGACGTATTTTTTGCCTTTGGGGGGCCACGCGGTGGGTGAACGTGACATTGGTTAGCGTGCGAGTGACAGGGAACATATTTAAAGCTTTTACTTATTACTCTGTTCCAGGTTCGCGAGTGTACAGTAATTCAGCATGGTCTTTTCTAGGACGGTGTTGCATGTTACTTTTAGCAATGGCGTTCGTATCACAATGACAAGGAAAAGAGTGTTGAGCGGGAGAGTTGTCAAAGTATACGTTACCTTTTAGGTTTAGACTTTGTTTCGTTTCGTAGGATTTATAAATTATAAAAAATTTAAAAAATGGTCATGTTATACGACGGTATCATATAACCATACCATAAAAATGGTATCATATGATATGATAATATTTGACGCAGGCTCTAAAAAAATTCACGACTTCGGTTAAAAATATTGCTGAAACCAAAAAGTTATTGCACACTCTACTGATATCTCAGTTAAAATTTCACGATTGCCTACAATGAGCTTTACGAATAACCGAAACTACAGTTGACTTTATTTTTTTTGCTGAATCTCGGCAACATGGTTTGCCAAGTTCGTACCTTACAGGGTTTCCCACGATATATTGGTTGGTTCCCATCAATTTTTGGTGGATTCCCATATTTTTTTGGTGCGTTCCCACGATTTTTTGGTCGTTTCCCAGAATTTTTTGGTCTAATTGTATTGATATCCAATCGGAAAATACCAATAAATTATAGGATCGAACCAAAAATCTATGGGATACAACCAAAAAATCGTGGGAACGCACCAAAAAATCATGGGAACTGACCAATAAATCGTGGGAAACCCTGTAACAATGCTGTCATCGATTTCAAACGTCAAAATGATCGAGATCTCTGTTTAATAATTAGGGCCGGTTATGTGAGTCAAACGGAAAAATGTCAAACAAACCAATTCCAAACCAAAATTTTAGAGTAAATTATTTGACTCTAGAGAAAAGAGTCAAAATGCTGATTTTATATTATGATCCGAAAAAAATATATAGATAAATTACTAACATGTTTGTATAGTACCGATTTTGTTTCCGTTAGTGTGAGTCTTTTCCGTTTGTGTCGTTTGTGTTTGTGACTCAGATATTTGTGTCCCTATTGTGCTCATAATTGTGCCCCTATTGTGTTTGCCGAGATTTAATGCTTGGTCAAATTCTGGTATTAATGAAGCAAATATTCCACATTCAGGAACAAGGTAATGAAACATACTACGATTTTTCACGTAATATTTACTTATTTGTTCACATTAAAGCTTGTGATGAATTTGTGATGTTTGTGAAAACAACTTGTGCCATGAGCTGTAGTGGTTGAAGCTTCTTATGAGCTGTAGTTACAAATACATGTTTCTATCTAGAATAAATTGATGTCACCGGACGTTGTGTGTAATTGCTACATGCTATCAAAACGATGCAACAGTTTTAGGCTATAAAAAAACAATTATTAGCAATATCGGACAATCTTCAAGTTTACTGATATCTCAGTTTTACCAAACCAAAATCTCGGTTAAATACGTAATCTGTCATTTGTCATTTTTATCCGAAATTTTCGGTTAAAAAGGTTTAACCAAGATCAAAGCCGAGATCTCAATTGTGCGAATCTCGGTTATTTAACAATTTAAAAGTGTAGGAATGTATGTTTCAGACAATCGTAAAGTCATCTAATGTTTCTAATCGTAATGTAAATTAATGATTGGTCTGTGCAACAGTTTAGCTCGATAGCTGATAGCTCGACATTAAAATTAAAATGTTGATTAAGAGTTTATCCATATTTTAATCAACTTTGGTTTTCGTCACTTCACGTTCACTTAGATGAAACATAATTTAAATTTATTATTTTTGGAAACCAAATTCTTTTTTTTAAAGAAACCAAAGACAGTTAGGTACAAAAAAAAACCTATTTTCCCGTGAAGAAACGACACAAGCAGGTTCCCGTTTTCCCACCACTAATTTTAACGCGTTCGCTTGCATTTGTGTCCTATCTAGAGAGCAAAGGAAGTGTCTTAGCTAAGTGAGATTATTTGATTTTCTTAACCCTTTTCCTTAGATAATTACCTAATCATCATGTGAAGTTTGTACAATAACTATTTAACTAAAATAATAGTAATTTAACAAAAGATGAACACATTTCCGTTTGACAATATTATATTCTATGTAGTCCTACATACACAAGTAATGCTTTGTTTGGTCTACACAACAAGTTAACCGAGCAGAGAAAGACAACTTGTTAGAAAAGCATTCCGTGTTACATTTTCAATACCATTCGTCGCTAAAGCTAATCGAAATACTGCTTCCCTTCCCCTAAGCTTGCCCGCCCACACGGATGCACATGCTTGCATTAGGTGCAAATGGGTATAGATTATCATCGACCAGAATAACCCTTCCAAGCGTTATTCTACTGAACGTGTAGCTTTCGTTGGGCTGTAAGGGGTTTACATCCTTCCTGCAACTCTGCTACAGGCAAGACAGATGGTCCCGTTTGAGGGAGTGTGTGTGTGTTTGTGTGTGTGTGGTGAGTATCATACCAAAACTGTCCCCTCGCGGAGATTCCCCTGTGCGTACGTGCGTGTGTGTGTGTATGTTTTCATTTCCAAAGAAAGCCCTTTTGCTAAAGCAGCCAGCGCGATACCGGTGCAAGATACAGTGGATCTTCTCCGTGCGCTTTCCGTGCGAGTTTATTTAAACATTTTTCTCCATTTCCTTCCCGCGCAAAAGGGTCGAGCACCGGGGAGGCACAATCCGGGAGATGCTGGGCCCCGAGTGGAATAAAAATACTCGACCCATAAATAACCATTAAACTTTAGCCAAAAGCCACTTGGGTTTGCTTGCATTTTTCTTCGCACCGACCGAAAACTTGCCCCAACCGGACCGAGTGGAAACGGGAAGAGGCAAAAAGCGTAAGAAAGGACGCACAAAAAAACGCCACCCTCCTTCGCCCACCCCATAATCGTTGCGCAGTCCTTTCCGGAAAGTGGCAGAACGGCAGCAAACACCCCGGGACACCTTTTGAGCAGAGGCAGGCCCCGGATTTGCTTTAAATGCGGAAGAAAAACTCCGCCTGCCTTGAGTGGTCTTTAAAAGTGGCCACAAATTCCATCGCCTCCGTCAGGGGGCTCTGGTACCGTTCGGTCGCTGCGACTGGTCTGAGCGGTCTACACACACACACACACTCTCTTCGTCCATTAAACACTACATCGGGGTCTTCCGGCCTGTCAGCAACGTCGTCAGCTCGTGAAAGAGTCCCGGAAATGGAATGTGACTCCTCTACCGGTGCTCGTTACAGTCGAGGGGAGGGGCCACTGTGTAGCTTATGGCTTCGCCTTTTCTTAGCTGCAAGTACACATGGTGGTACACACAGCGTTGCGCTAAAAGCGTGCGGCCACGGCGGTGTACAGACCGACGACCCGACGATGAGCTGTAGGATGGAAACCGAGAGATGGCCGTGGGCGGCCGTGGAGAAGAGCAAATTAAAAAATGATGTACAACTGTATGGAAAAATTGTTTTCATTTCTTCGTTCCGTTTCGTATATCCTGTTTCCTCGCTCGCTCGCATTCTTGTTCGTGGCAGTACCCGTGCTCGGTTCGGCACCACTGTCCACCTGGCAAACCTGGCCGAACCAGACCGGGCTGACGCAGGCGGCAGCGAACGTTCGAAAGGTCCGTGGTGGCGGGCCCTGTACAGCACAAGCTCTCGTATATCAAAATCACCCTCAGCAATGGCACTCGTGGCCACAAAAAAAAAACACTCACCAACCTAGGGAGTAGCTTGTTGATAGTCTTTTCGGATTCCTCTTGCTCACCACCGGGCCCCGTACCATATTTCCTTCGTCGCCGTTCTGACCGTCTCACTTTTCACCAACCAATCTCACCTACATTTTCCAGACCACTTTTCCCACAACCCTGAGTGATATTCGCAATCGCACCTGTCTCCATGCTCCCTCCGCTCAAGAAAGCACTCACCCATTTAAGTTTCCGCAGGTCCGTTCGCACACCTGTCCGTGAACGAGCGACCGGAAGCCGCTTTTGCCGCAGTGCTTTCTTCAGTGATATCACGTGAGGGTGCAGGCGGGTTCCGTGGTTTGCTTGCTTGTTGAATTGAGCGGAAGTATGCTGGAAAATGAAACGGAAAGTGCTGGAAGTGAGAGGAAAAAAAAACCGTCGAACAAAAGGCAATTCATGACGACCAGCTCTTGCCGCCAGCTCCTCGCCTTAACCACGCGTTATCACGGACCGGACAAAAGATTGTCCCAGACCGATGGCTGGAAATGGAAATAAGCACGATTGTAATCTGCAGTATTTATATGGATTACCGATGTTCAATTAGATTGGCGTCAGCGTTCGGGTGGAAATCGTACACGCGAAAAAGCCACTCGAGACGCGCGCGGAAGTGCGGTCGCGGCGAAGTTTGTGCGCGAGGCGCGTGGCGATGGCTTCCGTCTTATCAGAAGCTATTACTGCAAATGAATAATAATGGTGGTCGAGGGTTTTTTTTTCTTCTTATTTTTGTTACGGTTTTTTACTCCCCAGAGCCAGAAATCAAAAGAGCGATCGCCAACGCTCAATGCCGTGCTGAGTGAGGAAGTACTCTTAAGAATTAAATTAAAAAAACGCCGTTTGACTGCGTGGGATCTGTTTTGACCGACCGATTTGTCTGACAAGCTCTGTCTTTTGACACAGACAGTATAAAATATTTCGTTGGCATCTTCAATGGATGGATTTGCATATTTTGTCATAAATGGAAGACTGTAAAGAAGGTGTGGGTGTAAATACCATTCGCAGCGAATGAGAACCGTGGTCATCGGTTACAATCACGCGTTGCCCTGATTTGTCGTGTAGCTATTACGTCGATTATTGAAACACATTTTTGAGGCATGTGATGTTTCAGCGCTGTAAATCTATATAAAACACTATTTTCACTTTAGCACTTTAATATACTGTAAAACATTATTTTCTGTAAAAATCTGTTCACACAATTTTCCCTTAAAAGCCACCCAAATGTACAAGTGTCCTAAAAGATCTAGTCAACTTTAAAACCAAGTAAAGCTCCGAGGAGCTTCCTATTTAAGAATGGGAATAACCAATCTTGTCTATCCAACAAATGTTCAGGCATCGATCATTGTTATTGTTGTTTTAAATTTGATTTATAAAGGCCAGCAGCATTTGCTTCAATTAATTTTTGACATTAAAAGTTCGTCAATGTCACAGTTTTTCTAAGCGATTGAACCGTAGACATTAAGTGCATCAATAGTTCGGACCCTATCCGCAAAAGGCGGTTTTCGCCGCGATTTACGACCAAGCGAAAATGTTTTTTTCACGATTTGTATGGAGCAAAGACACACACCCAAATTATGGTCGCAAATTATGGATGGGAAGTTTATGGTTCTGACTTCGGTTTCACTCTTGCTCACCGACGATAATGTCCCGTCGCATTCTCACAATCTCATCGGCTCTAAGGTTTGTTTGTTGCTGCTCTTTCTCGCACGTGAGGGAGTTTTCTTTCTCCTTGTTTTTCCCGTGTGCGGTATTGGCTGCGAACGATCAGTATCCTCATAATCCGTTAGTTAGTTAAAGGTAAATTGTTAGAAGCAATGACTGTGGCACACCAAATTCTGCACAAATTCATGCCCGTTTATGTGCCACGCTGTATGGAAAACGTTTTGTGACTAGCACAACAACACAATCTAGCAACACAGCCCAGCCTTTGATCATGAATAATAAAAAAAATACCTTAAGCACACGTATGATGTTGTGAGTGGATTTGGGACATTTTATGCGGACGAGCAACAATTAAATGCCGCATATTGTATACCCTTTAAACCATACGTCAGAATGCTTTTAATCGTCACTATGCTGCTCTTTTCAACATGCGTAGCGACTCTTTTGACGCAGTCGATCATCACAACGAGTCTGGATCCTACGAGGCCATACGAGATCGATTCCCATCCGAACCATTCCCCCGAAAGCAAGATCCGGCTATAGGATAGCGTGACTTTAGTACGGTTAACGAACCGTACGGTTAAGGAGCCACAGCATTGCTCGGTATATAAAAGAAGAAGAAATTTGTACGGGAGGCAATTGGCTTGGTATGCAGATGGCAGGGAGCTGTGGGGTCTTATTGGCCACGGGCTGTAATCGACTACGTGGTTCCAAGGAGCGCTGATATGTGGTCAGCGGGGCGCCAGGTAGTTTGGAAGGTACCATTCCGACTCGTGAGAGCAGCGAATTCGAATGGAATCGCACCTCCCAAATGATCCAGATGGTTCCGACCCGGTAGGTCGGCCCGCATTCAGTGGCGTATTACAATGAGCATCACTCTCACTCCAAACGTCACTGTGACTGGTCGAAGATTCTCTGCGCTCCGACTATTTTCTATATTATTCCGTGTAAACCTGTATCTTTGCTGAACCTGTTGCTGGTGTAGGTGACTCCATTGCCTGGTGTTGTTTAACAACTGGATTATTCACCGTCAATCACCTGGAAACGTTTTCCA
>KB665843.1:2452995-2511915 GCA_000349065.1 Anopheles quadriannulatus
TCGCAACAACGCTATCAATGTGAGGGCGAAATGACATCTTCTGATCGAGTAGCACCCCCAGATCACGGATACATGTCGTGCGAACCAAAGCCGTGTTGAGCATAGTGTATGCAAACGAGATAGGGTATGACCTTCAACAACAATATTTATGGTGCAATGCGGTGCTGGAAGTGAAAAGTCTGGAGACACCTGCTATATACAAATAATCGTCTATCTTCGAGCTAACACAGAATGAAGGTATTGGCTGATGCCATAGACATCAACAGGTTTACCGTGCGTAGTAGAAAAAACATCGGCAACGTTGTTTGTCAAGAAATATGAAAATATGAACACATACATTCGAGTGACTATTCCCAGATTGCTGTCAGCGCATTTTATTATAAATACAAACTCGTTTTTCATTACGCATACATTAATGAAGTTCATGCATAAACATAATAAACTACAGCTAGTTTTGAACTATCTATTGCAAACAGTTTATTATTTATAATATTTGTTTAGTATGATTTTCCCTAAAGAGAATATTTTCCCCAATGATATTGATTTAAAATTGTACCATGGCGTATTATACTGTTTTTACAAGTAAACATATTAATTTGCTCTAAAGGATCTTCGATGGATTCTGGAAGGATTCAACTGCTCTACACAACTGTTTTAATGTGAATCTGATCCACGATTTATTCACTGTTTAAAAGGCTGATTTATTGATCACAATTGAAAATAAAGGTTGTAAAACACTAGGAAACAGCAATAATGTTATTTACCTGCTTTCTATTGTTTGCACTATCGTGTGTTTGATTATCATTGTATCAGCATTATCAGCATGTTTGAATATCCTTCTTGAAAAAGCCTGAACATTCGTTTGTACAATGTAGCTACTCAAATAATGTAGTTATTTTCCCTGAAATAACAATATGGTACCAATCCCTTCGCCGAAACACGTCCTATCGATAACAAACAGTAGACTAGATCACCCTTCGCTGCGAGCAGATTCAATTAATCTGCTCCGCAACAGAACCCATCCATTGTGCTGGCAACAAATCTGTGTTCATTACCGTACACCAGAGCATTACGTTTCATTATCAATCAATTTAATTAACTACTCCATCGGTACGGGGCGGAAACACAAATTGTCAATTATCAGTTTACCCATTATTGAGTTAGCAGTGCGATTGAACGATTTGTGTAGCTTTGATGTTATGTGTACCGCACACAGACACACATACACACAAGGTGGGCATACACTATACGGCATACACGACATACATCCGGAAGGACCGAGCTGTACGCTGCTAGCGATGTAAATTAGCAAGACGATGCTGTCGGTGTGCCGTATTCTTGGCTGGTGCAGCCTGGCACCGTTGCTTACCATCCATCCTGCGGTGTATTGGAGATTTGAGAATGATGGGGCGTAGTGTAGCAAACAATTGCCCGAAGCAGACGCACACCAGCTGTGTATCCGAAGCGACTACTACTGGCGGGAGGTTTTGTGGCGATGCTCTTCCGCTCTCGAGTCAGTCGGTGCCAGTCAATGATCTTAACCATCTCAATTACTGCCTCAGCTATGTGTGCTCGGTGCCAGTAAGACTCGTCGGCAAAGGGGTCGCATTTTTTTGTGTTACTCTCCTCGTCGTTTGTATTGATGTGGTGCAATACTAGACCATCGAGTTTTCGATCGATGGACACGCTACATTGTTCGAAGGGAAAGGCGAGACATTTCCCTCCTCTCAACCCGTTTTTCTCTTGGTTGCATGCGAAGGGAAACCCCGTTCGAAAACAACATTATCACGTAACGAGGTGATGTATCACCGACGCTGTACAGGGAATCCGTTTTTGCTCGCAGTCGAACGACCTCTCCACACGAATGTGGAAATAGATGAATTCTTCCCGGCCACACGCCCAAAAAAAAAGAGGTTCAGTGCTGCGTGGTTTGGTGCAAGGGAGTGCACGGAGAGCTACGGTAGACTTAATCATTTGCTCGATATGCAGTTACGAACGCTTATTGTGATTGTGAATTCTAGCCCGTATTGCACCACGAACCGACCGAACTGAACGAAACGTGCACCACGGGCTGATCGTTTGAACGTTTCCGGCAGTGGCAGGGAGCGAGCGGCGGGCACACAAGTAGTCGTTGGTAGTCGGGACGCATCCCGAATTGCGAATTGCGATGTAAGCAGATTTGATTTGATTTTATACTTATTCCGCCACCTCACAAAAACCCCGACAACCCCGTTAACGGGGGTTGGAGGTCAACGGGGTGTGCGGGGTAGAGCATCTATTGGAATCGGTGTGCCTGGCCTCTGGGCGGGAGTGCCGGGTGAAAGTGAACGAGGAATCAAATATTCCACCAACGATCGTGCAGTTTCGTGGCCAGGGTTCCGGTTGCTAAGGGAAAGAGAAGCAGCTTGTTCCACTGCAGCTTGTACTGCAATAGTCGGGGAGACGGGTTTTGGTGAAACTATTTCTTTATCACTAGCACCGAACGGAGCGCTGCTGGACGGATGAAGCAAACACCGCACACGATCTGATGCACGATTAGGTATTCTAGACGTAGGATTCACAATCAGCTCATCTCATTTTAGCCGGCAGCCCACCACCCAGGCACACGGACACCGGGATGGTATTACACTCGATCGTAAGGATATTTCCATATCCCATCACCGTACCGCCGTAGATTGTAATGGCGCGAATGGCGAGCGAGATGGGAGGAGATGTGTTTCCGTTTATTCGTTTCTCATCTCCCCTCCGTCCCACCACTAGCGACCATGTTGGCGATTTGTATTTGGTTGTTACTATCTTGGCGCTTCCCGTTCTCCCTGACTCGAAACCGATTATTGGCCGAACTTTCTCGCCCACTCGCACCACCGCCCCAAAGCCGGCCGCCGTCTAACATTTGCTGGTGGGTTTTCTGTGGATTGTTCGACATTTCGGCGGACCGGCGATGCAGTGCATAAAGTGGATTGTTTACGCTCGGCAGAAAATTGCGAGTGGTTCAGTGCTGATGTTTATGGCCACTCGTTACAACGGGTGCGAGTTACCTACCTACCTTCCGTTTGCTGTTCGGGAAAGAAAATTGGAAAACTCGACCAGCGACGAGCACTCCTTACTACAGACACACAAAAACTGACTAAAAAAAAAGAACACGGCCATGCGGTTTCAAAGTCGGGGTTCGATCGTTGTAATGTGGTACACACACATACACACACCGGTAGATAGTAAAAAAAAGCTACCTTCACACAACACAACCCGCTCGTCGAGTGTGGGGTTCCCTTCGAAGTGCAATTATCGTTGATTCTATTCACCTGATAAGGTCGGTTTGGGTGTAGCATTTTCCTTTCACCCGCACAGCGGCTGTGCGATGGTTGTGCGGAAGTTGGCAACAAAATGCTACTACTTTACCGGCGTTACGGTGGAAAATTGTACCCCGATGGACAGTGTGGTTTTTTGAAGTGGCATAAAGTTTTATGTTCATGCCTGGCGTTTTTGCCTCACGGAGGAGCCTACGGTGTGGAACCGGTTTCAAGTGGGGTTCCGAAGTTTTGATGGGTTGATTTTCTACACCTTACGTCGTGGCAAGTCTTGCTTTTCAGTGGTGGCGGAATTAAAAGAGTCTCTGAAGAGTTATCAAATGTGCTGATATGTTGGTGAAAAGGTTTGTTAAGTGTTGGAGGGGAAAGCTATGTGTTTATTTAGTTGGATGATAGCGAAAACACTTTCTTTTAGTGGTTACGATCGAAGGTGTTTATAAGTGTAAGGTACTGTTACTGAATCTATACATCTGTAAATCCTGGATAACATACATTTTGGAGACCTACAACGAATTCTTGCCTAGCGAGTACTCTAATAGTGTGAGGAATACATAAGGAGGTATATACAAGCTCATAGCGCAAGACCTCCGACCTTGAGAGGTGCCATATAAAGCAAACATAATAATACTATTGTATAGTAAATGCATTCTTATGGGTGTCTCAAGAGCAATGTAGACCTTACACTATCATAAAATACGTGGACGAATTTACACGAATAAGTTAACAGAGAGAGAGAGAGAGTGTGATCTTGGGGCTTTCACGTTATTAACACTCTTTGTGTAGAGCGCTGAACAAAAAATAAGATTGGAGATTGATCTTTGCGTTAAGATTCTTATATTGCTATTAAATTGTGTTATCTTAGTTCCAATCTAAGTGTGTTAGCCTTTTTCAATCCAAATTGTTGTAAATTTTGCTGCTCTATGAGAACACTATCATTGGGACCCTTTCCGTTTTAAGTTAGTAGGCTGAAAATACAGGTGGGCTTATCCCAAGGTCTATGAATTTAGAAGGCTGATTTTTATCGCTTCTGCTTCTGAATAAAGATTTTAAGAGTGTTTTGTGTATTCGTCAAGCCTCCAGAAAGCTTGTTTGAACAAAAGTTTTCACCCATCCTGTCAAAAAGTGATATTCAAATTTGGTACTAAAAAACATGCTATGAGACCACCCGGACTACACACACTTTGATTGTGGATTCCATCACCAGATCTCTTTAATGCACCTTGGGATAAATGTAAACACCACCTTGTTTTGCGATTTTTCGAGCAGGTACTCGAATCTAATTCTAACTTTGAGGCTAGAATAATCTAGACTACTTGCAACTAGAATAATTGCAGGCTACTTTTGTGTGTGGTTTTGTATGGAGTGTATACAAGTTTTCAGCCTCCAACTGTCAAACTCCATACAAAAAATGACTAGAATCGTGAAGGGCCCCATTATTATATTATCATTATTATTTGAAATAGCAGCAAAACAAACTATCCGGCTGCGTGGTACTTGCCAAGAAGTATCAAAAGCCTGTATGGGCTGGTATGGCCACGTAGGTTGTCGCGCCAAGAAGAAGAATAATGAGAAGCTCAAGCTCTATGAATCTTTGGAGATGTATGAATCCCTCGAGATTCACAAATCCTTAAATATTCGTGTATTTTTCGAGATATATCAATCTTTAGAAATTCATATGTTTTTTTTTTAGAGATTAATGAGTCTTTCGAGATTCTTGAAACGTTAGAGATTCATGAATATTTGAGATTACAACCTTTGCAACCTAGATTCAGATTCAATGAATCATTAGGAAGGTTCATTCAGTTTCATAAATCTGAATCATATTTACACAACACTAGTTTGCATCTCATACTTAGACCCAAAAATCTTTTCATTGTTTTGGTACCACATTCTAGTCCGTTTTAAGACCGTTGTTCAATTAGTTGATTGTAAGCATTATCGTAGTAAATCTCTTTTTCATATTTATTTTTGGTGTTAAAATTGAGTTTGAACAAAGCATTTAAAACGCTCTTAGCATAACACTTTAGATCAGGTTGGAATTACTTGAGCGTCAAAGATAGCGCAAATGGTGGCGTTACAATATCGATGTGCAGAGCAACTAGAAGCTCAGTCCATTTTCATGCATATTTATTCAAACGATTTTGAGTGCACTAACGTGTGTATGAGTTCAATTGAAGTTCCACATTGAAATGCTCTTTTGCGAAGCATTTAAACTTTAAACGGTTTCCTCTTGGCCGTATTTGGCTGGTGATTAAAAAGCTGCAATAAATCTAAACTGACGAACAAAAACCCACTGCACATGTTGGCGAATGGTGATGGTGGTGAACATTTAGATGGAATATTTATCCCACCGTCATTGCCCCACGTACAACGAACAACTACACAAACACACACACACTCACACACATGTATATATACACTCACATATGTACCAACTTTTCGTCCAAGATTCGTCTGTGCGGGTCGGATCTGCGACTGGAACTTTCACGAGTTATTCCACTTCGCTGGAACGAGCCCGGTTTGCCCACCTGTTTCGCACGGAGTTGCGGATAGTGGAAAAGCATGAAGTTCTTCATTTAATTCCCCGACTGCTTCACTGCGGCTCTTTGGTTGCCTCGCCACACCTGTTCGGGTGGAGCACAACTCCACGAAGGATGAAGACGTCCCGTGCAGAGGACGTCTTCATTTCCTAAGTGATTCAATATTCACCGTAGAACGTGCACGTGGTGGCAAATGCTGGCTGGCATGTCGCCGACCACCGAGCGCCGCTTTTCCGTCTTTCGTGTTTGCAGGCGCTCGCTGTGCAACCGTGCCATTTGCTTCGAGGAAATGGGAATCACTCTTCCCGCCTGCCGCTCGCTGGGGCAAAGTTTAAGTGAAGATTCAGAGGGTGGGAAGTTTGACGAAATGTCTTCGTCATCGCGTAGCAGAGGGTTGGGAAACGCGCGCACCGTCCGGAAGTGAGCAGTCGCTTAAGAGCATCGGTTACTAGCGACTGCGGAATGAAATCGTGAGAATGGATCCAGCATTGCTGTGGGTGAGAAATGGTCTGTGCAAGTACGCGTGGAGCAGGAACGCACGCAAAGGAAAGGGATAACTCGTAACGAGCCGAAGCGGTACGATTCACTGTGACAGGATCGTCTCGGCGACGATCAAACGACGCTGGGTGCTGGGTTGGAAATTATATCTTCTTCACTGTGACTCAGGACAGCTCAGCAGCGGGAGGCACAAGTGTTTTGCACATCAATCAAAAATTATTCATTTATTTCTGGGTGCAACGAGTGTCACACAGCATGGTGTGCACACTTGTTGGCACTGTGCTGAAAGGGTGGCGCTGGCCCGTCTGGGTGTGAGAGTGTGACGAGAGTCTGTCTGTGTGCCGGTAAGAAAGTGTTCAACGATGTGGAGTTTCTGTGGTCGTCACCAATCTGTGGCATGTGGAGGGAGACGAGAAGTGGTGCAGGAAAATATTTTTCAACCCCATCTGAATGAGCAAGAAGGAGTGTCAAGGGAAAGAACGAGCGTGATAGTTCGGACGTCAGAAGGTACGTCGAAGGTTAGCCGATGGCAAGACCCGCAAAAGGGGTTGAATCGTGCTGGTTGATTATGCTCAAGGAATTGCTTCAACTGTATCATAATTTATGATGCAACAAGGACGATCTTTGCTGCTGCTGCTGCTGTAGGGCGCACTGGCTCACCGTTGCGCTGCAACTGATTCTGGGAATCGCACAGCGGACAGGGGACCCGCTGCGAAGAAGATTATTTTAATTTATTGCTTGACATCAAACCGACATCAGCAGAAGCTGGTAGGAGATAATATGTTACATTTTCCACTGATGCGATCAGGAGAGAAGAAGTTTTGATATATTTATGTTTTACTTTTCTACTGTAAAACAAGCGTTGTGGGTTACGTTTTAGGAAGTGAAACATATTTTGTGCCGATTGGGCTTTTGTCTGCTAATTGAGTGGAAGAGAGAAATAGATCATCAAAAAGCAATTCCATTAGTGTGGGAAATCGGTCGTAAACATTTTTACTCACCAACGACGATGGGTATATGATGTATCATTTATCAATACCTTTCTCGCGTACTCCCGCCACAGGGAAACTCCACCCATGCCAGGAAACTTTCAAATCGTTCCCCTCCCGGTGGGCTAAAACATACACAAAAAAGCCGTACATCAAACGGAACCGATTGAAGACAAAAATAAAGCATGTCGATGTAATGTGTGTTTCCGCTTCGCCGTGTGGTGTGCTGCTCGTAAACATCGTTTTGTGGCACAATTTGGACATTTTACGTGCTCTTGCCTATTTGTTTTGTCGGCGTGTGGTTGTGTACGGGTGTGTGGTGTTTTTTTTAAACCATTTCAATTTCCGCTTCATACACGACATTTGCCACCAACAAAAAAGAGAAGCAGGAAAATACGGTGGAGTCCAAGTAAAGCAACGCCACTGATGCTACTGATGAAGAAAATGATTCCATTCCTTCCTGATAGGCTGTGTCCGTGTGGGCTGCAGCCGTCGTGAGGACAGTTGCGGTCCTGGTAAGGCTCGACCATGTGGCAGACGAGAGGCAAGAAAAAGCTATAAAGGTTGATAAATGGGAAAGTGTTTAGTGTCGGATGCTGCGGTAGCAATTGATTATTTTTTGCGTAAGTATTTGTCTTTTGCTTCCCATTTAGTGTCTATTGTTTTTTGTTTCATTCCCAAACCCTTTCCGATAGAGTGTGTCTTGTGTGGCAATGAAGTTGTCACCCACCTACCGTGGACCGAGAAATGAGCCTTTTCCCAAAACCGAAACCGTCATTTGCCAGACATATTCCGCACTTTCTAACGAGGAAATTAAAACAAACAAAAAAGGTATCCCAAACCACCGACTGGAACGACGAGCTAGTTGATTTATGTACCGTAATGGTTACCATTTCTGGAATGAAGGGATTGGTCGAACAGGGGAAAAAAATAGACATTGGCAGCTTAGTGTAGGTCCGGAAATCACACTTTTAACAAGGGTACCGGCCAGATTGAGCCGTACAGGCCCAGTAATTGCCATGCAATGGCGCGTAAAGGCTGCAAATCGATTCGGGACGGTGGTACAGTGGGCTGTGGACCGGACCTGGCACAGACACAAAATTACTCCCAGTTTTCATTTGATTACTGTTCTTAATGAAATTGCATCCTTTCGCTGGTACTTGCGTGGTTACGATAGGTAGAAAAAATGAGCAGCTTTGACCCAGATTGGTGTAGTGCAGTGGGGCAAATGAAACCGTGACGGGGAAAGTGCTACAGGTTTTTTTTTTATCTCAGAAATTTGACTCATATTTTTTATCAGCTTTGATTTTATTTATGTTTACATGGATACGATGTGTTGAATGTAATGATAATTGAAATTTCATTTTAATTTTGCTGCTCATTTTAATAAAATATTTTTTCACGATTTACTGCGAATTTATCGTTTTCTTTGTCTTTCAAATACAAATGTGTAATATGTGCCAATTGTAAAAGCGCAGTTGCTATCATTTTCATTTTAAGCTAAATAGAATGTTTAATATGCAATTTCTTTTAAACTATAATTTATAGTTAATTAAATCATTTGCATGATTAAAATAATTACATGTAGCGTGTACTGTATCAATGTTGTGTTGCTTTGTGCGCCCTGCAAAGTCATCGCGACCCGCGATATCTTTGTAAAGGTTTAAATTAATAGTTAATTATTGTGACTATTTTTATAGTGATTGCAATTGTTGCTTTCTCGTGATCTAGACCGAGTTTCAATAATAGCGAGCTAAAGAAGCTTTGTATATTCTGTTAGTATTTTCTTATAAAAACGAGATGCAAACGTTCGTATTAACTGAAGGCAACTGTTATTATTTATTGTATTGGTGTTGTGTTATTATTATTGTGATAACCCGGTCTATTGGTACAATCGTCAACTCGTGCGACTTAACAACATGATCGTCGGGTTCAAGCCCCGAATAGACTGTGCTCTTATACGTAGGACTGACTATCCTGCTACGTTAACAGGATACAACACAGGATACAACAGAATACGCAACAATAAGCCACTGAAACCGCTCGGGTGAATTAAGAACACAACGCCACCATGGATAAATCATCCATTACACCAAGACCGGAGAATACAATCACCACTTTGGATCGGACACACCCGGGAGCTGATTCTAGCCACAAATGGCTAGCAAATAAGTATATTTTAAGATTAGAATTAATTTACCGATTTAAAGAGGCGAATGAGGCCGATCAGTTCAAAGTCACTTTAAAAAAAATCCTTCAATTAATGATTTTTTTATTGAAACATCAACTAACGCTCTACACTTGCAAAGTCGGCTTGAATGAAGCACTTTCTGACAAGATGTGGTACGGCTGTTCCGTTCAAGACGCCGACGGAAGTGTACAGACAGATCCTGCGACTGCGGAGGGACAGAGCCAACCCCAAAAACTGTCTAGCAAAAATTGTGAAGCAGCGAAAGCAGAATAAAGTTGCACAACGAAAAACTGCTCGAAATTCGGACCGGGGTGTGCGAATGTATCCAAACCAACCGAGTGGAGCCTGCATCGGATGTAACAAATCGGATAAATCTAATTAAACTTGATAACAGTTGTGTTCACACGCTGCAAGCATTTTCAACCGCTGGCAAAGCGGAGCGGCGCAACTTTCCGAGCCGTATGGCAAACAATCCCGCAAATCCATTGGTGCAGTTTAACTTAAATCTAAATCTCCAATTTTCCCAAACCCCAGCTGCGGACGACGGTGGTTAGTGGGGGTTAATAGTGCGGCAGCAGCCCCGCCGGCCAGCGATGTACTGCCATGCCATGCCCGTACTATCTTCCGCATCTTTGCTTTCTTCTTTCGTTTTTTTTGTTGTTGGTTCTATCCCGCTACTGTCAGTTGGTTTACCCTCTATCTGCACAGGATCACCGGATTCAAAATGAGCCGCGACATGTGTGTGTCTGTCGGTGTGTGTGTGTGTGAGTGATTGCGATAAGCCACCAGTGGGTTTAGGGAAAGTATGGTAGACGGGGCAGATGAGAAAGTTTTTTGTTCCTCGTAGCTCCCATTTAGCTGTACTGACAGGATCTCTCTCTGTTTTTGTGCTGTGGTACAGTTTTTCGTGCACTGTACAGCTTCATTTTAATTTTTCACTCTACGCCATGTTGGAAAAGCTTCGCTTACTGTTGCTGCTGCTGCTGCTTACGATCCAGCGATCACCGAGACTGAGGCAAATGATTCTAGGTTCTTGAAAAGGAAAGATAAAGGAACTACGATGACGAGGAGAAGAAAAACTGGACGAAAACCAACCCACCAAACCAACCCGACCCGGAGCAGCCCAGCGTTGTCTACTCGTGCACATCCCCGCAGCTGGCTGGAAAGCGATGCTAGCACTCAAAACCACATGTACTGATGTTTTTTGGGGTTTGGCAGTGAAAAGCTGCAATGACCAGAAGCACAAAAGCGGGAACGGCTAGTATGAGGATGCTTTGGTTTCCCCGGTTCCCGTTCTTTCTTCTCTTCTGCCCCAGTTGAAAGTTGCAATTGAAGAGTGGAGAGTTCGAATCCGGTGGAAATTAGTTGCAACTTTTCGCTGGTACGTTTGCTGTTTTGCGCTTTGTTTCTGCTATTACAACAACGCTCATCGGATGTTTCGAACATCTAGCTGATGCTGAATAGTGAAACTCTTGCCTAAGTGTATATGAAGAAAAAAAAAACATACATTTCATCTGATCGTTGTGAGTTTTCAATCTGTATTTCAGTTTCAGATAGTATCGAATGGGGTGAGCATGCAATGCATACATTGTGCCCTGCTGAACTGTTCGACCCCGACCCACACCGCAGCCGGCTTAAGCTGCTACACACGCGAGGAAAATTAGGCTTACCGCATCGGCGGGCAAACGGCTTCGGGTGGACGGAGAAGTGGATGGAAACTTTGGCAGTTTCTGGATCAGCCAAACAATGTTGTCGGCATAAACGTGTTAGGCGAAAGTTTAACCATCTGCCCTGCCTCACTGCTGCGGCTGATGAGGCGCGTTTGGAAAGATTACTGCCTAAGGAGTAGCTGGCCCTATCCTTCTTAAATTGGTTTTACTTTACACTGTGGCCGGGACGGGTCTAATGAGATTTAAATTGTTGTCATATTAAGAGTTGGAACGGAACAGGAACGGGGAACAGGTTTGCTTTAGCGTTGGAGTTGACAAAGCATAACAATGGGCAAGTTTACCAATACGGTTGAACAACGGGAAACAAACATAACTGACAAAGTGATGGCGGTAATGGTGAGGTAATAGCCCTTTGTTGTATAACCTTAAACTTCAGTAAAGTTTTTGGTTTTTAGTTAATCTTTTTATTTGCCTAGCAAACGCAAATGAATACATGCTCGAAAGAAAAAGATAAGAAACAATTTAACAAATAATCTACTTGAATTTTCACGCTTTCTTTAACAACAACTTTCTAAGACTAATGCGATCGAGAATCGAATCTCATTAGAAGATATTTTTTTCGTTACCTCCTCAAAGTTTGGCAGCATCTATGCAATGAATCCTTTCAATTTGATAGTAGTTAATGTTTTATTTAATTTTGAAGCATATTCTTTATATGAAGTGTATTATTGTATCACTGTCTATAGTTTGAAACTCCGTAAACAAAAATTACGATTAGAGAGATTTTTTTACATTGTTATTTCGTTACTCGCAAGGTTTAACAGTACCATAAAAGGACCGCCAACAAATAAGCAAACAAAACTTCTTCAACACAAAATAAATAAAACAACATCAGATTAAACCATTGACAATGTTATGGTGATACCCTTGACCAACATAATGGCAAAGTAACATATTAACATGTCTTTTTGTAGAAACAAAGAGGATACATTCCAGTGAGTAAACATTCTTGATGCAAAATCGAGTTTTCGTTGATTTCTTTCATTCAATAATTAAGTATTTTTTACTGTAAGTTTGTTCCTTACAACTTCGCTACAAGCTTCCCATTTGCTGGTCGCTGTTTAGCATAAACAGCTCTCAACGTGAAAGTGCCAAACCTAAGGAACTCTGTTAATGCAATTTTAATAGATTTCTAATGTCAAGCTGTCACCAGTGTATTTCTGTTCCGCATAAACTCGTCCTCTGGCTGCACTGGCGTTATTGCCTCCAGCACAATGGTAAAGGTGAATTTTGCTCCAACATTGCTTCCCCGCTCTAACTGGCACCGTACTGTACGCACCGAATGATAGCGTAGCGTACTTACTAGCACTGGCATTGGGCGCGATTTTAAATAGGCAGGCACATTTGAAAACACATCACGGCCCCGTGAATCGCGGCAGGCGCGCGAGCTGTTTGGCTAGCATAATTCATATTGTGTTGTACAGCGGCAGCCACAACAATTTCCATCTGCGCGCCGTGCAAACATGTAATTTGCGTTACCCCCGCCTGTGATGCGGTGTGCGCGAGGCGTAGCTTTTGTTGCAGATATTTACACCCACCAAAGTTAATAAAACTAGCACAAAATCAACACATAATGTTGCACAACGGGTCCTGGTTGCTCGCCGTAGCACAATGTGGCCATGGGGTGGTTTTCGCAAAACGTGACGGTCATACCGTGCGATGAGTATTGTTGAAATTTTAAACAAGCCTTTTTATTGTTCCTTCGTCTGACACTGCACACACACACACACACACACAGACACACAAACACATACAATTCCATTGGGCAAAGCAACACACATACACGCCCACATAGACCCAGTTGCACAATCTGCTCGTTGCTCGGAGCAACCTTTCAAATCGCTAAGCCTCGTATCGAGTTTGGCAAAAAACGGGGCTGCTATTCATAATCTGCCAGCAAGGCAGATGTGTTGGGCGTACGGAAATAAGTACCCAACATCCGCTCGGTGGAAATCGGAAAGATGAAAGGCGGGAAAATTATCGTACATATCTATTGTGCAAACGTACATCGTTGAGGGCCTAGTACGGGCGGGCTTTTTGTGTGCACATTCCGTTCGCGTAGATGGGAACGAGCAGGATTTAGAGCGGCTTGTTTGCAGAAACAATCTCTAAAAACAAACTCTGTTTTAATTAACTAGTTTCAGCAATGCAAATAAACCCGAGTGCAGTGCAGGGCGAGGATGGATATTCGGAAACAGATGGTACTTTTTTTAATTTATGATGAGTAGTTACATTTTACACATACGCGTGGGTAATGCGTTCCCAGCATTATCACATTGATTAAACACCAATGTTTAATTACTATGCCGATAGTTACTTTGTTACCAGGTGAACGGTGTAACGCCAATTACGTGATGAAATTAAGGGATAGGAAAATTCACAAACAGACTTCAACTGGTCCCCACTGGTGGATGGTAATGCCGGTGACTAAGGACTTCATAAATAAGCTTGCACATAAATGTCAACCCGGCATCGTAAGAGCTTCTCAGGCACTGCTAGCAAGGATGGATCGGCTTTATCATTCAAAGATCCTTGGAGATTGATAAAGTGCCCAAACAAATGTATATATGTGTGTGTGTGTGTGTGTAAGTGCGGTTCGTGGGCCTACGAAACACAAACTATTCCAATCCCAACCAGACCAGAGAGGCTAAGATGCGTTAGATACCGAGAGCAAAATAAACAACTTGGCAGCCAGAGTACACATTAGCACACGAGGCATTAATCAAAATAATTATATTTATGGTCACCATGTCCTCGACGCTACACATAACGTGTATGTGTGTGTATGTGTGTGTGATGTATAGGATGGAAAAGTTTTCCCCATTTAAGATCATTCGTTAGCACGACTCTGTAGCTGTCCTGTCCTTTTGCTGCACAATAAAACTTCATCAAAAGTGTTTATATGACGATCGTTCTGGGTTGAGCTTTGGGTCGTTTTATCCTCACCCTTACCTTAGAGAAAGAGAATGATTTTCAACAGTTCTATCGTCCCACCATTCGTCCTTCGTCCGTGTGTGCAACTTTAGCGGTACGAAAAGATACACTTATCGCTATTATTCCCATCATTAACACGTAATCTTTATATTTATGTTGGCACCCTTAGGTTCTCAGGGCTCGCGGGGCTCACACTCCGGATGTGAGTCTGCTGGGTCCTGTGACCATGTGAGGGCACGATGGTCCGATGGACGCTGTTTGCGTTACTGCGGCGATACATCATCGGCGGACTGGGTCGAGTGAACGATTTGGGCAGTTATGATTGCTTATCGTTCCGAGTGGTAGTGTATCAATCAATTAGCAAACTTTTGCTGTCCGTCTCGAACTCAACTCCGGTGTGTTGGACCGGCTTGGAAAAAAAACCAGCCTTGTAATCATTCTTTTGGACATCGTTTTTTTTCCTGGACGATTGTTTTTCGGTGTAAGTTGTTGTTTTTGTGGCACACACTAACAGTTTCTAAAGGCTACATTATATGAATCGGACTCATTTTCAGCACATCGTTTGACACATTATTTCTATTGTTGGGTTTTTTTCTGCAGGATACATTCATTTTTTTTTATTGGAAACAATAACGTTAATATATTGCCAAATAAATGACATTATCTAAAATAAACGATGATCAAAGCTTGACTTAACTTTTATAAATATTTTGTGTGTGAATAAATAATGTTCATCTAGTTTTTTTTTTATTATAATTAACCTCCTTATGATGAGCCTTTTTTATCTTTGTTTTTCATCCTTCTGGATTGCTAAAACTGACATTTTCTTGAGACAAAAAATAATTAATACAACAAAATTGGTTGCTTAAAAAGAAGCCTAATTCAAAATAAAGATTTATTTTTTAATTTTTGTGTTTAGTATGAAAACTGTATGGACAAAACAAAAGTTCTACGTAAGAATCAGCTCTCGCTTTACAAGCATTTGCTCTTGCCACCCAACTAGTGGCTGCACTCTACACCATCCATTAAAATCTCTCCCCAAACACGCGCAACTCCATTAGCATCGATGAAAAAGTAATCGAATCAAAATCCGTCCAAAACCATGCTTATCCGCGAGTGTACCCAAAACAACACCGCCGTGTCAGATCCAAATGCCAGCTGTCCGATGGTGTGGTTGCCAATACACCAGCACACCGGGCACACTTTGTGCCATATCCGGCCGTCTCTAATTCGATACGGTAAATATTAAGCGTTTTCAACGGGTCATCTCAGCCACCGCAACCGCATGTGTCGGAGAGAGCGAAGCATTAAGTGCGAAAGAGTGCACTATCGACAGCATTGTTGTGGCAAATGTACCCAAACACACACACACAGGGAGTTCAAGGAAAGCAGATACTGATGGGATGAGATTTGGAAAGCCAAGGCCAACCAACGGTCAGACTAATTTTGGAGGCACGGGAACGAAACCAGCGTCCCATTACGGTAAAACCAACGCCCCCTTGCACGGTGAACGACGATGCCGGAGGATTGCTTTCCGCGGTAGAGTCATTTTTTCCGGCTGGCCAACCCGCTGAGGTCAGTTGATGATGCCAGTCACGTTTGAAATTAGCACAATTATGAAAATTTCAGAAGAGAGACACACACACACTGCATCGTGGCGTACAATGTTCGAGGCTGGAATAACGTACAGGATTCTATCAGCACAGTGTTTACTGTGGGGGAAAAGGTACGGTTAAACGGTACACCTTATATTACTGTGTATACAGGTTGGTCTTTTGGTGGTGGAGAACCAATGCAACCTAAAGCGAGCTGTGTAGTGTAGTTGAGTGGATTTGTTAAAAACTATTCATACCGCACGGAGATGGTGGTGGTTTTCCATTTGTAGTTTGATGTGCTGGTGAGATCATCGAATTAACGAAATAGAAGTAATGGCACTAAATTATGGGCATTATCACCCTGATTATCTGATTGGCAGTCACAAAATTTGGTATAAGAAATGGAAATGGCAGTCTGAAAATAGAATCAAGTTGAATAAAGAATGAATGAATTAGAAAAGACTTTATTGCTATTGTAAATTCCTTAGGAGCATGTTATTGCAATTATGAAATACATTTAAAGACCAATAAAAAGCTTTAAAGCCATTATTATACTAGATGGGTCAATAATTTAGTATGCAAAAAGGCTTAAACTTATACAAGAAGCGAGCATTTTCCATCGTCAAATTGATGGGATTGAACCATTTGATCCCACTTTTCCACAATTTACACTGCGAGACCTCTCCTCTGCTGTTAGGCACGGAGTGATCGGTGGAGAGCAAACTTTCCACTTTGCTGGAATGTGTCAACACAAGGCACCCGTTCAAGATAGCTATTTGCTATTGCAGTTACGGTCACTATCGTTCATTTCATTGCATTTCCTACCCCCCCCCCTTCCCCCCTCCCATGAGTCCGTAGTAGTCGCGTTCCAATGTTAGGCAAGGGCGCCCGTTTGTCTTGCCGTGTGTCACTCGATAATTTCCCCAACCGCTCGCATCCAAACGGCAGACGCATAGTTGCGGTTGTCGCATTGGTGTCGCAAGCTAGCAGCACTATGCGGCGGCGAATGGCAATAACAATGGTAACACAAGCAACACTAACACTACCGATTACAGTAACAATAATGTCGAGTCGGAATGCCATGTGGAGGAAGCTGCATTCACTGTGGTCGTTGCTGTGCAAGGCACGAAAGCAAGCGGGATGGCTTGAACCATTCGGCCTCTGCTACTAAACCGATGAAAGGTTTGCCCTTAAGAGCCACTCTCAAGTCATTTTGCGCGAAGTGTGAAGTCAAAGTGCAAATAAGGAATTGCAATATTGCTTCATTGCACACACACACATTCACACACTGTCGGTAAGGTTGTGAGCAGTAGGATTTGCAAAGTGCAATGCGATTACATCTGTCCATCCAGGATGGAAACGCACGGATAAAAGAAAATGCAGCAGCATCTCTAGCGGACGTAAACGAGTAAATGGACTATGACCACCACGCAATCGTCTCGTACTCACTGTACAATTGAACTACGGTCTGGACATGGAAAAAATCCTCTAAATGTATGTTTTTTTTCAGTTTCAGTTACTAATCTCTTAAAAAAACTACAGCCCTTTTTGTAATGAGTATAATTACAAAATAAAAATCCAAACAAGACTCCACTTGTAACTTGTTTTATTAAATTACATAATAAAGAATTTCTCCTAAGTTTACGATTTTGACGAATTTTTTACTGTGTATGCAACATTTTCATTGTTTCTATTGCATAGCTTCAGGAGCTTGAGAAGAATCAGTGAATAGTTATATGTACTTGTATTTTGAAACATTAGAGCTAAACATAAATAAACAGAAATAGATTGCTATGGAATATTGTGGAATATTGTGTGTTTTTGTGTGATTTGTGTGTGCTGATACATTAAACTCTAATCTGTTTAAGTGTGGTTGATGTCTCTCCATTTCTCATAAAATTACCGCAAAACCAATGCAATTTTTAATCACATTTAAGTACCGCATATTCTCAAGCACCTTTAATTGGGATTTCTTCTCAAGCACCGACTTAAGAAGTGCGTTTGATGGAACCCAACGAAAAAAAACAACTTAAAAAAAAAGAAAAAAAGCTTTTCGCACCATTACTTTATACTCAAGCCATTCCGGACGAACCGGAAGGTCTTCGCATAGCAAAGCGCTGGCAATTGACCAACAGGCTCGCCGTGCAATAGCAGCACGCAAAACAGTTGACCGAGGCATCGCAGCCAACGCAAGAATGCATTCATCGGTGGCTGCTTCAGTCTGCTTGGCGCATTTCATTCTCGAACCGGACCCAACTCAAAACGATGCTGCCATCGGTCGTTATGCAGTGAAGGTGGACGAAAGGGATGGTAATGTCGGCGGCACGGAAGCGAGCTTTCGAGTGCTCGTTTGTGTGCCTTTTACTCTTCGTTTCACCCCCGCCCGCTTCTCTTTGGCTTCCTTTTTGTTTGCATTTCTCAAAACGGGACACCACGCTGCCAAAGAAATGATGCTTCGAACTGCTCATCTTTGCTTGCTCGTTGTGCAATCATTTGTGGGGCATCGGCAGAAGAGTGCTTCACGTTTGCCGAACGAATGCCCGGGTGGAGCCGGGATGCCATTGGCGAAATATTCAACAGCAGCAAACATAATAGTGATAGCAGGAATGAAGTGATAAGGATGCATATTGTCATAACAGTTTATTTCGCTGCGATAGGGACTGGCAGCATCCTGGCAGACAAATGGAAGCCCGGGAATGCACCGGCACTGGGGAGTCAGCGGCCAGCAGCATCAACTTTATTTATCATAGCTCTTGCACAGACACAAACACATACACACACACACACACACACACACACACACACACACACACACACACACACATCTACAATGCTAGTGAACATAGCAGAAAGGACATTTTTCACCCGAGTATTCCGATTTTGTTATTCATGGCTGGCGCCTTTTCTCCATTTGCAGGGGTGCTCGCTTAGGTCGAAGGGTCAAATGGGAGGCTACGAGACGGCGGTTGCGTGCAGCCGCTCATCAGCTGCAGTTCAATTTTCCCTTCCGTTTCGATTCTTCCCACAAACCGGGCCCGGGAGGAGAGCAATGGGTTGTGTGAATCGACGTCGCAGCAATGAGAAATGGACAAAGTTTTCGATTTATGAAATATTTCATTGAAAATTACTGTGCATACTACAAATGTCTGAGAAACACCCCGGAAGATGCCCCGTCTTGCCACGGTCGCACAGGCACACATACACACTCAAATACACACATTAGTATCCCCTATCGGGTACGGCGGAAACCAACTCCTTTCGTTGCGATAGGGAAAAAGGGGGGGAATTTATTGAACGTGCGGCAGAATAGTGCGCTGGAAAGTGACAAAAGTTCCGACGGGCAATACAAATCGTCTCTTGAAAGGCTTTCTATCTAGCGATGATGGTTCGATAATGGTGTTAGATGATATGCAGTCAGATGGAAGATTTGCTGTTGAAAGTGTGATCGTGGTGCATGTTGTAAAGCGTTGGACCTAGAAAGTCGTGGCAGTTGAGCGTACTTTGTACCAGTTGAACATTATACGTAGGAATGGAGAGGGACATAAATAAAACTTTGGTGCATATCGAACGATCACGATCAAACTAAAATAGCTAGACATAAATTATAAAAAAAGAATATTCTGAGATGAATCTCTTTGAAACAACAAAAGTTTTATGCATTCATATTAAATAGAAATTCCATCAGTGAACGTTTAAAATTATAAATTAGCTTCCTAAATAGGTATAATTGAGCTTATCAAGCAGCAAAAGCTTACCAGCAAAGAATTTCATAGAGCGTAGGTAAACTTAGAAACTCTTTATAGAACTATTTAATAAACTCCAAATAAGAAAATATTTTTTCTGCAAGTCCCACGTAGAGACAATTTACTAATATATAGCTCCACTTGTGTGCACTCATAATTTCGAAAATCAGAAACAAAACTATGTTAGTTTAATAAAGACCCATCACAATCAACCCATCTTTATCTTGGTCCTATGGACACGTGCAGATGCAAATTGCAGTAAAATTTAGAAGAAGGTGACACTAAAAATATTCATCATTTGTTCGGTTAGCAAAAAGTGATAGCGAAAAGCATTTTGGTCAAAGCAGACACCAATATTGTTGCCATAACACCGGTTGGAGGTGAAGGAACGAAAAATCTACACCAAACCCTAAACATAATGAAGCCTCATGCGAAGCTCGTTTCCCGAGAATCGTTTCCCTGACCACCATAGATTGCTATGCCGGTCCGGCTGACTCCTGGCACTTGCCACCCGCTAACGGGCAGCATAGTATCCCCAGTCAATATTTACGACTGTCCATTAACGATGAATTTATCATTGATCATTCGCTTGCTTTGCTGAAAGCTTCTCCCGTCCACGGTACAATATTTCCTTCTTCTACCATCGCTCTTCGTCGCTACCTTTTCTTCTCGTTGAACTCGATTCACCAGAAGCCCTCCCTAGTTGGTCACTGGGCTCGTTTATTCTGCAAGCGCGAACGATGTGCCTAATGCAATATTCGATTTTTATTTGACATTTTCGTTTATGAGAAAATTGCCAATAAATGTGTATATTTTAATAACTAATATCGTTATCATAAAACTTATACTTTACTCCAATAAAATATTTATGTCCCCGGTGCTGCACCGCCACCGGGTGCTCAATCATTATTCGCTCTTTCGTTTTGTGGTGCTATATTAGCTTGGCGGATTGTTATCTTCTTCTTTTTATTTCGTTGTGTCTATCCCGCAGCTTATCATTCATTTGCAGGCATCGGTGGCAGCGAGATAAACGTGGTCGACCGCAAGGGAGCAAAACAGTTCGTTTCGTCGTGTCGTGCCTTGTTTCAGATTCTAGCCATAAAATAATCGACGCGTCCGTTTTTTTTTTGTTGGCCGGAGCCTACAAACCCGAAAGCTTCCAGTTTTCCTTTGTTGAGTGGGCGCGCGTGGCCTCAGATTGGGCACTGGAATTGATATGCATATGCATAAGGAAGGCAATCGACGGTGGGCGAAGCAGAAAGTGTGATAAATTCATAGCACAGCGCATTTTCTACATTCATAGTGTGTTGCTCGATGTTATGTTCGATCCGCACCGATCTAATGCGTTCTTGAAATGGGCGAATGCTGGTCCCAGAAACTGGATGGCCCACCATGAGAAACACGCGACTGCTACGCCACGAAAGCTTTTCCACTGCCTGTGGGTTTGCACCAGACAGCGAGCGGAGGAGAAAATAACCTACGGTGGGGAGAGCACATGTATTTAACTATAAATTTCCCTCGATAATGGGTTTTCCACGAAAGACGCCGTTGAAAGGAACGCCCCTAATGCTGCGAATGGTTCTGAGAAGGGAAACACACCAGCCAGTTGTTTCGACGTCTCGAGGTGAAAAAAAGGTGCTTTCCCATCCTCCACATTCAAAATGAGCCGGATCGCTAGACGGCTGTTCTATTTTCGAACGCAGTGCCGATTCGTGTCGAATCGATCGAAGAAAACACGGTGTAGTGTGTGAGGCTACACGGGTAGCATATGCTGGAAAGGGCGGTTTTCCGTTTCATTACGCCGTTTGCTGTAAGCTCCGGAAGAGGGCTAGACGCAACGCAATGTGAGAACGCCTTTTTTTGCCTTTCGAAGTAAATTGTGGCCATAGAAAATTGTGGGACGGCAAAAACACGTATGGTTGGGTTTGAATTTAAAAGCAAAACACTGCTGACGTCATGGCTCTACCCAAGCGAGGGTTCGCCAGTCGAGGGATAGATTATGGTGGCGAGTGAGAATGTAGCGTGACAAAAGGTTTCTATTTGAAATTTTGTTTTTTTTGCTTTTCTTCAATATTCTAACTATGATTCAATGGATTAGGACATCACGCAGAACCGTTTCTACCCTTTGCTAATGCTCTGCAGCTTAATCCAAAAGCTGCTCTTTCGTTTACACCTCAGCGCTGTGGTTAGCTAAGTTTCGCCGTAGAATTTCAACGTCCCAAGTAAAACCGTGGGACAAACTTTGATTGATTCTGACTGCAGCCAACCGTCCGCCCGTTGAGCCCGGAGAACAACTTTACTAAACCAACCCGTAGCTGAAGGAAAGCAAAGGTGCACTTCCAATCACTATTCATTCGTGCCAGCACGCGGTGCGCTGGTAAAGTGAGCGGTAACGAATAAAACTTTCCATCGACGGCTAGATTGCACGCCACAGATCGTCGAAGGTCGAAGGTGCGTCCGTTTCGGTACGGGATAAGGGATCGCGGAGCCATCCCGTTTGACGAGGCTCAAAACCCAAAATCAAAACCAATGTGCACCACTACCTTCAGGTGATCCTCGCGGATGGTGAAAGATGCCTGCTCGGTACCGCCGGTTCGGTTCCACCGCCGACCTTCGCCTTTATTTATGTAGGTGCAACTTTTTCTGACCAAGCGTGTTTCGATTTAATCCACCAAAAGGGTGAGTGGATGAAAACCGTCCATCCTGCAGCACGCGGGTTCTTTGGAACGCCTGCACACTCAATATTCTGTGGTGGTAAAACTTTTTGCATCGCGTCACCGATACTACGCTGAAAGAAGAAGCGCAGCTGCTGAAAGCTCGGGATCAACTTTTTCGTTTTGCGCTGAGTCCACGAGCAACAACTTGCAAAAGATTTTCTTTCGCGCATTTGAAAGGAGCTTTTGGTTTGGGTGGTTAGTTATTTCGTGGTTCGCTGAGTGTCTGGTGCAGGGACGAGCGATGGAAGGATATAATTTTAGCGAGTGGCATCGTCAAGTGTTGGGAATCATCAAACCTATCACAATTCAGTACCGAATATCGAACCGGTATCATCAACAACGACAAACAGCAACACCACCAACCGCTCATTAGCAGTGAATTCTGGTATTTAATTGTGATCTGAGGCAAATTATTATGAAGTGAAGCGGACAGAACGATTTTCGGTAAATATGCTCTGATGTAGTTTTGGTATTGATGTGCTGTTTGATGTACTTTCCTGGTGATCATTTTTCAGTATGTTTGTTAGCAATAATGTGTTTATTGTGCTTTTTTGTGAAAAACAGCACAATGATTAAAAAAATATACTAATGACAACAGATTATGAGAAAAAAGAAAAAGGAACGATGGAAATCGTCAGTATTGAGAAGAATCTTGAAAATCCTGTCAAGTACTCCCACCGAGTAACTTAGTAGTGATTTGTAATGAGTTTGATTTGCCCCATGTATAGACTCTCTTATTCATGTTTTGAAATCACGAAAGCGTTCAAAATTTATCTTTCCTTTTGGAAACTAATCTATACTTTATTTCCTACGATAGAGATTGGGCGAATCTATAATTTATTCGCTTTTGAGATTGGGCCGGTCTCGAGATACAGTCGTCACCTTGTACGACTTCTATTCAAGCCCCGAATAGTCCGTGTCCCCATACGTAGAACTGACTATCCAATTATGGTTAAGAAATAAGTCACTGAAAACAAAGCCCGCTAGGATGCAGGCCTTGACCGACAACAGTTGTTGTGCCAAAGAAGTCCTTTTGGGATATGATTAGACGATTAATTGTTTTGTTAGTAAATCATCTAGTAGATCGGAATTCCTTCCTTGGTAAAACAGATGACAAGAATTTAACATTTACCAGTTGTGTAGGGGTTTGTAAGCTATCAAATTGACATGGTTCTAAAATATAATGTTCCTGCTGTACATACACGATGTAGTAAGGAATGCAATTGAATGTCGATGGCAATTCTTTAATATTTTTTCAAACCATACTCCTGTTTTGTTGCCCGTTCACGGTATTAAAAGAGAATTATATGTATAGTATATATAGCGTAAACATATCACATTTAATTACAAAATTAAATGATCATTACAATTGTTATAATGGTGATTGATACTGATTTTAACCATTCCGTATCTTATCTTGGCATCTGAACATGGAACAGGTGAATACACTCGTTTTGCACAGTTGCAACGCACATATACCATTAAACCACCCTGCTAGTTTTCAGCTCATACAAACTACCCAATCAGTGTCACCAGTCAGCCGTACACAGTCGCTCTATTAATATCCTCGTTAGAGTGAAATGTACCGAATGGAGTGCGTTCGTAGAGGCCGCACCGGGGGCATGCATTATCGGTAGCACAGCGTGCAGGAGGAGACTCTTTTGCAACTTTATCAAACCCGCCGTTGACGGTGACGACGAGTTTTGAGGGTAGGCGTTTTTTTCCATATGCAGTTCGATTGCTGGCTAGGGTGTAGCTAGGGTAGGGTTTCGTCGACCGGTCGATTGGTAAATAACACATCCGTCACACGTGCGGGTGACAGTTTTGCATTCTCGGCCTCTCCGTGCTGCTTGTCCAACCCGAGCGACTCGAATCGAGCGTAGGCGCAGCACCACGGTGGTCGCTGCTCGTTTGCGTATTGCGCGACCAATTAGTTACCCTTGAAACCGAACCAGTGGCTTCGGTTGACTGGATGATTTTAACGATGCAAACAAACGGTTTCGCATGCGGCTATGTGCTGGCCAGTGGCAATCGCACGGCCCGGTTCGGTTTAGACGAACTTAATTACTTATGCATTCCTGGCTCCGGTGGATCATTGGAAATGAGCTCGCACGCATGTCATCTCAATTGACAGCGCATTTATTCGAAGCAATTAGGCTGTGTGCGGTGGTGTGCATTAGATTGTGCGAATGTGGATCGCGTATAGTGAAGCGCTGATACGATAAGGAAGAATGGCTTAATTTATGCTATCGTTTGTAATAATAACAAAGCCATAGTAAAACATATCACACGTATGTAAATTAAGGACGTGCCCTTTTATGAGCAACATTTTAAACTACGATGCTTTTGATGCTATTACAACTACATCATTCCGGGCAAACATTCTGTTTGATGAATTAATTCCTCGCCTTGGGTAAGGGGGCCATTTACTTCACAACATAAATTAAGCATGACAAATTTTGGTGAATATTTTTGCTGCTTTTGAAGTTTTAATTGTAAGCGCTCTGTCGATGTCGGCAACAGTACAGTGAGAGGATTTCCATTAAAAAAAAAAAACCATGCAAAACCATACAAAGCTTCAAAAGTTCGGAGCTCCACCCGATCGGGACGCAGTAGCAGGAGGAAGCGGAAGCAGTGCACCAACGCCAATTCATGATCTAGCCGAGCTTTTGAAATGAATGTAATATCCCTTAATGTGCGTACGGTATGATTAATGTGGAAAATTTGAAAAGAGATGTTTATCGTCCTGTTAACATGGCTCGTTACGACCCTTGCCGGTAGCGGAACCGGCGCAAATGCACCGCGGCACACGTAGGGAGGGTGTTTAGCGTCAGCGGGTAACAGCAGATACGGGACTGGCACACGAGGATGGAAAAATGTAATGAAAATTTTAGTCCCCCGTCGTCTGGCAACGAGGTAGGGTGCGGCTATCGTCGCAGCCGGGACTCAGTTGCCTTTCAGCCGAACCCGTAACCCTATGAATAATGCAAACGAAACATACCGTAAGCATGAATCAGCAAACAAGCAAACGAGCGGAGCAGATTTCGAGCTTTAAATTGGCCTGCCACTTTGTCGCCGTGCAAACCGAACCACTTTTGCCGCGTTTCGGCGTGCCCGCGTGCCGTGGCTGGTCTCTACCTCGTTAGCATTTCACATGAATATCATCGAGTTGTGGATTTTAATCCGTTTACAGGGCAAGCGAACTCGGCCCAATTTCGAGCCGATAAGGCACGGGGGGATGATCATTGTGTCTGTTGCTGTTTGTTGAGTGTTGGCTTTTGGTTTGAGCGAGCCTGTGTGGGTATGGTTTGTCCCGGTTCCGATTCCCTGCTTGTGGAAGTCACCCGTAAACAAAAGAGCTTGCGTTGAATTTTGGGTACATACCCTTACGCGTGTATGTATTTTTTATCCTCCCATTTGAAGTATCACGTCCCATTGCTTATCCTTTTTTGCGATTGATTTTCCCTGCCCGACAATTGCGCTGCAGCGAGCACGGTTCATCGGAAAGAATTCATTGAGTAAATTCCGGAAATTCCACTCAACGTCGATCGGCGCACACGGACAGATGCAACAGCAGTACGGTACGGTTAGAGCGAATCACGCATGGAACGTGATTTTCGACGTACTGGTTTGGAGAAGTATTAGGCAGCAATCCAGCAAACAGCAACAGCTCATCCGAAAATCCTTCAGCAAAATAGGTTGAGCAGTGAGAGGAGGTCCCGGGGGCTATTTGGGGCGGAAAGCATTCTAAAGATACCGATTGAGGAATGTATTTGCAATGAAATGGGGGTGCTTTTTTCAATACGGAAGTGTACTGCAACAGGTGGAATGTGTTGTGGAGTTGCTGTTAGGATGAGTTAAGTGGCAGAGCAAGCATGCATATGGGGTGTAGTTTAGTGCAGTTTTTGTCTGAGTTTGAACTAACCAAATCGGCTGTGAGTAGGTATGCTTGATCAAATTTGTTCGGTGAAGCGGTTTATTTATACAGTGAACAGCAATATATGGTCTTTATTGATTATTATTTTGCTGTTGGTAATGATACAAAATGCTTCATTTGCAATTTGAATGCACTGTTTCAATGGATGAAATGAAACATTTAACACTAAAATTTGATTATCTATTTCAGGCCACTCACATGAAGATTTGTCTTAAAGGTTGGTCAGGTGGGGAGGCGTTATTGATTCGTCAAAGTTCATCATCCTATGTCATGTTTCGAGTCTATATGTTGAAGCAAAAATCCTGTACAATATACCACCACATAACAATTTTCATGTGTTGGAAATTGACATATTAGCATTTTCTTAATAACCATTAACAGCCGGTCTCGTAGTACAGTCGTCAGCTCGTACGACTTGACAACATGCCCGTCATGGGTTCAAGCACCAAATGGACCGTGCCGCCATACGTAGGACTGACTATCCTGCTATGGGGGGATCATAAAGTCACTGAAAGCCAACCCCACAAGTAGTGTTACAGGCAGGCCTTGACCGACAACGGTCGTTGTTGAGCCAAAAGAAGAAGAATAGCCAATAACCCGGATGTGGAGTAGCTTGACGTAGTATCCTACAAGGACATGCCTGCCTACACAGACTTTTTCCAGACTTATTCAGTACCTCGCAGACGAATAGTCAGTCGTTGCTACGGTCCACTCAAGGTTTGAACTTATGACGGTCATGTTATTTAGTCGTATGAGTTGACGACTGTACCACGAAACCGTGCCGATCCATAATTATTATTTTTGGCTCATAATCCATCAGCCATATTACTGCCAGAATACCTTTCTAAATAATTCATTATATTTTTGCAATGTAAAGAATTTACCATCCAAGCTCAGTTGAACCATCCATTTGAGTTCAATTTGATACTCATACTTTTCAGATTGTTTTAATACTGGCATGAACAACCTGTGGTTCTAAGAGTAGCCTTCACAGCTTTAAAAAACAGGCTGATTTTAAAAATAGAATGTAATTAACTATGTATTTCAAAATTAATGGAAAAGATTTACTATGAACTGAAGAAAAGGCACAACTAAATTCTTGTTATATGACTATGTTCAAATTACTACACAGAGGTATTCAAGAGAATAGATGAAATATTAAGAGCAAAAATGCTATATGATTTTTTAAAGTTTTCATATTAATGGATATATTAGGCACATAACATCATTATCATTATACGTAATAGCCAAGTGATCTCGATAAACAAACTAGTGCTATACCTGTTCATATTTATAACATACGAGTTTTCGAGAGCAATTACTAAGTCAATAAAAAAAACAAACAAAAGAAAAGGGTAAACAAATCCTATCACCGCCAGTGCAAGTCGTCTATTAAAATATTCAACCCACATGCCTGCTCACTCTCGTGACAAATGAGATAAAACGGGAGCCATCGTTCCGAAAGAACATTCGGGCAGGCAAAGCATTTCATTTCTAGCCACCACCACAACCCGATTCCGTAATCGGAAGACACATTAAGCCATTTGTCACAAAGTGGCGCGGCTTCCGTATGTCAGGCCGCGCCGACACGCACCAGGACGGAACTGAATTGGAACGGGCACGGGTAGAAGCGCAAAACATTTTTGGAAACAAATCGACAGTGACAAGCGTACGGTTCGTGATGATGAACGTGAAGATCGTGAAGCTGTAGCCCCCAAAAGAACAACAGGCTCCGTGCCACCTATCATCATCATTATCTTCATCATCGGCGCACGGCTCACCCCGCAGACGGTTGTGCCGTCAGAGCCTTTCCAATGCAATCTGTCAGCTATGCCGAGCAAATCCCTACACACACACACACACACACACACACACACACACACACACACGCACCGATGGCACACATTGGGAAGATTTTTCATCTCATTTCGCTCAGCCGTACGAACCGCATCCATTCAGCCTTGGCCTGGTCCCAGGCGCATTAGCATACATTTGAGTGTGACGTTTATGATAGACAGATTTCGTATTTCGTCAAACTTTGACAGCGCTGTACCATGTTGCTTTGGGGTTGAAAAATCTCTGCGTGTACCAGTTTCCCGCTAACATCGTTTCTGGGAAGCTGTTAGGCAGATCGAAAAGAAATAAACAGGAGGAAAAAGAGCGCACACACACACCAGCAAAGAATGTGTGTTCCCCTATGCATCTTTCACCGGTGAGGTCATCGACAGTGGCAGTGGGTTCCGAAAAAGAGGAAACAGCTTTTTGGGCGTGTGGTGCAAATGGCGTGGCGGCATGTTTGACGCGACATCGCGATAAGTTTGGCTTCTTTGCATTCGTCAACGAGGTAAAGAAATTTAAATTGCTTTTTCTAAGATTAAAATCTTGGCCTTGATGCGATGCACCGAAACAGCGGTCGATAGCATACCAGCGGTGCCACAAATTCGGTTCGCGCCCTTGCTTGGCACGTGTTGGAGCAGAACAAAAAACTAAAAAAAAAAAAACGCAACGGAAAATGTGCAAAACCCGTGCCATGAAAATCACGCCATGTATGTGCTTAAGAGCAAACCCGTACACTTTTACATATTCATGGTGGCGAAGATTCCTGCATGCCGGTAAGATGCTGCCTGTGAAGGGATGACTTTGAGATGAAACTTCCAGCGGTGCTGAGTGGTCGGTCGCTCAATGGACAATCTAGGTGAGTTTGCATAAGCCATCTACTTGATGTTAACTAGATTCGTCCCGTGCAATGGTTGCATGCGCTGTAGTTTGACGGCCGTATGGATGAAACCATTTCTTGGAGGTTTTGGAGGAGCATCTGGAGGATATCTAACAGAAATAACAATAAAATCAACTATTAGAACCATAAAACTGGTTAGATGAAGAAGTTACCTGAGATAAAATAACATTTCGATCAATTGTTTGTGTGATTGATTGCTTGCATTAATGTTATTAAATGTAAAGTAATTGAAACTTAAAATAAAACAAAAATTGGAAAACTGTCTAATTTTTACACAGATTTTATGGCACAGTACCCATAATATCTCGTAACATCTTTGGTTTATTTTTATTTATTTAATAACTTTAACTTGTTAATGTTTTTCTTATATTAAGATATAGTCATGTTCATAATAGTAAATGTTAAAAAACAGATCATACCTCGTGTACACAGATGAATTAACGCTTCCATGTTTCACGATCCAAAGATACAGCTTAAATATAGTTTTGCTTCTATACACCTGTCAAACACATACGAATGTTGTACAGCAAAAAATGTATTCTTGCCAATAAAGGTATGCTTTAAAAATAACACATCATTGCAACGTGCTATTGCATTGCATTCTCAGAAGTTTAACAACAAACGATAAGAAGCTTTCATACAATAGTTATAATATAACATACGACAGAGAGATGTGGTAAAGTATCTTACCTTAAGGTAACAATTGGCATTCATAAAGCTGATTGAGTGTTATCCTGCTCTGTTCTGAATACAGCCCTTTGTAGAGAACTATCCATTGAGTAAGTATAATGCCAACGGCACACAATAAGCTCATTGCAACACTTTCTACACAACGTGCAGTCATCGTTCGATGGGGAATTGATTCAAAGTAAGCACAAGTACACCATTCGGTAGGTACGGTCTGTGGCAACGGGAAATTGCATTTCCCCAGAGATCGGTATTATGTTCCCTTCCTTTACCTTGCTACACGTGCCGGTGCGACGCACCACTCTGGCATTTGATGCGAGCGTAGAATTACATCGATCGAAGATTTCTTACATTCAGCAACAGCAAGCGCCATCACCTCGCCGTTTCGGGTTGCACACACTACACTCAAAGTGCAAACGTTTCGAAGCAAAGTGAATTTCGCAAAAATGTTGCAAGCTTTCGCCTCTCACCACGTCTCTCTCAGCACCCGGTAGTGGCATCAGTACAAATTGCACCTTTTGCCCGCGAACAAACGTTTGTAATACAGCGTTCGTAAGGATACCTAATCCACGGGCTGCTCGGGTGCCGGGAGCTTGCATGCGCAAAAAGCACAGATGAAAGGAGCGCGCCAAGAAAGCACCATTCATAGGTTCTTGGTCGAAAATGTAAAGGTAAATACTACCTTATAAAAGTCAATACAGGAAAGGATTTATTGAAAGTAAATATTTGTACCGCCACACTGGCTTCCCCCTTGCCGTATCGACTTTCCGTTTGAAGCTGGTGCAGCTCGTAAGCACGCTCGGTGCTACTTTGCAATACATTGATTTGACTTTAAAACATCAAAGCGCAATGTTTGCGCAGCTACCGGTGGGGTACAGTAGATCAAAAAGTGACTGCAGGTTAAGCAGAGAGATTCGAATGAATTGCAATATTTGTGATTGTAAACGTTCTGGGAAGATTGAAATGTGTGTTTTGCAGCACGGAATGGAATTGGTAGCAAATATCGATCACTCTCGTGGCAGAACTTTATGTAGCGCTCATTTGAAGAGGAATAAATTCACATTTTGTTTACATAATGTCTCAGTAACCTTGCAAATAGAACACAGAACGGGGTAAAGATAAATGTGTGTGGAACAATAAACAAACAGCTTTACTGGAAATATTGATCTTCGCTTACCAAACTAGGAACCAACTTGTTCATATTGCTCATTTACAGCAGTCGCTACAATGAATAGTGATTTCTTCCATCGTGATGGCAGTCGACCACCGTTTAGAATATCATTAGAGAAAACGACCGAACTAATGTTTGCTACGCTACGTGGACAAAGGAAACTGCATAACCCTGCAGCCCGCTCGTCTCGGTAAACAACGCGGTTAAAAGGATGAAGTTATCCTTAATTTGCATTGTTCGAAGATCGTATCCTTTTCTCTTTCTTTTTCCAGCAAACTCAATTGCTCCATCGGGATGCAATAAAAATCTGTTGCCTGGCTAGTGGTTCGTCTAAAACCGTCCGAAGCTGGATGATGCACTGGTCCGCGATGGAATCCATTGAAAATGCATCTTCAACCATGGTTACTTTGTTCACCGCAAGCCTTATGCAAACGTCAGCCAGGAACATTTAACTAAGAGATAAAGTGGAGAAAATAAACTGTTGAGGGGAGGGAGGATGGGTGCAGAATAGAAGAAATGGGATGGAATAACATCACTTTTAAAGGGATAGCACTTCCTCCCGGGGCTGACCACACCTGTGAAACTGGTGTCCAAACCCTCCAAAGCCAAAGAACCACCCGAGCCGGTATGCAAATGTTAGACCGGAGCTTTATCCCTGTTGCCATCTTCATCGATGGGATCGAAGAGTCGATGTTCATCGATTCAGTGACTGTTGGAGACGGGGTTTTGCTTGAATGTTTGAAAGCAGAATAGGAGAACTTTTTTATGTAAATTTGTACCAAGCCGTGCAAGTTTTATTGCTTGGTTTTTTTTCCTTGGTCTAGGTGCAAACTTTGCTCCCTGTACAGGGCAATCAAAAGTGCAAATGTGCAGCTGTAGAAGGGCGTGTGCAAACAGTGAGTCGAAGCGTGTTAAAATTGCTCCCGGTTAAGGTGACACACAGGTGAAGTAAGCTGGTGAGGTAAAAAAAAGAAAATCAGCAAGAATTGTTCAATAGCTTGAGTGGATAAACCGGTAATTAAGAAAATCGTATTAGCCTGTAGATAATGAAACAAAGGGGACAATTTAATATTATCACGATTTCTAAAAGCACGGATTATTCATCAATGGAATAAACCAATTTTGTTTTGGTCAGTCTTACATTCTATAAGGCGGAATAACATGTTTATCCGTTACTTACTAAAACACATTGGCTAGGGATATTCATACTGTTTAAATTTAAAGATACTAGATACTTTGGTCAGGAGATAGGAACTACATTTTCGAAAGATAAAAACTTTTCATTGAAGGAAAAAGGTTTGTAAGGATAATTTCGTACATTTCTTTTTATCAATTTTTTTTAAACTTCAACTTTTTCGTAATAATACAAAATTAAAATATTGGCTGGATTAAAATTGACAAGAAAAGGATAAACTCCGAAACTTGCTCAAAAAGCTAAGTAAGTGCTATTCTAACAAGGTGATTGTTTGTTTTGGATCTGTAAACTAATTCTACTTCCTTATTTTTCAACTTCAAATTTCAACGATGCTTCAGTCACTCTTGTAATGTAGTAGTTGAGTAGAATTGTTGGCAAATATATTCATTTTTACTTCACTGTATTTTTAGGACCAATAGTTTGTTGACTATAGAACATGCTGCTTTGATCTGTCCAGTTTGTAACGATCGTTGCTGAAAAAAATAAACTCAAAAATAAAAAAATAGATAAAAAATATTCTTTAATTGGCCATATTAGCTCCTTTCATTTTAATAAATTCATGATGGCGGTTGGTGTATTGTTTAGCATTGCTCGATGAAGCTGCTTTGCAGCTGATGTAAAAAAGATTTCCAATCAATGCCATAGCGTGGTTAACCCACAACATTCATGGAAATAATGAATCGAACACGACCGAGATCATAAATATAAACGCTCCAGTTCATGAAACTAGCAACCGCACCATTGCTACCAAAAGGTTGTTCGAAGAGGATCCGAAATGGTGGTTATGCTGGTTTTATGCGCCTCTATCTATCTATCGAGCACCCTCTGTACGCGAGGTCATTGCGAAACGGATAGCGAATCGAACCGGTTTTGCCGCACGACTGTTTTTGCTTTGCCTTCTGGAAATCGCTCCGGTTCGGATCTGGTTCGGGTGCGATAAGAATGGAAGCTAACGTCACGAATGGTAGCACCGTGGCAGCAGTGGCGGCTCACGGCTAACACCATCCACATGTTTGACCGCTTTAAACTGCTTGTGCGGAACCGCTTGCGTTGAGTCGAGTGTTTTCGGGTCGCAACGGTATTGCTCGACGCAAAATTACCCCAATCCACGGCCAACGAGGGTGCGCTCCTCGTTTTGCTTTGATCATTGCCATTTTCGGTACGCTGCTGCTGCTGCTGGCAAGTCATTTGACCGCCTGCTCCTGCTTCGTGGAAAAACCACCCGTGTTTGTAGCTCACACGCATCGCTGCCGCTTACAGGGTTTCCCACGATTTATTGGTCGGTTCCCATCAATTTTTGGTGAGTTCCCATATTTTTTTGGTGCGTTCCCACGATTTTTTGATCATTTCCCAGAATTTTTTGGTCCAATTGTATTGATATCCAATCGGAAAATACCAATAAATTATGGGAACGAACCAAAAATCTATGGGATACGACCAAAAAATCGTGGGAACGCACCAAAAAATCATGGGAACTGACCAATAAATCGTGGGAAACCCTGTATCATCACCGATGCACTCGAGTGGGTTTTGCTTGGCAAATCCGGTGGTGCGTGATGCTGATGTGATGCACATACCCTGGTCGGTGCACAACCCCTATCGATAACCTCCAATACGGTGGTGTGAATTTCCATCGCCCTGGAAGCTGCCGACTGGAAAACGGGTATAATCCGAAGCCTAAACCAAAAATTCGGTACAAATGCACAGTGATTTCAGCACACACACAACTTACGCAACGGAAGAAGCGGCCAAAGTGTGTCAAATTTGATGGACTAGCAGACGGTGGTGAGTGATTGTGGTGCTGTGGGTTGAAAGCATTGCACAGTGTTTTAAAGCCCCATCGCTTGGTGTGCTTTCGGGGTACTGAATCGGTGTAATTGACGGCGAGTAGCGTTTACCGATAATATGCAACATTTGAGTTGGAAACGATAATTGTTTGTACAAGTTGATTACTGTGTACGATAGGCATTGAAAATGAGATGCAGCTCTTTAACTGTAATACTATTAAAGGACGTAAAAAATCCTAGTAGCTTATTTCAAAATGTGTTATGTTTTCGAATTTGATGGATTTCATACACATCTTTTTTAACTGGAAAATTGATTATGTGAACAAAACAAACAAGCGAACAGTGGAATAACGTTCATGGGCTCTATGCCAGCTGACATGGACCTAGATCATGGAGGCTTCAATTACGAGATGAATGTAATCAGTTTAATGGATAATTCATCAACATCTCGCACTACTGGGAAACGTCAGTGACAGTGAATAAAACGTTGTGAACTGGTGCACACAAAACAAAATAGTACAACGCACCCCAATGGAAAGCGAAACAGTCCCAAGTGGCTTATGAGGCGCGAGCCCTATCAAAACGATAAACTTCACAGCTGAATGGTTAGGCTCGTGAACAGGAAAGTTTTCACCGTGCGGGAACACTTCATCACTTGCGCTTAAGGATGGGTTTGCACCCAGGGCGCACATGAGTGGCCGATGGAAACTTCCCTCCATCGTGTAGGCATGTATGTTTTTGAATGCTGCGCGATCACGTGTACACATTTCGTCCACTCCCTTTCCTGTATACTGTCTTCTCATGTTTTAAAAAAAAAAAAAAAGATAAAAGTATGAAAAGTAGGTGGAAAAGGCGGCGACGACACCGCCGTTTTTTCGCTCACAAAACGCGCAAAGCACACACGGATCATATTTTATAGCCCCGTGTCAGCACGAAGAAGTTTGGAAGCCTTGGAAAAGCTGCACGAAACAGAAAGAGGAAGAAAAAGTAAACCGGACGAATGGGCGGGCGGCCACAAAACCCGCGGCAGAGATGGGGCATGCAGTAGAAAAATGATGATTATCATCTTTCATCACTCTCCGTGCAGTTTGGTGGGGCATTATTTTTTGCCCAATCCAACCCCCCACACTCTTTCTTCCGTCCCCACCCGCACGTGGGACGATGTTAGGGGGTAGTAAAACTTTGCTACACGCGAACGGAGTATGACATGCGTGGAGGGAAGGTTGCGCGGGCTCCGACGGATGGGAATTGCGTTGAGTCCATGATTTTTGACATATTGCTTAGTGGGGCGTGTAGATAAATGGCATTAGATTTGGCTCGAGTGTGCCATAAATAGTCATTTCAACTAACTCTTTCCAGTGGTGCTAGCGTCGATGGATGTGAAGTAGGGTCGGCCGTCCGGTGGGCTGATGGAGCAGATGTGCGGTTTGCTGTGTGTGAACTCTATCCGAGCGAACAAGCAAATGGCACCACGGGAATGAATGAAATGAAAGGGAATGAGTTTAAATATAATGCCTATGGAGAAATGTCTCAAGATGGTACAGTCGTTCGGTGGGAACGAGGATGAAAAGGTTGAGTAATTTGTTTCAAAAAGTATGAATGCTGGTTTATTGAAGAATAAATGATGGTACGCTTGATAGGATGTTTGAAGTTTTTATCTGAACGTTTTATTTATACGAAGTTTGTGGAAGTGGTAAAATGGGAGCAACAAATTAACGCTTAAAAGTCTTTTTAATATTTTACTTTAAAAAACCCCATTAAGCACAAATAGTATTCACTTAATATAGAACAACTGCTACTCTCTTTTGATGATTCTTTGGTAGCTCTTTTGCAGATGATATTTTTTTACAAAAATATCAAAAACTACATTTAACAATTTAGATGGAGCTGGCTCCAACAACAAACCAAATTAAAAAATGACACATAACATTCTCAGCAGCACCGCGATGAGTTTTCACCGTGGTTCCCGAGGTCAAGTTGCCCATAAATTGCAGATTAGAGGATAAATGCGATTGAAATCCGGTCAAGCGTTGCCAGTAGATTTGTTGTGCTCGGCTTCAGCTAAAGCGAAATCTCCACTCACCGATCCGATGACACCACCGGCCGCACCGCCACAAACGTTTTCACGCTGTTTCGGCACACAAACAAACACAGATAGGCAACGGTCCAACAAAAGTGGCCGTCGCTTTGTGTGGCCAAGCAATGTTTTGCTGCAAATATTTGGTCCGCTTGACCCCAGACCGGCACAACATAAACCTGTTGACGAAGGATGGCGGGTCGTAAAACGTCGTAAAGAAAATCGTTCAAAATCTTCGCCTTCACGATCGACAAACAAAGAAGCATTGGGCTTCGGGGCAGGCTTCCGAGGGAGAGCAAGCGCACCAGAACGGTGGAGTGCGATTGTAACCGTTGTCCGGCTACTGCCGCCACCGACACCACAGACACTACTACGACCTGGTTTGTCGAAACAATCGTTCCCTATTGTGTGCAAATATTTATTCGAAACGCTTGTCGCGCTTGCAATAAATAAGCCCAGGTCGACATGTTAAGATTCTCCCCGTCCCCTGTGCTGTTCGATGTCGGGGTTTTTGTTGCTGGTTGCGGTGTTGGGTTAGGGAAGGAAGTAATCATGATCTTGGCCCATAAATTTCTCTATTTACGAGCTCTTTCATAAGCACGTGACAACAGGAGGGTGAAGAAGAGAAAACCAAAAACCGGCACCGGAAATGAAGTCAAAAATGTGTGGAAAAAGTGTGCAGCACAGAAGTGGCTAAGAAGTTTTGAGCTTTCCCTGGGTTCGCATGCCTGTCAGCGGAGGTGACTGTGTTGGTACTGGCGATGGAGAAGTCTCGGGACATGTGTACGAACGTATGAGAAGTTGAGCTTTGAGAAGGCACATGCCAAACAAGCACATCGTGTTGCTTATGGTACGTTAATAGTCTTATGATAGTTAATAGTAATAGGTGGGGAGGTTAAGAGTTTGCATATTAAGATATTGATTTTATTGAAACTGTTTTTAGAACAAGTGTTTTATGCTTCTTGGGAAACCTTGTACAAATATACCAAAATTTTAAGCTTAATATTTTCAATTAATTAATTTTCCAGAGAATAATCTTTATATGTGTAACCATAACGAACCTTTAGAAACGAATAGAATCACCAATAACTGTGACGTTCATATTGAAAAAAAATGTATCATAATTGCCAGTTGGCATAGCAACTATCTCTTAAAGTATCACGGAAGGGTGCCTGCAGCCTAGCTCGGTAAGGATGCATTATTTCAACACCGTACATCACACAACTCCTAAAAGCATTCTTGAACACCATCCGAACCGGCGATCCGGAACGTGGTGTACCAGCACAGCTCCCGGTATTTCGCGCCGTTTATATGCTTCCTTGGAAAAGTTTTGCACCTTTTATTGCATTCCCTGTTTTCCGGGCTCTCGTACTTTGTTGCTGGCGAGGCCCGCATCACAGAAGCGGCGAACCTCAAGGTGTCGATGGAGGCGCCTGGTAGATGGTGGATGCTGGTGCTAAATTGGCTCGCCCTTTGGCACCGATAGCAGGCCGAAGTGCTCGATCAGAGTCAGTGCTACTGGACTCGTTTGAAAGTATAGGGGCGGAATGCGGAAATGCAGAAATAACAGCAAAACAACCACAAACACACACACACACACACACACACACACACACATACACACCAAGCTACTATCATCACGAATTCCGTCCCACGAAGCGGCCGGCTGGAAGCAGCATTATTATTCGTTCGTTCTGTTTTTTTTGTTCCCGAACGCCGTAACGGTTGGCGATGCAAGTGTGCGCTGCACTGCATTACGGTGAAGACAGCTACAGGACAGGGTTCGTACAATGAAACACTTTTTAATAATTTTCGCTTAACCCGGTACGCGCGAAAGCTTTTTAGAGTATTGCTGCAAGATGCTACGTGCCGGCAGTCGGCTACCTTCCTCTCTTTTGTTTTCGTTGCAACGCCAGCATCCTTCCGGTGGTGCCTGGGCTTTTATTTGCAGCTGGCTCGTCTAGCTGGCGTGAAAAAAGATCCAGCTGCATTACTTCATCAGGCGCTCACTTTGTGCGAATGTTAGTGCCATTTTAATGGATCCTGCGACATCGTTCGTTGCCCACTCCGAAGTGATATTTCCAGGCCCAACTCGGTAGTGCATTTCGGTAGTGCTCCACGGTTTGCACGCACCGTCCGGTCGGCTGTTTCGTGTCCTGTGGTGCATACCTTCGCCTGCGAACTGGACCGGTGAACGAATGGTGCTGCTCCTGCTTTCGGGGTGCCATAAAAGTCTTAATTAAAAAATTACACTTATTTCACATTTCGTAATAAATTATCTTATTTTAATGACTCGAACGTGGTGATGTACTAGGTTTTTATGCCTTCATTATGTTTCTTTGTGTTGCTTCACTTAGTTTTCTTTTGAACGTGTATCTTTTTTTCCCTGTGGACGGCTTTTCGTATACAGACATCGTTTCCCGTATGCGCCGTTCATGACGTTCACGTTACGTCGAAAATGCTTTTATTTTAATAAAATATTGTTTTTCACTACCCTATTGTGTTGCGTAGCAAGTTTGGATATACTTTTATTTGAATAAAGTTTAGGATAGTCTAGAAGCTCCCGAAACTCACTTTTTTTTGGTTTCGATGTTTTAGGAATGTTGTTTCAGAGTTCAAAGATATGTGTTTTTGGTTAACTTTTGATAAATTTAATTTTATGATATTATGTTTATGCGATATTTCAACATATGATGTTATAAACGGTTATGGAGTTTTTAAAGCATCTCGATTTGTGTTACGGAAAAATGTTTGGAACCTTCTCTGCTCTCACCCAGTTCTGATAAGTAACAGATTTTAAAATCTCGGTAGCTGGCTTGGCCGATATTAACGTAATTGATGGATGACCTCATACCAGGTGATATCTCTGCTAAGTAACTACACGGTGCACGGTAAGTATCATAAGTTAATAACCATCCACTAGTATGGGCTTGACTAAACTAAATATGATCTTTCGTGCTGCTTCTACTTGACTTGTTACAAACTGGTCCTAGTTTTTTTTAAGAGAAAAGCAAACCACTTGTTTAGTAGAGCAGTTGTGAATACACAAAAAATCAATCTCATGGCTTAATTTTCAGCCTCATTAAAGTAAATTTTCCCTATCGCGCTTCTTAAAGTGTACGTTCGGTCATTGTCACTGATTGGAAATTGTGCTCGAGCTGCTCGAACAGCTGAGAGGTAGGATGAGAAGAAAGGGAAAAGTATGGAAACCATCCTCCGAGAAGGCCGGCAGGCGGGAAGTTAATTTTCTGGCACAAGTTATTGGTAAAAACATGGCAACAAAAACTGAATGAGAAAATATGGACACTTCTTTGAGGGGTTGATTACAGAAACCGTTTTGCAGCTGATCAGTTATAATATGGAGCGATGAAGAAAGCAGACTAGATGAATGTACGTATTCAAGATGGGCAAATCGTTCGTTTCTTAATATCATAGTTCAAGAACTTTTTGATTTAAAAAGCTAACAACCAAAATAGCAGGCATGAGATGACTTCTTTAAAAAAAACAGAAAACACTTATACATCACAAGTTGCTGAAATCTATTTCAAAAACATTTTTTAAGCATAAATTTTTAATCATGGTCTTTACTCTCTTAATATAGAATAGGAACATTGTTTAAATATGGATCACAGCGTTGTTTTTTTATACTTTTGATAAGTTTCTCATACATGAAATTTACTTTTAATTTTATTTAATCGCAATGATTGTCAATTTCCTATTTCCCTCATTTTACTTTCTTCTTTTATTCTTCTTCTTCTTCTTCTTTGGCACAACAACCGCTGTCGGTCGAGGCCTGCCTGTACCCACTAGTGAAGTGAGCTTGGCTTTCAGCGACTTATTTTTACCATAGCAGGATAGTCAGTCCTACGTATGGGGGCGCGGTCTATTCGGGACTTGAACCCATGGCGGGCATGTTGTTAAGTCGTACGAGTTGACGACTGTACCACCAGACCGGCCCAAATATTTTTCTATTAAATCACAATAACAATCAAATTGAAATGTCCGCTTTATTTTCATTTCCATTTTTTCATCTTCATCTAAAGGTTTCCCGGGTCAATTGCAATCATTCAAACGAGTGAGGTAATTTTGTATCAGCAGCTCGCAAATATTTGCATCAGCTATGCTGTTGAAAAAAAAAAGTCATTCCGCACACGTAGAATAATGCTGTGAATTTAGGGAAGTGAATCGGAAAACATCCTCGATGATTAAAACATCCGAATCTTTGATGATTACAAAATACGTGTGGTTCGTTATAGGTTCGGTCTGAGGCAATGAAATTAAGACAAATGTTGTTTCAACCAGAAAATCGCAGCGCCTCACAGCAAAACCATTCAAACATCCGGTTCAAAACTCATCAAAACAAGATTTGTTTGCGTTTGTCACTCCCTCCCTCACGGCACCATCGGTCGTGTTTGTTCTGTTCGTCGATCTGTTGCCTTTGCCGGCTGATCATGACTGATGCCAAAATGCTCCTGCTACGACACTGCACACAAAACGTACACCTTCACCTCGTACAAATTGACAGATAAACTAATTTTGAACTGCACGCCGTAAGTTCAGCCGGATGCTTTCGGGTGCACCTCGCCACAGTAGATCCGAGATAGTAGCAAACTACAAATCTCATTACATGACACCTCGACCCGATAGCAGCATTCGCCGGACGCTCTGGCAGATGGTAGTGGGCGGACCGTTCTCGAGCTTGCTGTTTTTTTTTTACCCGCTCACGTACAAAAACCAATGACGCTCGTCTAAGCTCCCGGAACGCAACGTGGCAACGTTTCTTCGATGCTTGCCTTCCGGAAAGGAACAAATAGAATTAAGGCAGCACACTTTCCCGTTGCAGTGGAGTAGGGGCACGCGGCAACTGTCTTCTCGGTCGTTTCTTTGCTAATCATCCCTGACTTTCGGTCCGTTCGGTTGCGTCGCTTCGCCCCGAACGCTTTCGCCTCGCTGCAAGGAGATAGATGAAGAAAGATTTTAGTCACCGGCTATTATCGTTATCTAAACTACCGAAGCATGACCGGTTTAATTTCCTCTTCCACCGACTGACACAGCATTGCCGGGGAATGCCATGTGTGTGTGTGTGTGTGTTGTGCTCGTCGGTTCGGGCGGTTCCTGTAAATGGTGCGCCCCGCCTGGTGGCGCTGGTTTGTGTGACAGGCGAAGGGTAAGTGTAAAAGATAAGTTCCATTTAGCAGCAAGACAGCCGGGCCGGTACTTGCAGCGTGGAAACACAAACTTGCCGAGCTTCCGAGCGATGTGTGCGCCGGAAAACGCTTGCCGATGGGGGAGATGGAGGCGGCCGGCATCGGACGTAGACGGATGGTTTCCGATCGATCTGCTTGACGGTAGCATCGGGCGGAAAAGAAAGTACAAATGCAATCAACAAATGACTTCTGCTCGCCGAGTACGGAACTTATCTTGCCGCTTCCAGTCATTAGCCACCGGATTGTTGATGTTTGGAACTGTGTCGTGTCCGTGTGTGTGTGGAACGGCGGAATGGAATGATCGTTCCCTTCTTTGGTCAGATAGTGTCCGGCTGGAGTCTCTCTCTCTCTCTCGAGTGTGTCACGTATGGTTGGCAGTGATCGAATCATCGCTTCTGTTACTGTCCATCTCAGTGTGGCAAGCACCGTTCACATTTCGACAGCCTCTCATGAATTCATCAAATGCCTGCGCTGATGGGATGCTTTCATCGGTATCGGCATGGTATCGAACCAAGAATGGCTGGACAGTCACAACCTTTGTGTAGTTCTTGGGTTGAACCTAGGGGGCGGTAGCTACACCCAGCCGGAGTAGTTTAATCTAGCCCACCAGCACCGAACCTGCGGAGTGTTTTAATGATGTAACTGCGTGTGATATCGCAGTGTCTTTTGTCTTGGCCTGGGACCGAAACGTTCCACCGCTAGACGAAACGAGCGGACACCGATGGGTCAGGCAGCTGATGTGATTTATGCTGTCCATAAGCTGTCAGACATGAGAAATGAAGAGTAGCGCTACCAATATGAGCTAATTTTCACGCTAGCTCATCCCTCGTACCGTTCGAAGGGGGTGAAGTTGGATGGTCTTGGAAGAATATTTGGAAAGCGACCTACTAACACGTCACAGCCCCAAAGAGCGGACTGTTTAGGTTGCACCAAATTAATTTGTTCAGCTTCACGTAAGCTACAAACATACCCCTTTCACACTCTCCAAAAACCAGCATCGTAGTTGGTGGGTAGTGCACAAACAAGCACCACACATCACACAAACAAAGCAGCAGATTGCAAATGATGACCGTTTTCTGATTTAACAAATTAACAGCACCGAATGGGGTGACGTTTTGATAACGGGCGACAGATAACGCACACATACGCCCGTTTGGTATTGTAATTATAAATCAATACTAAGTGGAAATTAATGGCTTTATTTATCAACGTCATTCGATCGGTATCGCGCCCATTACAGATGGTTTGATGAATGCTACCGATGGTAGATTAGCGAGTAGTTCATTATTTGATCGGCCTTTGGGTTTGGTAAGGTGCGGTCACACAACTCCTAGCGGTTTGCGCTTGGCACAAGGGAAGGTTTTGCACAGTGTCTTTGTGATATAACTTTGAATCAAGACATTGGGTGCAATCTACGTGGATTGTGTTAACGGCTCATTATATATGTGTGTGAAAGATTGAACTGATAAGTGAATAGTTGTTTAGTAGAACTTGAGAGATGCAAGCTTGTTTGTGCAAGCAAATTGTACTAGCACCATTGATGACTGTTCATTGAAACCTACGTATTGCAATTGCTGCAATTGGTTGCTTTTAATCAGCTGAGGCATAACGTTGAGTTGTTAAATCCTCTTTTTTCGAGCAGGAATTGTATAGTTAGTTTAGCCGTAGACACTCAATCATAACGAAAGGCTATAACTGAAGTAACACACTATACGTTACGATCCCTCCTTTCATATAATTTAATGATTTCAGAACTCATATCTTATCTCGTAATTTTTCATGTCATTCAAAGAATTAGCCAAAATAAAAAAATAATAAATACAGATTACAATCATCATCCAGTTTTCATAAGAAGAACGCTAAGGGAACAGCTGAAGGATTCAATTAAAGGGATACCATTTTACTTTAATCAGCTAGACAATTTCCTTATCATTACGTGATGCTGTCTTTCAACGATTTTTTTATCATGCTCGTAACAAATTGCAAGCACATATACCGAATGACAGTGTCAAAAGAAGGTTACCACGATCAACTGACTGAAGGAGCGAATGGGCACAATGGAAACATTAACATCATCGCTTCCACAATGCGCTCGTACGTTCGTACACGCAAGCGAGTGCAACGGTGGCGAATGACAGAAAATTTACTCGCCTTGGTAGCGCTTATCACACAAAAGCCCACCATTAGATCCTTGGTGGTGCTACCTCCAGTTGCAGTGCAGAACGCAGCAAAGCAAGTGCACTTTGCAGCGCAAGCATGAGAGCGCGGTGCGATTTTTCACATATGGGAAATATTTAATCAGCACGGCAACCGACGTCTCCCGCGGATGATAAATGCGCCGTGTCCTGTGCAACGAACACGCAAACCCTGGGCACCTGCTACCCGGGTCTGCCGCTGCAATCGTGCGATGTGCCGCACTCGCTTTTGTCATACGTGCAAGCAAACAATCAACTAAGAACTTGCATCGTGGCAGATCGTGTCGCAGGCGTAGCACGGTCTCGAAATGAAAGGCGCTTTGGTGCTAGCGGAAGGCAGTGCTAGTTCGGCGAGCGCATATATAATTCATGCAATGTGAAAAACTGCTGCCAGTGACAATAGCGTCATGTAGGTTGCGTCAGTTTCATTGTGCCTAGTTTGTGTTAGCAATAGAGTAAGAAGCTGTTTGGTGTCGTGTTTCCTCTACTGATCTACCCCATCTCGTACCATCATTATCAGACCGATCATCTTCGTAACAGCGCATGGGTGTGTATAGTAGCGGAGATTGAAAACTTTGTAGAACGAAACGACAAAGAATCGACCAGAATGCTGTCAGTGTTAGGTTTACTCTAACCTGAAGGGTTTTGGGATAATTGAAGTGCAACTAATGGTTTTCAACATCAATTTAGCGGTAGTGTATTTCTTTTAAGATCGTTAAAATATGTATGTTGAAAAATAAATAAATAATTATTTAATGAAATAAATAAATAGGGTTCAGTTATGAAATGTTCAATGGATAAATCATAGAGTGTTAGGCCAAACGAAAGAAAATCGCTCAAATTCTCCATGTCTGCAGTTTGTTATTATAATTTTGAGTGTGTCTTAGGCTGCATACAATCTCATTTCTTTCTGCTTTGACGTATCGACCTTTGCAGTGTTGTGTAGATCCTGATAACCATTCTTGCTATGGAAAGACGGCAAGGATCGGAATGCTCATGCTCATTTATTTGATGTATACACAACTTAGCAGGCCGGTCTCGTAGTACAGTCGTCAACTCGTACGACTTAACAACATGCCCGTCATGGGTTCAAGCCCCAAATAGACCGTGCCACCATACGTAGGATTGACTATCCTGCTATGGGGGGAAATCAATTAGTCAATGAAAGCCAAACCCACAAGAGGTAAAGGCAGGCCTTGACCGACAACGGTTGTTGAGCCAAAGAAGAAGAAGATACACAACTTAACAGAACAATAAATATCCAAATTTACACTAGCAGTTCAACACGGAAACCATTACTGACCAACTAATTGCTATACACATCATCAAGACGCCATCGCCAGGCTTCACGAGAATCGACAACTATTTTGATAAAAACGTATTGGTTATGAAAACCCCATATCTTCAACAGTTTATCATAGGTATCAGCAAATTGATAAAACAGCTAAATTGAAGTGATAATTTGAACAATTTGGGGCAATTTTTTCTATAGTTGCTGTATCAACGACGTTCTTTTGAATCCTGTCAGTTCTTTAAATAAATTATTTCGAGAATTTTTCTAGTAAATATAAATGCCGGTTAGAGGATCCGCTGGTTGGACTTTCTTCATCGCTGGTCTAGCACATTTACCGCTTATTTGAAACATTTACACTTTTCAATGGTGAAAAAAACTACCGAAGTAATAAGTTTTCAAAAATGGGCTTTTTTGTTGAAGCATTACTGCTGTAAAATAAAAGCAATGCGTGTTTTTCATTATTCCTTTACGTAGTCTGGAATAAATTGCTCTTTTCTTTTCTTTCTAGAATGTGTGGAATGGCCTGACATAATGATGCGGAAGAGTTTTCCCTTTGCCTTTCTGGCAATACTGTGCAAATATGGAACAGTAATTCCGTCATTTCTTGTTCAAACCAAACCCTTTAGGAAACGTCAGTAAGTGATCCTTTCACCATACACATGTGTTACCCTATTCAGCCAGTCCTTTCTTTGGTCGCAAGACTATTTTTTCTAGAGCTGCGGCTATTTGATTCAAGCATACAGCCACACACTGTCTGGAAGAAAGACGATATCCATGGCAACCATTCACCACCACACTTGAGCTAATCGTACAGTGAAAACCCAGTTAGTGCAAGGTTTCAATTTTCACCATTCATCATTACTACACAAAACGAACTGTGAAAGCGCTGCGAGTATGTGTGTGTGTGTGTGTTTGCAGCTTACTTGTGCCGGTTAAATTGTTCTGCTATAAAAAGAACACAGCCCTGAATAGCCAGCATGGTCCAAGCTGCAGCTCCTGTCTGGCTGCATAATTTATGCTCATCCCGTACGCCTTTGCATCGACGGGCGCACATACGAGAAGACGATCCTTCGAATTGAGACAAAAAGCAAAATGTGTTGCACTGCGCCGGACCGTGCATACCCTCTGGGGAGGGAGGAAAATAATATTTTTCTTTGTTATTAAAATTAAGTAGAAAATGATGAGTTGACATATGATGGACATTAATGGAGTTTCACATCATCCGGCAGCGGCGTTGCCTGCCCAACTCCTGACTCTCGCTCCGGAAGGATGGCATTCTTTTGCACCACGGATCGCTGTGTGTATCGGTGGGAAATGTACTTTTTCCTCTTGTTTTTATTTTGCCCACTGTTGCCGCTGTTGACATCGCTAAAGCTTCCACAGTTCAGGTGGTAGATGCTGTAACTCTAAGCGAGGAGTCTCGTAACCAACATTCGTATGACGTATCATCCACGGTACCGGATAGTGTTCCGCAACGCATCCACACCCGCAAGAAGCACACCACCGCTGAAAGCTTCTCCTTTCTGCCTGCTACCGCTGCCAACACCGCTGCAACAAGCGACAAACGGATGCAATGCTTTTAAGCTGCCTTTCATTCTTTCGCTGTGGTGTGGCTGTGCTGTGGTGTGTGTGGTGCTTTTTTGTGCTTATTTTGTTTTCCATTTCACTACTAAATGACTTCCCAGGTATCCGGTCGCAGTGCTGCATCCAACTCTACACCCTGTCCTTCCCTGCCCATTCCGCAGCGCGGCCAGAGCTGCAGATTGTAAATTGTGGAAAAGCGGGGAAGTGGCCATTGCCTGGACGGATTAAGTGTAAACATAAGCCGGGCGTTTGTGTCATTCTTCTGGGTGTCGTATTGCTCACTGCTGACGATGCCAGCTGGGGCGTGGGGTTGTCGACTGCCCTAGCCGCAGCAAAACGCTGCCACCAAACACACACAACACCAAACGGCTTCAGTTAACGCAACGCGAGCGTTGATTTAGTGGGATGCGGCCGGTTTTCTTTCTCTCCGGTTTTTTTTTTATTTGACACGCATTTCACATCCCACCGGGCGGGAGGGAGACATTGCCAGACTACTTCCGGCAGCGATGCGTCGTTATCCGAGCACTTTCCATTAGACCAATTATAAGCGGTGTGGAAACAGGACTAGCTGGTATCGTGAGTAAGCGCACTGTTTGCTCTTTATTTCAGGCCAGGTCAAATCCACCTAATGGCGAAAAAGGATATTTAATCGGTTGAAATATTCACCATTTTTAGTGCGAAACCAATAGGGGCAATGAACGTTGGTTTAAATTTTGCCAAGCACTCCAATGCGTTTTATTTAATATCTACATCAGTTAGGTTTGGCTTGTGCCTTGATGAGCTTTTTAGTTTCATTTAGATTTCTTAGTTAGATTTAGATAGACGAATATTTGATGAAACTCCTTCAGCTATTCTTGGAGATGAGTATACAAAAACATAAATTTGCTGTGAATGATTGTATTTTTCGATAAAAATTTGTTTAATACTTTTATTTTAGGTAACAATTATGTCAATTTAAAATGGTGTAAGCTTAAAAATGTAAGTTTTTTTGTATAAATCCTAAATTAATCTATCTAAATCTAAATTAATCATCTAAAAAGCAAAACCATCGATTAAAAACAAGCAATTTAAGAAACATTTATGAGATTGTATTTTTTTATTATTGTACATACGCTTCATACAAAATTTTCATCTTTTTTGTACTTTTTTCAAAGCTTTCACCAGACTCCCTTAAGCAGCGTTACGGGGAGCTGCTGCCACATCCTGTTAGGCATGCTCACATGTGGTCCGACCGACGCAATAGATCATGCATGGAGCGGGCTAGGATAAACCGGCCACCTAGGCATTGCCAGTACAGTGCCCGCAACCCGATACGCGACAAATGCCATGATGCCGGTCGGCTGCGTTGTTTGCGCTTGATGTCAAAAGAGGTCGCCAAGGACAGCCTCCATACAGGGCCCTGTTTGCCGACCGCCGTCTTATCAACGTCTCATTAGGAGCGAAACACATCGTGTGCCTCGAGCCAATGTATGCCATCCGAATGTTGTCCTTTTTTTCCTTTTCCATATTTTACCCCTTCCTCACGGTATATACTAGCTAATCGAGGCTGGCGGAGGAGGTTAATGTGCGTTCCGCTTTTGCCCCGCCAGCCTGCTACCGACAGTGTGTCAATATGTGGCGTACTGCGGGTGCACTGTTGCTGGTTATCGCTCGTCATCATCTCATCAGGCGATCGGGGAGGGCCTTTGGTTGTTGTTCTGTGGCTGTGAAATTGCGAAAACAGTCCACAGTGCGGACGGAAGCGCTCAGACGCAATACCCACAGTCAGCCCTTCCTGTCCACGATGTGGAAAGTTTATTAAAAGCCGGGCGAACAATCGGCAACGGAAACTGTCGCGGAAAAAGGGCGACAACTCATGCGGTTTCTGGTTTTGTGTTGTTCTTGTTTGTTCGCGTATGCCCTATCGTCGCGTGCATATGTGATAAGGGATATTATTTTTAGCGGCTGTACATGCACCTGGACGGTGGGCGACGGGTTGTGAGCAGTAATGCTATCGCTCAATCTAGGCCACGCATGGTGAATGGCCAATCGTATTATGGGATTTCAAATAAATAATTCCCACTGAGGGTATGATTAGTTTGATGCTTCCTTTGCTTGAATGTAGATGGTCTGAAGGGAGTCAGAAGCAGGAACAGAATGTGGTTTTAAATAGCTAGGAGCAAAGAGCTGCAGGGGCAAGATGCACTTTTGCAGATGATCGTTTGAGTAATAGGGAATTGTAAGTTAAGGCTAAAAGTTAACTATAATTATTTGTAGCTTAAAGTAAAGCTTTAATCAAGATGTACATACACAGTTGAAAAACATGTTCATAATCAAATTACGACATTTTACAACCTGTAATGACTGTTAATGGTTTTCGCACTGCGTTATGATGCATTCAGATCCGTCTGCTTACGCTGAACATGAGATTTTATTTTTGAGCCTCGAAGCTTAATCAATACGAGAAAAAATACCCCAACAAACGGACTCGTGCGTTTATCTAACCGACACAAACGACGGCCCGACCGACCGTACGAAACGATCGAAAACGCAGGCGGACAAGAGCGAAGCGCGGGAAAGAAATATGGTCGATATGGTGCCGCACACCCACGAGTGCATAAATAAATGTTAGAGAGTTTAGTACACTTCACGTCCACGATGAGTTATGGGCTTGATTTACTGCAATAAATCTGAAATTTATTTGATGGACCCATTTGTTTGTACGCAAGCCGAAAAGGTTTTTGTATCGGCACTTTCGTCCTGCACCCGAAAAAAGGAAATGGGCTCAGCCAGTGGATATGTGTATGTGTGTATGTGTGTGTTTGTGTACGCTATCTCGCATTCAATATTTTTACATTTCACATTTTCAACCTCGCAGTTTGTGATGCTGTGCTGGCGTCTGAACACGGAAAGGGCTGCACGATAAAGTCATAAGCCAAGCTGGTTGAAAATCATGCCTGGCACACACACACACACACACACACACACACACACACACACACAGCCAGGCAAACTTCTTTATCACAAAACACGCGGAAATGCAAAAAGCTTCTGTTGGGTAGGGAGTGATGTTGGTAGGCATTGTGGAACGATTAAAGCGAACTATAAAACGAAATAAAATACCAAAACAGTAGCACCCATCGATGGTAGCAAAATAGGTTGTGACGGGACCAACACGAGACGGCAAAAAAAAAATAAACCTGACAAAATAATCTATGCGCTGTTTGGATCAAGCAATTATTTATTTTACTCCCGTTTCTCTCGCTTCCGCAATCTATTGCTCCGATATCAGGCTTACTGTGGTGCGCACAGCGCTCGTAGGAAGAACCAAAAACGAAAACACTGCAAGCGAAGCTAGGTGCAGCAGCCCCCTTAATTGATGAGCATCAATCAATGAATGCACTTGTTGTTAGATTGCATATTTGTCCCATTTTTTGCTTGTTCTGAAATGCTGTACGTCATAATAGCAAACCGTCTGCTACACTATTAAAATGACAAAACTCATTGCGTCAACGGGAAGCACATTTTAGCGCTTTTCAGCTTGTTACACGGAAATCCAATCCATCCCATCGTTCGGAAGCTGCCGAATATTAAATTTTTTAAACGGTTCAAGCCTGACTTGTGGCTGCCTGTGGAATGTAATCTAAATATTTGTGCTTCTATAAAAAAAATGAGCAACTTAAGAATGCTTTCAACGGTATCACTTCAGCTAGCTCACGCGGTTAAACTCATCGCCAAAGATATTTCATACACATTCCACTCGACTGTACGTGCGGCACGCAGCACCATGTCTGGCTGCGTAAGTTTAGTGGCACGTGGTAGGTAAACAACGTTAAGCATGCCATTTGAATGGAGGGTTTTATTTTTCGTTTTTCGGTCTAGCTGTTCTCACCATACATATAGGAGTGATTTATTAATTTAAGCACATATCATTCATAAAAACAAAACATGCAAAAGGCATGCAATGGTATTCATGTTCACACTCGGTGTAGGTGTGTGGAAATCTTAACCGCTATGTCAAAAGCTGCCACGCTCTGGAATGAAGATCGAGATTGGGAGTGTCTAGGAAATAGAAGCCAACCCTTAACCACTGAGCTGTGATTGTTAGTGGAAGTCAACATAACGAGATAGTGTGAGACAGAATAATGAACCACGACCCCTTTTGGTAATCGTTTTGGCTGGGACGGATTTGCAGAGAAGATTTGTAGGTTTGTATTATAATCAACGTACAAAGCGCAACAATGCCTTCTAACATGATAGATAGGCCACCCTTACATTGACACCAGAATGAAGAGGTACTATGTGCCGGCTGGCACAAGCAACGCCAAGTGCAAGACAAGTTTATGCTGAAAATGATATTCAAATTCTAGCAGGATCCAACAGGTGTGGCATACATAATTCAGTATTTGTATCATTCTGTTCAGTTGCTTACCCTGCGTCGTTGTTATTATTGGGTATGGATGGTTAGTTTCGAGATTGATAATACTTAACGCAAAAAGTTTACATTCTTGTGCTTAATGAAGCATCTCCTGAACCTGTTCTAAAAATTTACATCGGTTTTAATATCAAAGTATATGAATATCAATTAGCTGCTATACAATTCTATTTCAATTGTCGATGTATAAAAAGAATAATTTGTAATGTAATGTAATAATATGTTTTTTACAACCCATTGTTCACAAACAAATCACCTTGGATTGGTTTGGATTCATACTTGACAAATAATTGAAAGAAACTGGGTATATATTTTAGTTATTTTGTTCTTTTTTACATGTTGTTCAACGCATTGTTTATGATTCTTCACATGAAAAGAGTTCTGGTACCAATAACTGCAGCTGGCTGCAATAGATTCTAGTCACCATGCATTCGAGATACATTTCGGAGCGTTGTCCTTACTTCAACAAAAAAATCATTTTCACATCAAACGTGTTTCGTGTTACGTTTGAGTAATCTAATTGCTGTAGTGATATACCAACATGCTAAAGAACTTTGCTTATTTATTTACGCTGAGTCCCTGAATAAAACTGTTCATCGCTGAAAGAAAATCGTGCAGAGTTTTACAAACTGCTAAAGAACATACAGAAAACGACATAATGTCATCAAAATCGCTCCGCAGTTTAAATTCTTCCATCTATTTCGGTACATTCTGTCATTTTATTTCCCACGCGGCGAGTATTCACATGCACCATCACTGCAATGATCATCTACAGCCCAAACTGCCATTGCCATCACAGCATTCATCACACACTGAAGCGCGCTTTGCTCGGGAAAGCGTTTCGGAAAACTTTTTACTCGTCTCTGACGGTTTCGAAAACGGAACCGTCAAAGTGAGACCAAATGGCAAAATAGAATGCGACGGCAGAAGCGAAATGCACTTGTTCTCAATCCAGCGACATCATCGTCTTGTATATCAACCAGCTGTATGGTTGACAATCCAGGCTGAGGGAAGAAATCCTACAATTACCAAACTTGTTTCAACGATGCTGGCACTGGATCGTTTTAGCTCTGTTGCAGCAACGATGATGTTTGAATTACGGAGTGAAGAAATTATGGGATACGTGCACAGGAAAGTATGTACATTTTCGTCGCGGAGAAGCATAATGTATATACCTAGGCTAATGAATAGAACATGTGTTAAGAATTCACATTATGCTGGATGTGACACAAAAAGCCGTGTAAAAGGAGGGATGCTATAATTAAGGAGATATGCTCGAATGAATAATTATTAACAAGCTCAATTATGCCATTTTTTACAAAACAGGAATACTTGTATAGATACAGTGCTGGTCGTAGCATTAAAATAATTTATTTTGTTTTAAATATGTTTATAACAAAATTGTTAACATAACACTATAACATAATTGTTAACTTAACATTATTTTGTTTTAAATATTTTTATAACATAACAATCACAAATCATCATAAAATCTTCATTTAAACAAAAGATAATACTAAATCGTTTCATAACAATAATTATTAAAATTTTGTTATTATTTTTATCACCATTATTATTATCTATTTATTTATGTTATAACAGGGTTTCTCACGATTTTTTGGTCAGTTTCCATGATTTTTTGGTGCGTTCCTACGATTTTTTTTATCGTATCCCATAGATTTTTCCCATAATTTACTGGTATATTCTGAGTAAATATTAATACAATTGAACCAAAAATTCTGAGAAACTGCCAAAAAATCGTGGGAATGCACCAAAAAAATATGGGAACCCACCAAAAATTGATGGGAATCAACCAATAAATCGTGGGAAACCCTGTAAGTAATTCATCGTACTTCTGCATAACATTCTTATGTTTATAAAAACAGCATAAATAGCAAAGAAAAAAAACTAAAAGCAATTAGACAGTCACAATTACATAATGAACATAGTACAGCGTTAAAAATTATTATAAATAACATGTCCCTAAAATCATCAAAAGATGCTCATGATACTTTAGTTAGAAAATGCACACTGTTTCCTAGGAAGTATTAAACGTTGGCCATTTATAAAAGAGGGCCATCGGCTTCAAAGTGTATCAATCTTGATTCGATATGTAGAACTGCTCTGGGCATTAATATCATGCAAGGTTAAAATCTTCCTAGAATGGACGGGGCGCTAATAAAATCACAAAAATGTTTTTTGTACATAATAAGCACTGCGCCGTCATTCCCCTATGTTGCAGGGGTTCAAGTTCAAATAAGAGACATACGATACGAATGGCTTTTAGAGTGATGCGACCATGGTAGAAGATAAAACAAACAACGTGTAAGCTTACGCGGAACTGACTCAAGCCTGTCTATGTTATATTGCTGGGACAAATTCCACAAAATCCTGCCATTTTCAAGAATTGGTCGCCCGATACAGGAATTTCAAACTAATGGAATCTCTAAAGTAACAAGCAACTCGTGACATAAAGCATACGAAATGCTTTTGATAAAATGTGTTCTAGATGGTCGTTAAAAGTAAGCAGGCTATCCATTAGAACGCCTAGATCTCTAACTGAATTTGTTCGAAGCACTGAGACAAAAGGCTTTATTTTGGCAATATGAATCCGACATTTTTTTACAATTGTCGAATAAAACATTGACAACAAAAGAGATTAAATTAGCTACATCAATATTGAAAACTAGTAAAAAATTGAACAATATTGAAAATCCATCATTAGAAACCTATAGACTTGCATCTCCATTAATAGAGCATCAATTGTCCGACTGTCAAACAGCCATCACAGGCAGCAGTCATTTGCTGATAACAAACGGTTTGCTATTATAATTCTTCATCCTTGTTGAATATCATGCTTTCATTCTTTACGTTTCTAATTGCGTGATTCTTCCTATAATATAAAAAAACCTTGCTATGGCTGACATTCTGCCGACGTAATCAACACCAACGGATCAAACGTTCCAAACAAGCAACCCACTTCCTATCCGCCGCCTGGCGAGCAAACGTGATAGAAAGGAATGTGAAGCAGTGATACCAAACTGGTGACGGAAATCCTAATGATTACATACCCTTCTGTTCCCGAACGGCGGTAAACTTTGGCTTTGGTTGCTCTCGCCTCTATTGGACGGGACCAAAGTGTAAGTAAAGGTGGATGTTGGATGTGAAGAGTTGATGCCGGTTTTATGCTTAGTTTGACTATTTTATTCTTTCATCCCGATAGTCTTCCGATAGTCTGTGTGATTACCTTCGCTTTGGAGAGACCATGAAAAAACTGCATGAAATGAGGAAAACATGTAACCACCAAAAACACCTTCCCGTTACAATCCACAGTTGCAGAAGGGAATAAAAACGAATTTTGCCGACAGAGGGGTATCCAAGAGATGGTAAAAACCACCTTCTCTCTCGCTCTCCGACCCAGTATGATAAAAAAGATGGTGCGATCGTCGACAAGAAAGTAGTCATTATCGTATCCGAACGAATTGCGGAATAAATTGAGGAAAACCCATTTCGACACGGTGGGCAGGCATTTAAGCAGACGACGCACCGCTACTGACCGAATACTTGTCGGCGAGCGTTTCCCAGGAATGGGAAAGAAAGTTAGCTAAGCCAATGAGGAATGCTGCCCGCCAGGGGGAGGATAGGAAAAGCTAAGGGAAAATGACGTCTGACAGCTTCCTGCCTGGGATAGCGCTCGCAATAGCTGCGGCTCGATATGAGTGGTACGAATCCAATTTGGCAAAAGCGATAGGATGCTTTCGACAGTCACATCCGTCGGATCGGCAGGAAATATTGAGGTTAAGCGCTGGGCGAAGGTGTCACTGGAAATACCGACGAGAGGCTACAACAGAGAGCTGGCGAAGGAAAACAGAAACAGGCAGGAAAAGTTCTTATCGTTTGTGCTGGCGATTCGGTCGCGTTGCTGATTAAGCAGGAAAACTTAATTGAAATGGCAATTACTGTGATCCATTGTGCTCTGCTAGGCGGTGGTGAAACGGAAGTGGGTAACATTGGAATGGTTAGGGATCTACTCCGGCGATGGGATAAATGAGGCATATCCTGTTTCTGTCCTCAGTGTTTTCCGGTATGTGTGCTTTTGTGTGGGTGTGTGTCTGATGCATTCATCAACGACAGGCGATTGGATTAAACTTTCGTTGTCGATAGTCTGTTAGGAGAATGTCGAGCGAATAATGAGCGGATCGTTTTTGCAGGCTGACTAAACGGTGTAGCAAAAACAGTTATGTAGTTCTTTTGAAGATTGTGCTCTTGTCTTCTTTTCATAGGTACGCGAGTTGTTATTCAAAAGAATGGACAGAAATTAGTGGTCCATTGTGCTTTTACTTCACATTAATCGTGAGCTTGGTTTAAGACCCAAAAGTAAAAGACTCCAGCAAAAGACAACAGCTGATGTATATTCTGGTGAGCAAATACAACTCTTCTTCTTCTTCTTCTTCTTCTTCTTCTTCTTCTTCTTCTTCTTCAGTTTGTCGAGGTCGTTTGACCGTTCGGAACTGAAATCCAGCTTCCTGGGCCCTTCAGTACTAGTCCGCTATTGAGTTAAACACAACCTCTGTTGTTTTTGGACGGCATCAAAGGCCATATGTCCTCTTTCTTCATGTGATTTGTTTTCACTCACTCATCCTATCTTTTATCAAGATTCGTTTAGCCAATATTGGTCCTATCTAAGGCCATCAAGCAATTCGCTACGTTTGTTTTTGTATTGTTTCTGCCACCACCACAATAAATCATAACATTATTTTGAATCTGTTTGTGTCGTAATAATTCATTTATATTTATTTTTTTTTATAAAAAAATGGAATACATAAATATCACCTGTTTTATACCTGTTGCATAGACGCTCTAAAAATCTTTAAAATCGCTGTAAAAGATAAAGTGCGCGTAACGTAATTACGGATGCTAATAGAATATGTTCGCAGGGGTCTTCAATATTTTCATTTCACGGGCTTCGTTGATAACTTTGTTGAGGGTCAGTATGACTTATCTTTCGCTAATAGGAACGTTGAAATATTGTATTTATAAGAAAATACTTAATGAACGTATTCAAATTGCCACAGCATTCGTATATTGAACCTTGATTTTTATCTTTAAATAGTATAAATTTTATATTTGAAATTTATTTGATATTTAAAATTAAATATTTGATTTGATTTTGAAATATTTGATTTAAATATTTAAAGGGTTTAGTTAATTTATTTCAATATTTATTAAGCCATCGAGGACCATGTTATAGGCTCTCGGAAGTCTTAGTTTAACTAATTCAATCGTAACTTATCCTCAAAATACATGCTCATGTCGCACAAACATTACAGATTCGAACTATATATTAGATTTGCCCTTAATCTATTGGCCACTTCTGCTCAAACAAACTATCTTTATTCACCGTTCATGTTACTGCACTACTTTCCTGCACCGAACAATATACCATTTCAATTACTCTTTTGCATACAACTCCAACTCCACCCCATCGTCTCTAAGCTATCATTTACGTGATAATTCGTCATCTCACTCTTCCTGCGCCGGTAGTATAAACATATGTTTTAGTCTCTACCACCCACCTCAGCACCATGGAATAAAAGTACAGAAAACAGAAATTATTACCACTCCCGTGTACCTCAACACATGCCGCTCGGTGATGTCGGGAAGAGCGTATGGACACGTTTATAATAATTGTACGCTCGTTTTTCACTCACACTTAACCAGTAATTAACGGTAAATAACTGTTATTCCGGGTGCTTAATTGTTCCCGGGGTGTATTTTCCTGGCAGCTGCAGCCTTTGTTCGGTACCGGGCGTCCTGTCACAGTTGCAGAGCAAACGCATCCACCGGAAGGATGCACGGCTCTGCTGTTGAAAAAGGACGGCCGCTGCCATCAGTCATCAGTTAATTTGTTTGCCCACCGGCCCAATCGAGGACAAATGAGTTGTCAGGGCGAACGGTTGCCGCGCACGAAAATGAGTGCTACGTGCATTAATGTGCCCATCGCCCATCGGTCCTACCATGCGCAAGCCTTTTTGCGTTGCCCCTTTTGGACGGTGGGGAAAACAACGGAAAAATGCTGACTGAACCGCGAGTTGATTTATGTTGCTGTGGGGTGCATAATAAAAGGTGTGTATAAAAAAGTAATATGTTGCTATGTCTCCATTTAGGTTAAGCATTTCTTGAATCGCTCCGAAATACACCCTCACACACACCCTCACACATACACCCAGTAAGCTTACCTAGCGCACGATACGCCGGCGACGGAGACAAGGCAATAAGCTGATTTAACACCCATTAACTGAATTAGCCAGCGATTTATCATTTAATGAACATTTTAAATCTCCGCCCTTGTGGACGTGCAGTGTCGTCCTTGGGTGGCTGCGCGTTTAATGCTTCATGAAATATTCGCACGGTGAAGGTGAGAGTGGGCGAGCTGCATCCGGTGACGGTTTTGGGGTCGGACTCGACTGTCGCTGATCCCATTCATAAATTGGCGGCCTCGACCGGTCGGGCAAAAGTGCATTATCTTTCCATCCAGCCACCCCGCAAAACCATCGCGCAGGCGATACACGCTCTGTGTGCAGCCACTATTTACTATATCTCTTTCGGTGGCTGGGTGGCTTCATCATTAAAACAACGTTCGAGCGTGGTACCGATTTCGATGGCTATCGCTGGATCAGCTGGACAGCCTTGCACGTGGGGTCCCTATGGTAGCGTTAGCTAAACGATAAGCACACCCACGTGCTCCCGATTTTGTACGGTGTGCATGTGTTTGCAGCGGGGCACGCTTCCCGTCAGTTTGCAGCGCCTCGCTTCGCATTCTCCGTTTGCTCCGCTCGCGATGAAAGCCAATTAGGGGCACGTGGAATTAATGCAGCTGTGTCTATTGCTAGATCGGTGTGGTGTACTAGTTTTGCTGCCAGGATAAATTATGCAACGCTCTATGTGCGTCGTCGCTGTGGTGGATTATTGAATTTTAGCGTAAACTATTTCATTTCCCACATTGTATGAGAACGCATGATATTGCATGATGTGCTGTGAATAGAGGACGCAGTTTCATAAACAACATTGTTCTAGCAATCGTGCGTTCGAAAGGTGTATTGATGGAGTGATCAGTACAAAAAACAATGTCAGAATATTGCACTATTACACTATTGTCTCACTTTTTGAAAAAATGTTTGATTTTTTCAATAATGTATTTGCACTTACCTTATTCAAGTTGTGTTAAAGTTTGTAACGCTTTGTTCGGCACTCATTAAATCCCACGTACTTGACAAGATAATAAACCTTTACTTGTTTGTTGTATGGTCCGCATTCGAATAACCAATTGTTTACATACTTAAACAAATGCCCAATATAGAAAATACAATTGCCTACCACTTGTACATACGTCAACCCGCTTTTTGTAAGACTGGCTAATTCACTAACAGAGATTTTTGCGGTCCCGTAAAAATCGCCTATGACTTGTACTGTCAATTTTGTTATAAAATTTGACAGACGGGCGAAATAATCGCGATTTGTATATGGACTCATCCGAGGTCTAGTGACGATTGAATGCACCTAGATGAAATATTTGTAAGCCATTTTGCGATTTTAATTATCTATTTCACATGGTTTGTGCAAAATAAAATACAAAACTCGTTTCTCGACACTACCTTTCAAACAAATCCATCAGAAAAAAAGTAAAAATAATCGGTTCGCGCTACTGTGAAAATCTCAGGAATACTGAAGATGTGTATTTCTGCGAAACAGCAGACGCGACTGAAGGCGTGGAAAATTAGACAACCCAACTGTTCTACAACTGTTATAAACCCGGGGCAAGTTTCGTGGTACAGTGAAAATCTCGATTCGTGTACTTCCAGCCTTAATTTTCCAAAGGATAAATAATCGTCGATTAAAATAAATAACTGTTTGGATGTATTTCCCCCTTATGTTATGGCATGGTTAATTTCCAAAACCAACAGTTGTTTCAGCGAATTTATCCAAGGATCTCCAAACTACGTTCCAATGTCAAATGTGACTTTTGAAAACCGGCTCTTGATGCGTAATGTTTAAAAGTGTCCCATGAAATGATATTTAATAATAAGAAGACTTAGACAAGATTTATAGTATATTTTATCTTCTTCTATATATATAAAAATCTCGTGTCACGGTGTTTGTCGCGAGCAAACTCCGAAACGGCTGGATCATTTTCAACGAAACTTTGCACACACCTTATGGTGGTATGAGAATAGGTTTTAAGACTCACATCATTTTCAGAAGTTGCACTAAACTTAATTTATTAGCAATTTTCTAACTCCCATACAAAGGACATCATTGTTGTTGTTGTATACAGCACTTTGACAGTCGGTGTGAAGCGCGGTTTACACTCGGTGTAAGGTGCGGTTTAC
>KB665843.1:2518704-2550631 GCA_000349065.1 Anopheles quadriannulatus
TGAGCACAAAATGCACAATTAGCCCTGAAAAGTGTATGGTTGTTTGGAATCGTTTGTGAACGCTTTTTCATCTAACTGTCAAAAATAAGCTTTCAAAATGGTGGACCAAAATCGAGCTATGCATCGACCTCTGTATTATATGGACTTTGATGATTACTGTTCCACTGACAGGCAGAAATTTCATCTCGTTGGCTCAAAAACAGAAAAGACCTGAAGTTTAGAAAATGGTTTGCCTCCTCGTTTCTCTGGTACCCTATATTTTGGGCACTCCCTGTATTTGTTTAGCTTGCAAACAAGCTAGGAAATATGTATCGAGAGTAGTTCTTTAATTGAATTGTTGGGAATAAAAACTAGGTTTATATACGTCATTTTTAGGTTATAGTTTACCATCCCTAGTGAGAAATTATTGTTAGTTGATCCCTTTTTATTGCAATTTAATTAAATAAAAATCATGAGTGTAGGATTTTAATCTAAAGCATTCAATCCCTTTAATCTGTTTTGATGATTTGTGTTCAATTGACAATTGTAATTTTCAATTCAAAGCTCATACTAAACATAGATAAAATCTCTATTATCCCTCTACTGACAATTAACCTAGTTTGATATCAGAATTACTAAATCAGTATACTGTTTTTAGGGAAGAAAGTAACTGTACATTTGCTAGGGCAAAGTCATGCTAGCTGCTGTCTTACTATTTTCATTTTTTACATATTTCTCATTTTCCTTATGCACTGTTACTGTATGATTAACACTACCGTCCTTGTTTTTGTATTCGTCAATTGTCTACGAGCCTTAAGCCTTATTATTAACACACATCAATGTGCTTTTGTGCTTAAGCGTTCTATCTATTATTTATTACATAGCAGTGGCCAACCCAAAAGTTTATGCTTTTTACGCAACATTAATTTGTTGTTATTAAAAAAAAATCTATTGCTTAAGTTAATTTTTCATAATTCCTCGATACCTTCCTCAATTTCACTCCTCATGTTCCGTCAGCGACACCAACAGTGTTATTGCATCGGCACATAGTCGATTATTTATTCAATCAATTTCACGGTTCAATTGTGATTTCATACACACAAAAAAAGGAGTAAAACATCAATCACCACACATAAAATGTTTCATTCCTAGACTCTGTTGTTGCAAAAAAACAGAGACCGAAACAGAGCATTCACACACATAGCAAACTATTATAGCCATAACTTATTCAAACCATATTGACTTTAACGCTTACAAATGAGTTCGAGTTTTAAGCGTTGGAAGGCAGTCTGTTTCCGCTCACAAAAGCAGTCAGTGTGCAGCGCGCGTGCCATGGAGGCGTCCGAGAAATTCTGCCAGTTTGAACGTTATTTACGTACCCTTTGCAAGATAATCGGTTTCGATGTGATGACCGAAACGTGGAAAAAGTCGTACCAAACGTTCATGTCGATCTTGCTCTGCACACAGTACTTCATATTGATGGTTTACTCGCTGATCATTGCCAGCGACACGTTCGAGCTGTTCAAATCCCTCTCATTTTTGGGGTTTTTCTTTCAGTGTTCGCTGAAGATATACTACACGATCCAGCAAGCACCTCAGTATGCGGTGAATTTTTCCTGCCTGAAGGAAGCGATCTACGAGCGTCACTCGAAAGGGACCCCAGCACAAAATACGACCATTACCCGGATCATAGACCTATTGGTGCTTGTGACGAAAGCCATCTCAGTTCTTTATACTTCGTCCTTATTTATTTTTTCACTGTATCCGGCTTATATGTACTTTGTGGTACATGTGAAGGTACCGATCTTTCCACTGTACATACCGGGGATTAACATTTACTCGGCGTACGGTTATGGCATCACCAATTCGCTTCATATGGTGATCGCTGTGTACGGGTTGCTCGGTGCACTGACGTCCGATATTGCCTTCATTATGTTTGTGGTGCATTTCGTTACCTATGGGGGGCTGTTCAAGATTGAGTGTGAACAGTTTGACCAGGATCTGAATGGTGTTTCGCAGCATTGTGAGTGGCGAACGGTAGTATATAAAACGTTCTGCCGCCAACGGATGCGCGGCATCTATCAGTATCATCAAAGCGTTATCTTCTATCTGGAGTCTATGCAGGAGTGCTATCGAAATATCTGCGTAGTGCAGGTAGCTTCGTGTAGTTTATCGACCGTATTCAATCTATTTTTGGCCTTGACGGTAAGTGGAAGCTCTTTCGCTACGTCAAAATGTATAAAGATCAGTACCATTTCCACTTCCAGACGGATTGGTACGCAACGTACGGATTTATTGTGATATCTGTGTTTCAACTGTTTGTGTACTGCTTGATGGGAACTGTGATGCAAATAATGGTAAGTGATTTAGGGTCAGGATACAATAACATAATTTAAATTATTTTAATATCGTCCAGTAAATTAGTAAACAATAATAATAATAATAATAATAATAATAATAATAACGATATCCATTTCTATCTTTCTATTAACAGAACGAACGAATGATTGATTACATCTCAAATCTGCCCTGGTATATGCTCCCAACCGAAGAGCAGAAGCAGTTTAAGTTTATGCTCGCACGCAGTCAGCTTTCAGCAGAAATAATGATCCGCAGTGTCGGTCCGATGAACATGGAAACCTTCACTGACATTATGCAGAAGATGTACTCCGCATTTGCCATGATGTACAGTTTTCTGGTTGATCTTGGCTAGTTTATAATGATATCCAAAACATTAGTAAAGCTTCGTTTTCCTTGATTTTATTTTGAATATTAAGTTTTTTTTTAAATATTTTGTGTGCTCTCGTAAAACATTGATTACTAGTATCGTTATTGCAGTTTTGTGTGTATGCGTTATTGAAATCATGATTAAAATGAGAGATGCAATAATGCTTAGTAAATTCTTCCGCACTATAGAAACAAGCTCATCTTGTACCGATAGAATTGATTCATAACTTAGATATCGAAAAAGAATGTTTATCAAAACAGTCTAATTAATAAATGCAAACATTTGATGTAGTTTGATTTACTTTCTCCATTTTTTAGAAAACATTGATATGAAACTAAGTTAATTATAAGGCGATATAAGTTTATACTTATATCCCCTTTCCCCCGTTACACTAATGTATTAGTAGCTTTGGATATGGCTGGATTCTTAAGCCTTTTTAGACACATACATTTTGATTGGCATACAGTCATCAACTCGCAAAACTCACGAACAATCTACGAATGGATGAGGGATTGACTATCCCGCCAAGGGTAATCAAGAAATCATAGACAGCCAATACCACTAATGGTTCATGCAGGCCTTTCACCGACATTGGTTGTTGTGCCCAAGAAGAAGAAGAAGATACATTTTAATTTTCGTTAGTTTTGGAAATAAAAGCGAAAAAAAATATTCTTCCCAACTTGCTTCGCATATGCTTTTTTTCAAGATTCACCCTGCTACTACTCTTTATCTCTTTGCTGTGTTTAGCAGTACTTAACAGGGTTTCTCAAATCACTTCCGAATGTTAACATTGGTTTTCACTGCGTGCAAGTTGTTAATCCTCATTTATCTTATATTTCATTTCCAACGTAATAATTTTTAATTTCTTCATCATGATGTTCAACACGACTCAAGCTGGATTGAATTTGACAGTTCTTTGTTATCTGCTGAAAATTATGTGTAAAACTGAAATTCCAATTTGGAACAAATACATTATTTGACAGCTGTTAAAAAAACATCTTGGATGTGGTGAATAACTATTCGCAAAGTCGAAAATGACTTGGAAAATTAGCTATTTTCAGCACGTACAAAAAGTCATCCGTCCGCCATTTGATTGCGATATAACGGTGCCGATTTCTCCATGATTGACAAGCATTCAATCGAGTGTGAATTTCCGTCAAAATGAAAGGTAATTGAAAGTCGCTCAGAATCACACGCTTAATGTGTGCATCATTATTCAAACCCGGTACAAAGCGGTTCGTGCCACCATTTGACAGCATGCGCTCCATCAAGGTTTTGGGGGATGCTCACTTTGTGCCTATTTATAACCACTTTAACCTGTCATTTCCAGTGAACGATGACACAGGTAATCACTGTGTAGTAGTCGCAGCAGCAAGCAGCAGCAGGTTGCTACCGCAAAGCAAATATCTCGCGATACCAATCCGCTAGCGTACTTGAACATGCTTACATGCCTGTGCCCTGTGTGCTGGCGGCAGGACGGTTGAGGAGGAGAAAATTTGTTTTCGAAGTCCCGCAAATTTGAGAACGATAATGATAACAGCACGGAGGGGAATGGTTGCCAAAGAAAACAAAGAAACACACGCGCACATGTACGCAAGTACAAAACATAAAGGAAACATGTTTAACCGTAAACAGAGCGCCAGTGGAAGCGTTGGGCAGTGGGGGAAAAGGAAATACGGTGCGCGGGGAGAAATTAAAAGTGAAAAAATGTCATAAACAGTGACGTCTTTTATGTGCAACGTCTGGCTCCTCTGAAATCCTTCAACATGTTATGGCGTTTGGCGTTGTTTTGTTTTATTTTTGTCCATTTTTTTGTGCCGCGCCACCCTGGCTGGATACTCCGAGCGAGTAGAGCGACCGGGTGGTATACGTGCGCGTGCACCGCATGTCGGCTGAAATGGTAGTTTTTCTCTTGGGGTGTGTGCTTGTGTGTGTGTGTTTGTGTGGTGCAAAAGACAGCCAACTGGAGCATTTGTTGCCACGAGCCAAACTTTTCTTCCTTTCATGTCGTACCTGTAAGTGAGCAGAGTTGCCTGTTATCCTTTCATTTGCTCACCGTGCTTGGGAGTATTTTGTTTTTGAGTTTTCTTCCGTTTTTTGTGTGTTGCTTCTTTCTTCTCGGTTAATGTTGCTACTATATTTCTATGCTCCTGCCTGCACGCGCCGCTGGAAGGGATCAGCATTATGTGATGATGTTCAATCTTCCCGCCATGCTCAGCGCAGTACAGTCGGTCCGAGACGCACCCGAACAAACGCTACAGCTTCAGCCGCTCGTACCTCACGTGCCTCGGAAAACAGCAAGAAAGCTGAAATAATGTAAAAAACAAGCGAGCGTACCGACCGGTGGGCTGCTACCGGTGCGGGCGCATAGTGCAATGAATGAGGTGGAATTTTGCTTTGAAAAATAAGATCTGACCCACGCAGATTGAAAGCGGCCGGAAACCTTTCCGGCAACGTGTCAGGTAACGGGGGAATGCAGAGAGCACCGAGAGGTGAAACAGGTATGGCCACATTAAAAAGCATTCCCGGGGCTGTAGTCATTTTTTCTTCTACTTTCACTCTGCCACTCGTCCTGTGTGTACGAAGGAGCGTTTTGTGTCTTCTTTGCTGCCCCGAGAGCGGGTCAGAGCTTGTAGGTCGTTTATCAACAGGATGCACGGTTTGCAACCATCCCGGTGGATGAACGTGTGTACGTGTTGGAGTGGGAGAAGAAAGCAAAAAGAAATGTACCGCGGGAAAGGGAGGCAGGGAGAGGGTCGATGCGAAGAATGAAATTAAAAACCGGAACCGGAAAATCCTATTGCGGCTCACCGTGTTTTCATGGAGCTTGTGCTAGTCAGCCGAGATTTCCTGTCACTTTGCTTTGGCTACGTTTTAATATTCATAAAGTGTGTACCGGAGAAAAAGGCTGGAGAGAAGGGGTGGAATGGGTGGATAGAAGGCAATGCCGGGAAAAGGTAACAACAGAATTCTGCTGGAATAATGCTATTTTCATGTGAACTGGAGATAAAAGTGACAACTAGCGGGTTCATTCAAGGGTTTCATTATTGTGCATATTGTTTATTCTTTTTTTATAATAATCTTAAGGGTTTCCAGGAAAGGCGTGTAACTTGACTTTTGTTTTTTATTCTTCGCCGCAAGCCTAAAATATATTAATACCATGTTTGGATATTACATGGCAATGTCTAGAATTGTGATTTGTACTCTATACAAAGAAACCACCACAAGACTATTCCCATCCCATCAATCGCTATTTGGGGTGCATTTGAGCGACTAAAAGAACATTAACAATGTGGCGAGCAGAGTCTTAAAAAGTGCTTTAGTGTAAAACTTTCAAACTTTGCAACACAAAGAAATTATCGTGTTTGTTGTTTTGCTTATCGCATACCTTCTCCATCCAACTTTGTAAAACAAAGTTGACAAAAAGAGCTGAGAATCTGCCATACCCGGTCCAAACAATGTTTGCGCCTCCTCATCCCCAAAACAAACGGAAACCATTTAATTCAATTAAAGTAAACGTCGGTCACCACATCCGCGCCCCGGTGCTGTAAAGTTAGACTTCGCTCGGACACGGAGTGGATTCAAATTTGTGGCCCGCGTAGAAGCTTTTCCGCGGTTTGGGTTTGCTGCACGCTTGGTCACGCTTGACTTGCTCTCCCCGGCGGCTCTAAGCGCCAAAGTAAAGAACTATGTTCACGCATTCAGCTACAATTCTATCAATTATTTCGCATTCCACGTCCCTTTCTTACGTTCTTTTCGGAGTTTTGTTTTCTCCTCCCTAAGAGGAAGCCAGTCAGGTTGAAGAAACAGTCAAAAGCTGATGGACTTTGCTGGTAACACTCAGCATAGCGTTTTTATTTTTTGGGCACAGTAGAAAAATCGAAGAGCTAAGAGTGGGGCTGAAGCGTGCCAGCCTATTGTTTCCGTAAAAACTCCACTCGTGACTGCGATGGACATGAACCGCTCAAAACTTGTGTCCCTGGAAGCTGGTAATTGAATGTTTTTATTAAAATTCTTCAGCGAAAGTTTTGGAGTGCCGGAACCACAGAATTCGCCTACTGCCTGCCTTCCTGCTCGTACAGCCCAAACACAAGTGCTCTACCATCGGGGTCGACATATTCAACCGGCTACAGTGGACGTGTGCTGCTGTTCGATGTATTATTCGATGGGTTCTACAGCTCTACGTGGTATGAAAACCGCTAAAGTTTCAGCCAGTCACTCGGTCATACACTACGGGAAAGTGAACGCATTCTCGGAAAGCGAAATTTATCGTTCAATAGCCAATCGTGAGGGAGAAGGTGGAAAATTCAGGAAACTTTACCTCGAAGTTAAATTGTGCGCTGCACTCGGGATGCTTCATAAATTTGACTGTCCTGAACGATAGATGCTATTCTAGTGGAATAGAATCCGAGAAAATTAAAAATTTCATGTTAAATTTCAAAATTGTTAGGTTTGTTATTAGGAAATGTGAATATTTCTCGTAAGGTTATAATAATACTGATTCATAATATGCTGCGATCGGTACAGATACCAGTGCCGTATACTAGGAATTCTTAAAGTTGTCAAACTAATTCAATTCAGTTCATGAGAGATAAATTGCATAAATTGAGAGATACATCATTGAAGATAAAGGGAACTGTTAGAAACTGGTGAAACGACTAAACTACTTTTCGGAAACGCACGGCACTACTTCTATTATTAAATAAATTAAATTTTTCTACTACAACACTTTATTCACTTCTACTTAAATCCACCACCAGAATAACAATGAGTCCACGAAAAATGTTCGCGTCTTCCTCAACCGCCATCGCTCCGCCGAACCTCCGATCCACGAACCCCGCACAGTAGCCGTCGATTTTGATAAGCCGCCTTAAGTCTCATCTACACGTATCTTGTCGATATCTACATCTAAACGAAGCTTATCTGATCGATATTTTCTGATCGTAGCGGCCGAGGTCGCATCTAACAGTTCCCGATACATGCGATACTCTAACCAAAAATTAAGAGAACAAAATTAATTTGTTCGGTAAGCACTGAGGGTGCACCAAGAAATAGTTTTTATTTTTTTCCGTAATCCTCGCTCTTGGGTGTTTTTATCGTAATTATCCTATTTTGCACGGTTTTCTCCCTTTTTATGCCTATGTATACACACAAAAACATCGCCTTAGCACCCAGCTTGTTGGAACCTTTTAACAGTTTCCAACAGGAACAATGATTTAATAAATTGTTGAATTCATACAAATTATTAAACATAATATTGAAAAGCAATAAAGAAAAGGGCATCTTCAACAATAAAGATAAATGATTGACTTCGGAGATAAACAAAATATCACTAACAAATTATACTGAATGAGTAATAATTTACAAATATCCACAATTTACTAATGAACTTTATAGCTTGATGACCTTTAAATAAAAAAAAATACAACTTTATGCATCCTTTTTAGCAAATCAAAACAAACTCAACATTCCATACTTACATGAAACATACTGCAACGTCTTTTTCAATGACCTCCAAGTTTTCTAGAAATTCTTACAAATATCCACTATTTACTAATGAACTTTATAGCTTGATGACCTTTAAATAAAACAAAAATACCACTTTATGCACCCTTTTTACAAAATCAAAACAAACCCAAAATTCCATGCTTACATGAAACACAACGCAACGTCTTTTGCAATGACTTCTAAGTTTTCTTCGTTTATTTCTCTAGAAATAAGGGTTTAAACTGAGTGCTTAAGAGGGGGGAAGAAACCGATTATAGCTTCCTGTAGAATTTTTTAGTCCTTTTCACTTTCAATCGTAGAAAATCTTCTACTCTCCGGCACAATTCCATTCGGTAGCCAATGCTGCCATTCGATTTTATTTTTATTTCGTCTTGAAACAAGCTTTCTGTAACGGTTATCGGTATCGTTTTTGACGCCGGATGGTTTTAATAGTCCATGGAACACTTCACATGATAGTATGCCAGTATGTCTGAACAAGGGCTGAGGGTCGTCTCCGTGGGCTTAACGAGTACCAAACAAAGCACACGGCATTTATACCATAGTTGTGTGATTCAATATATTCGATGAAGAATACGTCAGAATCAGATGGCATCAGCAAAGAGATTTGTTCAGTTTCAGAAACTTCTTCTAAAGTATCTAATAATTACGAGACAAGTTTATGGCTCTAATTGTGACATTATAAGGGTTTGATTTTTCATACCACGACCACGTTCCTTCACTTTGCCGCCAGCACCATTTCCATGCATCAAATAACGAATGCATCTTGCGTACGTCACGGTTGTGAATATTTATTCCGGCCAAACTTCTTCGATGTTAATTACGACGTTCGGATGACAATTCGTTAGCGTACGCCAAAAGCGCGTTTGGCATTGCAATGATTAAACGTTTTCCCACCCCACCCAGCACGTGTTTCCCTTCCACGGCCGCACTCGCTTTTCCTCGCAACCGACAAAAAAAAAAAAAAAGAAAACGCAACGGAACAGCACAAAACCCATCTTACAGAGCATTTTAAAATGAACTGTCATTTAATTAGCAATTTTAATTGCTTGCTAAAAGCACTTACACAGCACGGCAGACATCACCTACAACTTCCAGGCAAGCCGGCTATTTTTTCCCACCACAGCCCGACACGTATACTTCTCCAGCTAGAAGCAGTAAATTATCTACCGAGACTGATTTACGTCTGCCAGCGAGCAGCAGCATTTTGCATGTCCTTTGTTGAGTGGGACGGGTCCCTTTTTCTCATTTTCATTTCGCAACTTTTCGTTTTAATGCTTCCGCTCTCAACAGATTTGTTTCTGACCGTCGCGAAACAACCAGTCAGCTTGAAATGGTGAGTTGCCGATGCATCTGTGCAACGGTGACGGTTCGCAACGGGTCGCCATTGTCTGTCACTCGCGAACCGTAACGTGGATGGGACAGAGCGTCAAATTAACTTGCGCCAGAACTGAAGCCAACCGTTCGGTGTCGGGAGGGAGTGTTTAATTCGTAAGCGGTAAGCATGCTCGTGATGAAGATGTCAAGTTGCTGTTACAATAGGAGAAAACTTATCACTGGGTGCGTCTGTAATAAATCATCTCCAGTTGTTTTCTATAGCGTTTTGTTGTTGCTGGTGCGACTTCAGCCCACAGAGCTGCTTCAGAAAGAATGGTTAAGGGTAAAGTTTTCGTGGATTGTTAATTAGCAATAGGATTATTTCATCGCTTCTGCAAAAGACACTTTTGGTAAGCATGTTTTCGATTAATTCAGTCGTATTTGTAGGGTGAATTCTTTTTCTAAATTTTGTCAAGACGCTTCAGGTGTTAGGCATTATTGTAACTAAACCTCGAGATTCTGGAAACCAAAGTAGCTTCATCAACACATAACAAATGTAGTAACAAAATTAACAATAAAACGTTGCGAATTTTCAAATTTTCTCATCTCAAAATCTCATTTTAAAGTCATCTTGGGTTAACCTTAATCGCAAACATTCGAGGAAACGCACTCAATCCACTGCTTCAAAAGAAAGTGACAAACCCACTTTGGAAAAGCTTACCATGAAATCATTTTCCTTGCAAACTAGCCCTTCGCCAAACGAAAGTCAACGTAAGACTTGGTGAAAGTTTTTCCCCGAATGTAATTAAAAGAAAATACGGTCTGATTATAGTTTCGCTTTGCAGTTGTTTCTCAATGCCGGCACACCAGTCTGAGTGTTAGCAGTTTTCAAGTTTTATTTCTTTTTTTTTATACAGTTTTTTGTAAGCTGCAGTTCCAGAGTTCCTGTTCGCAGGCACGAAGCAAGAAGGGTTAGTGAGCGCTTTGAGCTGTGGAAGTTTGGGTAGTTTAAATTTTGAATTTCATTCATTCGCACCATTTCGGCCCTTTCGCCGTGAGTGACGCGCGGGCCGGTCGGGAAAGCGGGAGCGACACGTCGTCAAATGGTTGCGTTAAAGTTGGTTAGTCACAGGTTGGGTTGGGAAACTACGTGCAGTGCAGAATGCAAGCGAAATGGGTTAATTACTATTCCGGACCACGAGCCGGTCCGTGCTGGCGTCCGCACGAGGATCCACGCTGAAAGAATTATCCTTTGTCGGGGGAAAGGTGTGGATCGTTTGATCGTACATTCGTTTAGCCGGTGGTCGGACGATCCGTTTTGTGATCTTTTTTTACACTAAGAAATAGTGCTGTAAAGAAAGTGAGAAAAAATAGGATAATCAAAACATAGGAAAGTAGTTTCAATAGCTAATACCACATCGATTTAAGTCCAAGAAATACAACAAAAAAAAGCCACAATTGCATGAATTTCAATCTGAAATGAAGCACTTTAGCTTCGCTGAATTTCTTTTACTGCCTGCATCGAAACGGCAAGAAGTAAAACCATGCTTGGCGCCCTACGCCTGACCCGCACCAGCGGTGTCACGTTAGCCGGAAGCAATTAAAAGTTAAACTTTTTCAATTAAAAACTTGCCACGCGAGATGAAAATATTCGGCGAAGCTGGTGTGTTTCGGCGAATCGGATCACTTCCAGTGCAATGCCGCGATGAAATAGATTTCGTGAAGGGTTAAAATGTGACGTGGTAAAGCCGGTCGGCTTGGTCCGGAATGCTTGAGATTGGTGAAAACTCGGACGGCCATATTTACCTTCGGATCGGACTGCTTCCAGCACTTGTGCAGCCAGAACGCCTTGTCGCAGAGTGTTTCGCCCTCGGGATAGAGGCACCGCTTGCCCATGTGCATCGCGATGTCGTGCATCGAGCTCGGGAGCGAATCGTGCAGCTTCTCCAGATGCACGTCCCCATTGTCGTCCACCACCTTGGCCTCGTGGAAGAGACAGTTCATGTAGCATTTGAGCTTTTCGTCCTCGTGGATCTCCTCGTCGCTGAACTTCTTGATCGCTTCTGAAAGGGGATGAATCAAAGTTCAATTTCGCAAAGTGAGGTACGCCTCTGTTAGCGCTCTTTCTCCAAACGCCAGACTAATGTAATTGCTGGAACTCACCCTCAGTAACACCCGTCTTTCCGAGGCAAATATCGTGCAGTGGTTTCAGTGCCTCGAGCAACTCGGGCGGTGGATATTCTGCATCCCGGCGGGGTGTAGTGTCGCCCAATGTCATGGAGCAGCACACCAAGGCAGCAAACACGAAGGTCACTAGCTTCATGGTTCTAGAACTATGTGGCAAACCTCAAATCAATACTCCTCCTGCAACTGGATCGGAGAGACGACACAAGATTTGAAGCACACTGATGTTGAACCTGATGAACGGTTGCCCTTTTTATAGACGATATAGCCCAGTTGCAATGGTCCAACAATTAAGCAGCATTTTTCTATTGCTTTGCAATGATGACGCTACACTTCCACCATGCTAGCTAATTACTTCGCTGCCGACTGTTTGACCGATGTCCATTAATTAACACAGACGAGAGTCACCGATTCTAGAGCCGTGACCTCCCTTCCGGCAGCAAGAGACAATTTCGGTTCGCAGCGAATCAAGTTTTGACGTTGCCCGCAGTTTTCCTTTCGCTCTTTCGCGCGCTGTCTGCTGTCAGTGCTAGCGAGAGGATGGTCGCTTCCCAAAACAGCGGCAACCAACACTATCGCTCAATCATCGGTGTTGACAAATCAATCACGAGCAACATGTTTTAGCATTATCCCCATTAGGGTGTCGAAAGTTGGTATGACCCTGCGAAGGGCCCGGGATAAAGACAACGTAATCATCGTTTCTTCCACTGCTGCCCGGTACACTGGGATGGTCGTGCGCGGGGCGAAAACAGCTGGCGAGAGGGAATTTGTTTGCACACTGCTAAACATAACATCGAAGAAAAATAAACTTAATGGTTCATTAAGCAACCCATGCTAGTAGAACAAAACTTTTCCTTCGGCAGCTCCACAGAAGCTTCTTGTTAGCGAGCGTGCTCGTATAAATGTGTGTGTGTGTGAGTGTGGTTGTTCCAAGGAGAATGTTTTCCGAAGTGATTTTCGCATCGTCACCCGTGCTAGGTAGGAACGATGAAAAACTACCCTGGTGACTGGCGAGGGGCGAGATGATGACATGGTAGAAAAAGACGTTGCCTCCGTTTTGCTTCCCTCTTGTTCCGTTATTTAATTCGAGACGAAATCGATGTGTTTGTCCGCGCCTAAAGCGTTACTCGGCTCGCAGTAGAACAAAAAAAGTGATGCGGTCCATCAGCGTTCGCAGATCAACCGCATGGGTGGCGGTGTAATTAAGTTCATGGGTAGAAATAATTATGCGCTCCACCGTTACCCAACGGTGGTAAACAATTAGCTCACGAAACGTGCCATTAATTTGTGGCCACCGCTGCTTGAGCGACTAGCTGTCCGGTTCGTTTCAGGTAAAGTGCAACACAGTTTAGTCGATAGCTTCAGGAGAGGCATGAACATTAAAGATGATCTTGATATAATGTGTTAACAGTGAGTGAACGGAACTGCGTAACGAAAAAAGGAAAATAAATATTTAAGTAAAAGTGATAAATACAATGCTTCTATGGTATAATACAAAACTGAGGAACTGAAAAATGAGCTTCTTATTAATGCCCTATCACATTAGAGAATTCGGAGTGGACTTGGTACGTTAAACGACGTTTGACAGGTTTTATCTCGCCAGGAAAAATGAATTGGTCCAGACCAATGTAGACTCTGTCAAGAAGCACAATTTCACTGTCAAAGAGTAAAATGACGGTTTTAGAACACTTAGAGCAGATCTGAAAGTGTCTTCGTAAAACAACTTCTTCGGCATAAAATTATTATCTTTTAATAAAAAGACAAATTTTACACAAAATTCCGTCCCATCATTCTGAGCGTGTTATAAAGTTAGTGAAGCGGAAAAATTCAGAATTTTTTCTTGCAATGTAATAGAGCCTGTGTAAACAATTGTGTATAAGTTATCTGAATATGTTTATTAATGTACTGTATCAGTCTCACAGTTCAAATATATTAGTTTACAAACAGGTAGTAAGCTTGTTCTGATTTAAATTGCACAAATATTTGTTAGATTAACGTATAAAAGCTTCGCTGGTTGTTAGGTATCAGAAAAAGAAAAAAAATACAGGAAATGTTATATTTAAAATGGAACATAAGGAACATGACTAAGGAAACAGTTTAGTACTTTGTACGCCTGTACCTCAAGTATATTTGTGTTTTATGCTTTAAATTTAACATCTTAAACAACTTTGTTCAATCGAGAATTGTCATATGAATTCAGACATTCAATATAATGCATTTAAGAATGTGTTTGTATAAAGACAAAATCGGACTGCTGCCATCTTTCTTCCATGTTCGCTCCTTTCGTTCATTTTTTGTTGGTTTTTGGTTAGAGGGTGACCATTCAGCGCTTTTGAAGAAAACGCCCCTTGAAAGCCTTCATCATAAATCATCAATATGACACTCTAGCTGCGAACGGTTCAAAGCTTACCGGTATACCAAACCAACACAATCCTACATGTCAGCGGAACTCTATGACCCTGCTCGATTGAAATCATTGATCCACAGCAAAGACCTGGATGTTGTACAGACAAAAGTTTTCAATAAGGCTGAATTCGTTAAAAAAAACTTTTAGCACTAGGGGAGCTTTGATTGTCATTTTTTAAGACAGTGGATCATGTCAAAAAAATAAACACGAAGGAATGGTTGGACCGTTCTTCATTTTCTATATCTTGCTTCCTGATGGCTATAAAAAAGGTTATCCTAGCTTCCTTCATACAGCAAATGGGCATAAACTGACCGAATCAGTGTTGCTTACGTTGGGCCGTTTTGTTAAACACACTATAATACCCGTCACTAATAGCATAGTCCTTTCAAAGTCAGTCACGGACTCTACAGACGCACGCATGTTCGTCCACTAACCCACACACACACACACCCACACTCTGGTCCCAGAAGATGGAGAAGAAAAATTTAGCTCATAAATTTAATTTTCCAACCCATCCTTTCTTCCATTAGCCTCACAGAAACGCCACGGAAAAGACGACGGGAAAGTTTCGTTGTTTTTTTTTTGTCCGTCAGAACTGTCCCTCGTCTCTTTATTTTTTTGTGCCCGCTTCCAGCCAAGTAATTTTGTGTAAATGTCCAAACGATATCAAAGGACGAGCCCCGAGTGACCGAAACTGGAGGGCCACCCGGGATAAAGCTGATGAATGGCAAGTGAAGAACCTCAACAGGCCTCTAATGGTAGCGGCAGTTCCATCACATCAAAAGCATGCTCGACTTCGGGGCGCTCGAATGCCGAGGTTATCAACGCCATCGCTCATCGAGCCGGACCACACCGAGATGGAGCGCATCGCTTTCCTTTACAAGCGTGACACAGAATGTCACCGAGAGAGGGACAAAAGATAAGTGAGTACAAAAAAAAGGAGACCCGGCAACCCAGCTCCTTTACTGCTTATCAAATTTACCACCGAGTTCATCGCTTGCTGCTATCCTAGCAAAAGGATAATTTTTTGCTCGTGTGTTGGCACGGTTAGAAACATCGCCCCAAAGATGTACGTATCAGAACCAGTGACCCTTTTTTTGTCGGCCGAACTGCCCGAGAATGAAGGCAATGTGTAAAAGATTCCTTCGTACGCTGATTTTAAGATGGCTCGACGCCTGCATCCCTTTTGCGGTATCATCGCCCCATTCCACCTGGAGCCGGGGCGAATAATGACCGATGCGAAGAATGGCACAGCACACCGCAACACGATGACGGCGACAACCCGGGTAGCTCCGTTTTTGGATGCGTTTCCACGGCAAATGCTTACCGTTCGTCTGCTGAGGTGAAAAGATTACAGTTTGCATGCTTTTATTTCCACCGTTTGTCCGAGATCCTGCCGTCACCTTCATCCATCATCGCTGGCCCACCCTCTCGGCACGGAGCGTTCGGGCTGCTTGCAAGCTTCGTCCTTTATCTGTTCGCACTCCGCGTTCCGCAAACCGCTCGACGACCCCGCCGTTGCACAAAGGCCGCTGCCGGAGCATTCAATGCAAAAAGGGACCAAGACAACGCGCGCCGGACTTGCCTTTCACCAGGACGCTTATGATTTATTGAAGCTATTCTTTGCCATTGCGTGGCCGCTGTCGTCAGCGTCGCGTTTGCCGCCACGATTGTCCTGATCGTCACGATGCCTTTTTCCACCCTCCCTGCGCCACATTGCGAGCCGGTGGTTTTGAGCTGCGGTCATTCTGACCCGGCCACAGTTAAATGCTCCGCTTCTTGCTCTTCTTCAAAGTCACCTTCAACCCGGTGAAGCGCGAGGGTGTGATGCCGAGTTCCACAGCGGTTGATTCATCGCACGGTAGGATAATTTATTCTTATCATTCGCTCCACCGCTCGGTACAACACCGCTCATCAACCCCATTCCCTCACCACCGGCAGGAGAGTCGGGTACAGTAAAGTGAAACTAGTTTTCTTGAATCATAAAATATAAATTCGAGCACATTTTTCATTCACGATCCACGCTGCGGCAACTTGCTGCACGTGCAAGGGAGAGCGAGCAAATGTATATGTAAGTTTGTCTGTGAGTGTGGTATTGTTGTGGCTAGGGTGATAAGCGTAAGATTTCATGCAAAACATTAGTTACGCGATAATAATAAGCGCCTTTGAGATGTGTTTTTTTGTCCCTTTACTTGCGTTTGTTGCAAGCGTTTACGTTTTGTTTGATGATTAAGCATCAAGCGTTGCAGTCGACAAGGAGTTTGGGGGAATCTTTTGCTTACCCTTTTGCATGCTCTTGTGGTGCTTGAATTGTCTCGGTGCGTAAGGTTTGAGCTGTGGTAAGATAACAAACACGGGAAAATTTACCAAAACAGGTACAAAAAGACTTTTTTTTGTCCATTATTATCATAGGTAGATTCTTGCACAAATGTTTGAATAACAAGTCGTATGTTTTTCGCCTTCATTGAATTCTTCCAATTATTGTTACAAGTTGTAACTCATTTTATAACTTATTGTTTTCGGTCTTTTTGAAACGGTTTTAGTATAGTTGTCGCACATAACTTCAATGGATTGATGTGTGGAAATACATATTTGATTAGTTTTATGTAACAACCCGACTGACGTTTATTCCAGGATCCAGGTCTCATTTGTGATGAAGACAGTTTATGAATTAATTATGACAAGTTTAGCTGGAAATTATTATTATTTATAATGGTAGTGACAAGGAGCTATTCCAAACTTTCTATTGAAAAACGGCTCAAAGATGCAATGAAAGATTATTTTAAACCACTTTTCGATGCCATTTAAAACAATTATATATTAATATAATTACATTAAAATTATAGCACTGATCTCTATCACCAATTATTCATAGCATTGCGCACTAGTTAGCTCAACCCGCTTTCCAGTCCACTTTTCACTGTAAAACGTATGGTTCTGTTACAAACAAGCATTTGTCAAAGCATGTCGTATAAATTGAGCCTGAGGCAAAATGTTCCAAACAAAATACCATTAGTGCAATCAGCCCCACAACAACAGTTGTCCAGACGCTCGTATCTCGCTTGTTAACGACGCACGAGGACGGTGCAGCGAGAAGAGCAAACAAATCTCTCTCCTCAAAGTCGGTAGAAATATTTCCTAACAGGAAAACTTTGTGTACGGCAAGGAACACGGAACCCTTTCCCTGCGACGAAACTGCGCCCGGGACCTCAGAGTGCAATAGGGGGTACGGGCAAGCACTTACCTCTACGATGACACTACGGCAACTACTACTACTAATACTACTACTACTTCAGCTATTGCCGTACCGAAAACTATCGTCAACTCCGGGCGAAGAGTCAACAAAACTCAATTCGACAAATTCCACCACCCACAGAAGATCCAAAAAGGTGAGCGTGGCGTAAAATATGTTTTCTCTCGAAAGTAAACTTCTAGCACTAGCGCTGCTACGGGAGACGGTACCATGGCGACCAGAAGTTGGAAGAAAGATGCATCATTCCCCTTGACTGTGAGTACAAAAAAAAGGAAGAAGAAGCTGGAAACGCATAACCGGATCTGGCGAGGAGTGAGCAGGCTGAAACGGTTCTTCAAAATTGCTGAGACTATCTGAAAATCTTCCCCAGAAACCACATCCTACCGCAGCATCGCAACCTACTAATGGTCGTTTTGTTGTCCCAGCCGACCTCTTCCGACCATTTACCTTCCAAACGACCCGAGGTCTCATCGAGGTTGGATCATTTCCGGCTCCGTGGTTTCGACTGTCGAATGGGATGAGTTTTCCTGTGTTTTTGTTACCCACCACCCCTGCCGCACTCCCAGCGCAATCCTTCAGAGACATCCTTCTTTGCTGGTGAATGCTCCTTCGCTTCGCCGTTCTGCCCTCCTTCCCTGGCTGGTTTAGATGGTGCGGAAAAATTCAACCGGTGGCACAGTTTATGAAAAGTCATACATTTTACTTTTACCCCCCACACATCTACCACACCAACACACACATACACAGAGCAATGCAAAGGCTCGATTCTGTTACGCGTCAGAACCGCACACTTGAAACGAGGAAGTTTTGCCGTCCGTATATTCGTGCACATGCTGCATCAGATCTTTCCTCGGAATTGGCTCGGAACTCGTCCATTGCACCGTGCTCTACCTGTGTGTTTTCAGAGCATTTTTTCCCTTCCCCACAAGGCAATCGTACGCGTTGTATCTGCTGCAAAGAGGCAACGGTGAGGCTTCACTTCACATCCTACTGCCGAAGGGCCCTCCGGTCCTAGTTTCTTGTCCATGTTCACTACCCGCGGGGGCGGTTCGGCTTGCCTACTGGGAAAGATGAGGAACGTAATTTTAAACTCAATTTGAAACACATTTCCGGGGCATGTTTGGTAAAATAGCATACGTACACACACACACACATACCACCATCACCACCACCAGCATCAAAAACAATAAACAATGGAAAATTGTGCAAAAACTGGAGAGAGAAGGCAATCCGACCTAAGGGTAGAGCTCTGATGGCGACCACAGGAACGTTACAAAGATCGTGGCACCCGACTGCTCTCCTCCTTGTCTCATCTTCCTGTGCCTATTCTATTGCGGTTACATCACAGTGTAAAAACAGAATCGAGCAGTTTTGTTCGTGGTAACGAAGCTTCGTCCTCGTTGGATGGATTGTCATACTTAGTTCCATACCCGAAAGCGTTCACCGTTGGAGTACAATTTTTGTTTTAGTTTGGTACGAGTGCAAGTATGTGTATATTGTTATTGTATACACAGATTATAGAGAGTTTCGTTTAAGCCGGCTAATTAAAAAATAGTCCTATATTAGACAAATCTATAGCCATTGATAAATTAATTGCAATTTCGTGGAAATGATTTCTTCAAATGAATTGTTTCCGATTTCTCATGCTGTAATCTTCTTCTCGATAATTCACTTACTCTACTCAAACTGTTTAAAGTCTTTAGGGAAACTGACTTCATCGATTGAAAACAAAAAGTTTGATATCTTGCATTTCGTTTGGTCCTGTTGATCGGGCAAATCCAGCCACAGCAATGAGTTACAATTTTCCAATCACTTTGTACAATGCAGTCATAAGGAACGCGATTGTTGAGAATTCAACTAAGCTAACTCCTAGCTTCAATCATTATTGGGTTGCATTGTTCTATTTGTTTTCATTTGTATTGCCGTGAAAAGTTACTTACCGATCGCTCAGTACACATTTTACTCGTGTTTTATTGATTTTTGTGTGGTTGCGATAGTTGTGCTCATTTGGAGCTTGACATTTAAGCCTTCCAAAGATGTGTGTCTAGTATCACATGCATTATTTTGCTATATAACCTTTTGGCAAAAGTTTGTAGGCTCAACATGCTGCTCGGTAAAAGATAGATTAATTGTGTTATGTTCTGTTTGCATGTTATATTGTCTATTTTTGTCCATTACTACACTCTTCGCATTATCGAATAAATCCACTACGAATAGAACGTTCACGTTTAGTCTTAGTTAACAGACGGCGTGGCCGCAATGCATAGAGCTCCCCATCGCGTGACCCAACGTGACTCCTGCAGGAGAGCTTAGCATAAGCTATCACACAGATGAATCATGTACTAATGTTTCTAAATTGTCCGTGTGTGTTATATGCTTTGTCCTGCTGCTTTACACCGGTCACAATCGTAGTCCGGGTCATCAGCATCAGCTTTAGGGATAATAGCAAGCTTGGTATTTTGTTTTTCATTACCCATCCATTTAGGCGGAGGTTTTTATTGCCCTTTACTTTTTTTTTTAGTGTACGTCTACAACCACTGGTAGGATGGCGCACGTCAGCTGGCTAAAAGAGTTTCACTCTAGCGTCCTTTTTTCTTCACTGTTGCTTCAATAGCGCCGGGCCGGGACACAACCATTAATGGCACGGCAGAGGGATGAGTTTTATTTTTTAAGCGATTGGATTAGTGAATGCTTCGCAGGTCCGTGGGTAGCAGTTGCAATGAAAGCAAAGCAGAGGAAAGGAAAGGAAACAAACTAAATACAAGCTCATCGCTTCTCATTCCACGTGCCGGGGCAAATAAAGCGTGGCCTGTTGCGGCTAATCATAATCAGTGCGTGCCGATCGTGCCAAACGAATGCAGCGCAACCCGGAAAGCATTTAAAACCATCCGGAAAACATTCCGAACTCTATCAAGCTGTGCCATTGTCCCGTGGTGGCGGTGGTGGTGGATATAAAAATCAAAACGATAAGCTTTAGCAGTGGAGCAGTGGAGCGCGTTGTTTCGGAAAATTCCCTCCCATTCCCATTTATTGTGTTTTTCGTTTTTGCTGCTTTGCCCAGATAGCGATCAGCCATTCTTCCGCTTAATGTGCGCGAGTGAGTGGATTTGAGGCTTGAGTTTATGTTTTACGGTCGATATTTATAAGCGATTATGATCTTAATGCCTTCGGTTGGGACAACAGAACGATATCATCCTTCTTGCCTGTTTGCCTCGCCAAGAGCTCGGTGAAGCAACAAGAGGAACCATTGATTCGTTTCATACCGTTGTTTACTTTTTTATTCACTAACAATCCGGGTTTCACATTCATTTAGCTATTCTTCCAAGCATGCCAATAGTATGACAATCGATTCAACGATACAGTCTGGATTAAACGAAAGAACAACATCCACTTGTCCTTATCTTTGACTGTTCAAAGATGAGTTGAAACGAGAACCATAACACGAGTGTCGAATAAAAGCGAACGACCATTTGGTAGGGTATATTAACGTTGATTATGTTCCAATTCTGTTCCGTGTATGACCAACAGCATCGTCAGCCGAGTAATGGAATGGTACTGAGCTTCGGTTTGTACCTGCGACCGAACAAGCATCAATTCATGTACCATTTCAGTCTTTCAACGAGAGCGAGAGGAAAATTGCTAATTTACCTCACTCAAAGAAAAGAGAAATCGTATCCTGGGAACAAGGAAGTTTAATTGACCTCCGTTACGATGCAAAACGTCCGTCAACATAGCTTTGAAGCCGCCCAAGATGCCCATGATATCATCTCATCTAGGCTGTTGTATGGATGTGCTTGATGGGAGTGTAATTTAGGAGGCTATTTCAGATTTTTTTTCCTCTGGTTTGTTATTCTTCTTTATCAATCCCACCCTCATCCCGTTCGCCGGAAATGACTCTTCATTCGCGAAGACCCGAACGGAAAGGATGATACATAGGCTGGAAGGTATCATTTTGTTTATTTCCTAGCCATTATGGAAAAGACTGATTTTTATAGCTTCACAATCCTTCTTCAGGTTCGGCAAGTGGTGCCTATGACTGTTCAAATGAGGAACGGGTGGATTTAAACGAGAAATGGACCGTCGTCAACAGTTAGAAAAGGATGATGCCAAGGAATTCGCTACCCTACCCCGTGCCAGCCAGCCAGTAAGTGTGCGTCTTAATCGACCATTTTACGGTTTATGGTGAGCAACGTCCAACCAAGTGAATTGCGATTCAAGTAGGTTTTGGGAGTGAATTCAAACATCCCACAAAGCTCAACATAAACAATCACGTGCTGCGCTTCCAAACGTGCCCATTCTGTGGCTTTCCCAAATGATGGTCATACGCTTTTTGTTACAGAGGCGGTCGACAATGATTTTAAATATCTTGTTTTGGAATCATTCGTTTTTGTTGTTATTGTACTTCATTGACAATTAATAACCCGTTCGCGGAGTATTAACTGGACTGTACCGGTGGTCCAACCGAGCCAGTACAAGGATCTATGAGCTCTAAAATTAGAGGCCCATTAAATTAATCGCTGCACGATTTCGTTCTCTTTCAGGCAATTTTTGTGAAACTTCTATCTGCAGGGAAGCTGTTTAAGTTTAATCGGAACTATAAAATTGATCGTTAATTTTATTGAACCTTTTTCACACCAAACAAAAATTTCACTTATTTGTTGCTCATACTAGCTAACACTTTTCCGTCAATCTTTCGCAAATGTAAACTAACTTAAATAGCCGACTTTATGATATTTTGTATGTTTGTTAATCTGTCAAAAGTTGCAATTGTGTTCATTAATGCATGTTAAAACATTATTAAAAATTAAAAACATAACAATATAAATATATATCGTCATATTTCACAAAGCGGTGGATGCGTACTTACCTTCGTTGTATCCGATTTATGGTGTATCTTAACGCATTATCTTCAAATGTTCTTTAGATGTTATTTTTATTTTTTAAAAAGTTCACACGAAACAAAACAATCATAGCCGTAATGCCTGTAGTAAATCGCATCATGCAACGACGCCCTTTTTAGAAGATTGATCCGCAACCGGTCCGCGCTGGTGACGTGCATAATGAGATAAGCTTTTTAAATCCGGCAACGACTCCACCACCAAATGCCAATAAAACGTTTAACAAGTAACGAACGATTTCAATTACGAGTTCAACGTTAACCGTCAAGACGAGCCGGCCAGCCGCCAGAATCGTTACGACCGCGGACAAGTTATCGCCCATCAAACTTCGATACCGGCAAGCCAGCACGACCCGTTGGACCCACCGAACGCTCACCACAAATCGGTCACCGGGGACAAATTATTCGCGTGCCCATACTTTGCGCATTTCACCCGCTGCCCTCGGTGTAACGAGCTTATCTGCCATCTTGCGTGCCCATGCCGAGCAACCGTACTGCAGCGCTTGTTGGCAACGATGGCGCCTGGGCCACAAATGTCCTGCGGTGACGGTTTTCCCATGACAACCCAAATCACCGCACACGATACGATACGATAAACACGCCCGCGCCCATGAGCGTTGAGTGTGTGTGTGTGTGTGCAGAGGACGACACAACACGAGAAGAAGAAAGAGAAACGTTCGCTTACCGCCGGCCACCAATCGATCAACTCCTGCGCGTCATCGTACGCATCCAACAGGTATTTTGTGTACGCGTGGCAATAAAGTATGTATTTATGAAATTTAATAATAAGATTTTTGACCTGCTTTCGTCCTCCTCCCCACTTCAGCTTCACGTTTTTCTACGCGCGTGGAATGGAATTTTCCGCTCCGGTAGCGTACGCAGCAGCAAAGTAGCTTCGAGCAGTGACTAAAGAACTTTCCCAGAACAATGCGTACGCATGTGAGAGTGTTTGTGAGACCAGTTCAACTTAACTCAACGCTGCCAAAAACTTGCAAAGACTTGAAAGAGCATAAAAAACAGCTATAACAAAACCGCCGTCCCTATCGGCAATAAAAACATTCCTTTCTAACGCCCGTTGGTTGAGACGAACGATTTCTTTATTTGATTTTCCATAGCTACGTGCCGCTATGTTCCTCCCGCGTTTGGCACTTACCTATTCTTTTCATCATATTTTCAACGAAAACAAGTACTTCGGAAGAGGATTGTACATATTTTTTCCCCGTTGAATTGACCGAATGACCTCCCACTGTATGCTTTAATGCATTTTTTTGAAGATTCGATTTGTATACATGCATTATGACCGGTACCTTTTTGCATGGAGATAGTTTTGTGATAATTGGGCAAGCAATTTAATTAATTGATGTTTGGGGGGTCTCGTGGAACAGTTGCCTACTCGTAAGACTTAATAACATAGCATACCCGTTACCGGTCGTCAAGACGAATTTTCAAGATCTACAATATTACGGTTAAGGTCTTTTGATATAATTGTACCAGCAACTATAATCAACAACAGGGGTCTCCAAACTTTTCAGTTCGCGGGCCGCATTGCTTCACATATAATGGTGTTGAGGGTCATTTTTCGGTTGCCTGTATCTAATGCGAACGTTTCAATTTCATTTTTAAAAGTAAATACTAGCACAATGTACAAAACTCCTAGCTTTCAATTATTTATGCTTGGTCTATCTCTAAAAAGCGAAAATTTAAATTTCTTTAAAAATAGTCACAGTAATTAACTGTTTATTTTAACCTTCAAAAAGTTGCCACGGGCCGCATAATAGGCATTCGTGGGCCGCAGGACAATTTGTTTTGTACAGGTCCTGGAATTTGGTTTTACACACAATGAAAAAACAAAACCTCTCCAGCGAGCATAGTTCAATGAGTTTTAATTAGGCAAGCACAATGGTTTCATAATTTCCAAGCAAACTATTGAGCTCTTATTAATTGTTCAATATTGTTTATTGCTTAAAATTTGTTCTGTTACCATGCTCAACTGTTTGAAAAATTCAATATGTAATAATAATAGGTAGGTTGGTAAGTTTAGAGACATGGGATTTAGGTTACTTGTTCCAAAATGCCTCTTATTCCCTTCTATAATTCTGTGATGTATGAACCGATGTAAAGCCCCCATAGATGGTGAAGCTGATCTGGAATCTATATTCGCTGTCGAACTGATCAAGATTATTTTTCGGTTCATGTACTGTATTTCAATCTATCCCAGTTATGGGACGGAACGCAATACTTGCGTGAACCAGGAAGAGATGCATTTTTTATCCCATTCCGTGTATGTACAGTGCAGAATTGAGTGCATATCTGCTCCTTTATTTTCAATCTAAACTTAAGCGACTCCGTAACGATAATGCAAAGCAATTACAATGTGTTCCTTTTTTATACTCTGTTTTTATTAAAAAGATTGTTCACGGCTCGCGGAAATAACTTACACTCAATTGTGCTTACACTAGTGACTACGATTAATATCCTTTTTTCTGGAGCGCCTTGATGTCCTGGTCACCGTAATAGTCCTCGCTGGAAGGAGTGAAAGGAACAATGTCAAACATAATTGGGCTTTTTATGAGTTGTAAAGCAATTTTGCACCACCAGAAAACAATGCCGAAAAAGAAAAGAACAAACAAAATATACTCAACCAACGTTAATGGAACCATGAATGTGAAAACTCAATCGTATGATGTCATCGAATGAAGTGACACAAGTGACAGGACAGAGATTGAAGGGAACATTAGAACACACGCTTGTCACAGTGGCGTGACGTGAAGATGGCTTACCCGTTAGTAATCAGAATGTTAGCAAAAAAAAAAAAAAAAAACAGAAAGAAACAATCGATCCAGTCTGTGGGCGAAACTCCAAAACCAAACATTAAGAAACTAAAGAAACAAATTATTAGGTGAAAAACAACACACTCCCATAATACCGAGCAATCAACACACCGAAAGTTGAACCGAAGGGCGGTGAAATCGTGAGAAAGGAAGAAGTAATCAATCGATAATGATAAAGAAGGATGAATGGCGGTGTTTTGTTTTAAAGTGGTTTTAAAGATTTTTTTATTATTGTTTCATTTTCTGTTTGTTTTGTGTTGTTCTAGGCTCTAAACTAAGGCGCTTCCCTCGGTCTCCCTCATTCATTCATTTTCGTTCACTTTTCCTCAACTACAGTCAAACTCAGCGGTTAAAGGTCAGGGCGTGGAAACAGCAAACTGCATCGTGTGCAACAAACACACGGACGAGCCACTGCGAGCAATTCGAATCGAAAACGATCCGTTCAAAGTACGATACCGGGAAAACAAAGGCACAACAACGGCACACTCTCTAGACCGTTGCAAGCAAGGAAGAAGGATTTTTCTTTTGCTATTTGCAACGAAAAGTCAGATGTAAAAAAAGACGTTTGTAATCTGAACACAACAAAACGATACACAAAATATGATCACAATAGAAACTGCGTTCAATTTCTTCACATCGCACCGACTGATCACGAGCAAAACTCAACGTAATCCTGCTGAGTTGGGCTGTGATTGGGCGCTAGTTTATGATTGGTTGGCTGTATGGTTCGTGCCTGATAGAATTTTAAGTCTTGGTTTAAGCTTTACAAACTGTCATGTGGAAATTGACACCATCCTACTCGATATGGAAGAGCGCTTCCTTAAAACACAATGCAATCAGCGCCAAATGTAGTGAATTTCCTTTCCGTTGGCGCAGCGTCATGCGATATGCGTGGTCCTTATTCTTCCGTTGGTCGACGCTATCCGTCTATTCGCCCTTTATCTCGTCATTTCCGTTCCCTGATCTACAGCCCTGCACCCACTGTTCTGCGTAATGTGCTCATTGGAATTCTCCTTACAGTTAACCCTGTTGTTTCAGTTACATTCTTCATTTGCTGCTCTCTCCTTCTGCATCTCTTCTTTATCTCTTCCTGTCTGCTTCCCTAAAAACCCCACTACTCGTTAAGTCCCCCCCGGTTTTATGCACTGTCTTTACTGTCCCCTTTTCTTTAGTTGCTGTCCTTGGGAGCCGGACGGTTCGACTTAACGTTAGCTTTGGTGGCAGCGGGCGCACCACCGGACTGGAGGGCTAGACCGGCAAGGAGTTCGCTCTTGCGGATGCTTTTCAAGTCCAAATCACCGTAGTAATCTTCGCTGTTGGGGGTGTAAGGTGGGAGGGGGGAAGATTAGACGATTGGTTAGAGAGAAAGAAAGAATTAAGAATTATACACTCTCGAGACATGATAATGCGAATGATGGGCGATGATGTGTGTGAGTTTGTTGTCAGGGTGTAGGGAAGATCATTACAACTTCCGTCCACAATGGCTGTGAAGTTAACTTTTCTTCCAACAGGAAGTTTTTGTGAGCGTGTGTATGGCGAGAGAGGGAAAGAGAATGTTTAGTTCGTTCGAAATGAATCGAAATGAGATTAACTTCGTACACTCGAAAAGGCGCCCGAAGTTGCAAAGTTTTGGTGTAGTTTTTGGCGGCTTTGATGTTGAAGTTGTCTGTCGGTTTTAATAGCCAATGGGTTGCCGCACTGATGCTGCCTACATGTGCTTGCCCGTCGGCAGGACAGCACAGAGTAAACATCGGCAAGCAGCGGAACAGATTGTGAGTTTGATAGAATGATTACAGACACAAACACAAGTACAAACTATTGATCGAAACACCGAATAAACCCTGCACATGATTGCAAACACACATACACCAACAAAATCTCTCGGGTAAGGGAAGGGACTAGCATCCCAGGGCACCAGGGAACCCGAAAAGAAGTAACACACACACACACACATATACACACACACACACACACAGAGCAAACGATGCTTACCATCCGGGAACGTCCTCGGGATCTTCGCAGTTGCCAGTGCCGTCAGCATCGCCGATCTTGAAGACGGTTCCGATCGGGCAGCCGTACTCGCGGGCGACTCCCTCCAGACAGATGTAGTACTTGCGGCAGTCCTCCGGGTGTGCATGTCGCGAGAAGGATCCAGCATTGGAGATCTCACCGGCGGCCGGGCAGGCGAATCCATTCGCTACTTCTGTGGTCGTAACGGTTACGGTCCGGGGACGGGGAAGGGAGCATTAGTACAGACGGACAGCAGGAAAGCGGTCATTGCTAGCTTACCTTCGTTCTTGCATTCCGGCACCTGGTCGGCCCACATGCAGACGCGCGCCTCACGATCGTAGGCCAGTCCGGGCGAGCACTGGTAGCGCGAGGCCTCACCGTTCCAGCAGTTCCAGAACACATCGCACTTGGCCGCATCCGCAAAGATACCGTACAGACGCTCGCAGTGGGGAGTGGAGATCGGTGGTTCTAGAATTGAGTGGCGAGAGAGGAAAACAGCGAGGTAAGGTATGGGCAAGCAAGAATTCATTTATTTCGAACTGTTACGTTAGTGTAAAAACAGTCACGTTTACTCGAATGTAACCCAAATTGATCTCAAAGGGCTTTTGGAAAGTACAGTGAAATTTCCTTCAGTCATTTTCAGTTATTCGACGCCTAGCCTTTAACTGTTAACATCGTTCAAGTAGTATCAATTTAATAGCAAGGATCAATTGCACAATAACGGTTATTGTGTATGGTAACCCTATTTTAAAAATTCCATCGTAAATGATTCGTTTGAAAACCAGTGTGGGTTTGGTTTGATTAAAAAACCATCACATTTCACTCACCAATCATTCTGGGAAATGGCGCATAAAAAAAAACTCGCGTTCTAAACAATCAAACACAATAAAACACAATAATTCGAAATGTTTGGTTTAATTGTGTTCTTTCTGTACTGCATCCATTGCATGTTACTGAAAAGATATGTCATCTGTTGGGTTTTAATTGCTTACCAGCAAGCACCAAGCAACAGTTTAAGTGCAATTAATCACGAGCAATCGTGTTATAAATTATCCCAATTCTTTTCAATTGTACAGTACAATCAGTTGGGTTTGATAGTGTATATCAGTAAAGCATACATACCTAGCTGGGTGCGGTCGCCACAGTCGACGTTGTGCAGGTAGTCACAGTTCTCGGTCAGGTATTTGGAGTCTGTCGCGTCGAAGGCGAGACCGTTGCCGCAGGTCTTCAGCTCGGCCACGTTGTTGTCACACTTCCAGTACTTGTCGCAGGAGCTGTGATGCGGGTAGAAGCCGAAATCGTCCGGACACTTGAAGCTCTCCTGAGCGACAGCTGTTTTGCAAAGGGGTGAATAGGATTAGTAAGTAGTAAGTAAGTAAGTAGTAATTTCAATACAATTCCACCACGAATGCGGGCAACGAAGGAAAGGGAAACGGAACTAGTTCATATCGAAGCAAAGTAAAGCTGAAAGAAGAAGTTGTTTTTTCTTTCTCCAGGAAGAACACACCTAACACCGTTGCTGTGTGATTCATGTAAGGTTGCAGGTGCGTAGTGTCGGTAATTTCAACGTTTGTTCATCTTGGAGTAAAGCGCAAAACAAAACAAAAAGTCGCCACGTTTGGTGTCATTTTTCAAAAGCCCCCTCCAAACCTCGCTCTAATATCAGCCTTCCACGCTGGGTCACCATAAATATTCTTGGCCACCTGCCTACCGGTCGGTCCGGGGTCCGCACAGATGATGGATCGTTCCCAGCGCCGAAGCGTCATCGTCAAACCGCAAACGGCACGGTTTCGTGATCCGCTGAGTGATTTGTGACCTGTCGGATTTTGGGACGGTGCGTGTGTGTGTGTGTGTGTGTGTGTGTGTGAACAGTGAGTGGGATCTATCGTCTTTTTGTTTTAGATTCCGTACTTTCATCACTTTTGCACAAACCGGGCCTGCAGGTTCTGAGGGAACTTCTTGCAAGTTGACACACCTTAGAATAAGGAGAGATCCATCATCGCTCACCCGTTTCTAGTGTTTCTTCTGCTTGGTTTTTTAGGGTGTACTGTTGCCAAAAGTAATAGACTGTCCACCGATCAGCCTTCTTTTTTTTCTTCTATTCTTCTCCATTTGCATTAAAAGGTAGATCTATTTGTCGCCTACGCTGTGATTAATGAACTCATCTTCAAATGGTCGCCGGGTGATTGTGTGTTACCAGCCAGCACTGCCGGTTTGGTAGGATTAAACTTTTGACATTTTAGATTCTTCCGAAGCACCGCGGTGTGTGGAAATGGCAATCGCAAGCGGCTAGAGTCTTTCCCGCGCCACTACGATACCCCCACTCACGCCATAAATCCTGACCAATTCGGTAATCAGTTTGCACACGCACACACACAAACATCTGTGGGTGCTTGTGTTGAGGTTTTGTTGTCGGCAAGACTAGCAAAACCACAGCTGGCCACAGAAACGGCTAGCTGACTGGTCGATTTCCGCCCCATTCTTCCCACACAAAAGAGGAGTGCCGGTTTATTAACTGCGATGACAGGATGCACCGAGATAGTGTGCACTTGCCCTGCAACGGGCCTTTCCCTCCGGCAAGCTACCCCCGCGGAAATCGGGCTGGAAATCAATAAATTTCCCCAACCCATCAGCGTTTGGTCATCGTAAATTTTGGCCTCAGCGATAATAATTACACCGTAATTGCCATTATTTTTATCACCGCAAAATGATCTTTAATTTATGCAACGCTCGATCCCGCCCGGCATTCCAATGGGCGTGAAGTGTTGGCGTGCACAATGGGACGCAATGCCACGCTCGATTTTCGATTTTGTCAACTCCTATCCGAACCCGGCTGACAGCGGATAATATCGCCAAGGGATTCCAAAATGGCCACGTTGACACGTTGGATCGAGGGACGCTGTGATATTGTGTGTTAACAGTAATCTGAAAGTGTTAAACGTTGCTCATTATAAACGTTTTATATTAATTTCAATTGGCTGTTTTTAGCCTGTATTTGCTGACGGATGCTGATTTATACTATACTCATTTAATGAATAATAAGCTCTTTCTTTTAGAGTTTACGACTCAAACACAAAATTCCCTTTCTAGTGTTGTGCACCCTCCCAAAAATCCAATCATAATCTCATTCCCTACCAACGCGATGATGCAATCGTTTACGGCAGCTAGGCGCTCCGACATTTCCCGCACGAATGTCTCGTACACTCCTCAACGCCACGATCAAAACGCACCTCCAACGCCCATCTCCTCTTGCAGCACCAGCCCCAGACGGACACACGCACGCAAAAAGCCAGTCACACACACAAAAAAAAAAAAACGCTCATTAAAAATCCTGCTCGCTCCCGGGCGTTAAATAACCATCCGGTTTCGGTTTCGGTTTCGTTTTTCGGTTTGCTAACCCGCCTGCCCTATTTTCACTGATCTGCCGGCACTTATGACGATTTTGGTGCCGGTACGCACGTGAGCGTGATGCGTACGGTGCGTAATCGTCCGCACACCGGCGCGCCCCATATGGTCGTGGTTAACGGGCGCGCCACAAGCCCGCGTGGCGCAAACGTGTGCGACCGCTTGCAACAGAAGAAATAAAACAGAGATGTCCAAAAGGGCTACCGCGGATTGCATAGTTTTGTTTGTGCATTTTGATGCCCTTTTCCCTTTTCGGTGGCATCTTTTCTGCCACCCTGGGAAAGGGCTTTCCCCTGCCCTCGTTGCCTAATCATGCGTAGTTAATTAGTTTAGCGAACAAATGAGCGTACGACGATCGCTATCCCATTTTGGGGGCACGCTCGTTTCTGCTGCTTGCTTCCCCAGTCCAAAGCCGGTCCAGCGGTAAATAAACGACGCGTGGCGTAAGCGCCCCAGCTCTAAGCCGTTAAACCGTTGGGTAAGCTTTCGTTTTCTATGCGCTGTGCTCCAGTTTTTTACTTCTTTTTTCAAGCCACGCGATCTAATTTGATCTCGCTTTCGGTACGGGTTGGCGTAAAGAGAAGAGAGAAAGATAAACAAACACACGTACTCACACACAACCAAATTAAATATGGGAAATGCGTCTCACTCCACTTCACTTTCTTCCGTTATGCTGTACAAATTGTTTGATAGAGTGTACGCTTACCACGCCACGGTCATTATCTGGCTAATTTTGCATACCACTCCAACGGGTGCAACGACCCGCTGAGGTAGGTATTGTGGTGATTTATCCGCTAATAGTGCGATCGCGTGCAGCATTTTCCTTTCACCCCGGGCACGGTTCATCCCATTTTCATTTTGAAACTCACGCCAAAGAGTGCACCAAGAAAGAAATGAAAACAAAACGGAAGCACCGCAAATTGAGAGAAAACCCCCGGACGCCGTTGCAATGATGCGCTTGGCGTATTTCCGATCAATTGATTGGATGGGTTTATTGTGTGTGTGTGTGTGTTTTTGTTCGCTCGAAATCAAAAGCAAACAAAAATACAAAAATATTTCTCGGGACCAATCCCTGAGGTAAGTGCAAAATTCGCAAATTCCTCTCCATGCCGCGGGCAGAGGAAAGAAAAACCGCTCGATTGGAGATATGATCGCCGGGAAGGAGTTTTTGCTCTCCTTGCCGCACGGGTGTGTGAATGGTCGTTGGTGAATGGCTGCGGCCGCCATCGAATCGGCGTGGCAGTGAAGGTAGAAACACACACACACACAAACCCACAAGTGCCCGTTTCCGTTGACCGTGAACGGTTTTTGTACAATAATTGCCTCTTTTCGTAGGGCAATGAGCATCGTACATAATCGGTACTTCGTGATGCTGTGGTTGCAACTTCCCCCTCCCCCCCCCCCCCCCCCC